>JAZKJV010001475.1:788977-1153892 GCA_037367405.1 Ottelia alismoides | reverse complement strand
TATTTTGTATTTTAGAGTTTATTCTTTTTTATATATACTTTATATATTTATAAATTTAAATATATATATTGAAATATTTTTAATTTATTTTCCTGAATTTATTTATCCCCTTAGATAATTATGCACATATATTATAGAGGTGTGTTATATGTATAGTTTACCTATATATTAAGTTTATTAATTTTTAATGCATTAATAATAGTTATTATTATTATTTAAATGTGTTAGGTATAATATTATAAATATCTTAAAATATAAGAAAATAAAAATATAAAGAACAAATAAATTAGATATTATATACAAGTATATTGCACAATGAGGGTCCAAAGCTAACTTTTGCATCTTTACTCTGAATTAAATGAAATCACCTTCATTAAATAGATAATTTAATTTATGAATAATAAAGGTGAGTTTGCTCGATTTTGGATATGTTTGAAGATACACGTCTGTAAAGTTTTTTGCATTATTTTTGAATGAAATCAATTTTGTGTTTTATTTGTATTTTTACGTACAACTTTCATATTGAGGGTTTTATTATTTGAGGTCTAAAAGTTGCAAAATAAAATAGGTCCTAAAATGTAATTATTAGACTATAGAATTAGGGTTTCTGAGCTGTATTTTCTATACAGTTGGTTGCCCTATCTCCCCCTACTTTATTCCTTGTCGATCAAGTCATGATGATGACTTGGTATCATAGTCTAGGGTCACTCGGTGTATTTGATATTTCACTCCTTTTCTTTTCTCTCCTTGATTCTTTTATTTTAGAATTAAATCTAGTATTTTACGCAGTATTTATTTCTTAATTTCTGAGCATTATTTTGCCCAAATTAATGCTATATATAGACATTTGGATATGGATTTAAGGCCAAAATGAAAGAATAAAGGCGATGAATGGAGATTCATCAGCGGGGGAAGCCATTTCATTGCCAAGGAAGTCAAGAAGTTGATGAAGGTGTATGACATTAAACACTATGTCACATCTCCTTACCACCCACAGACCAATGGCTTGGTTGAATGTTCAAAAAAGGAGATCAAGATAATCTTACAGAAGTTTTTGCGTCCAGATAGGAAGAACTGGTCACAATTTCTCGACTTAGTTCTCTGGGCCTATCGTGCTACATACAAGTCACCTTTAAGCATTTCTCCCTACCGCCTAGTATATGGCACACCATGCCAGCATAGAACTCATTCAAAAATATTTATGGTCAATCAACATGTGTAATTTGGATTCCAAGAAGGCTGGCAAGAACATGAAGAATGATCTGAACCAATTGCTTAAATTCATAGGCTATGTGTACGACAACAACCTAATGTACAAAGAGGAAGTCAAGAAAAATAGCACGATAAGCATATCCGAAGGAAGACTTTCTAACCTGGGTAGAAGATCTAGTTGTTTGATGTAAAGTTGAAATTATTTTCAAGCAAACTGAAAAGAAAATGGACATGGCCATTTGTAGTTAAACATGTGCGTGACAATGGTAACATAATGATATCTGGTTTGTCATTTAAAGCACATCCATTTGTTATCAATGGATAGTTGCTGAAGCCATACTTAAAGCATGACACATTCTTATCCGTTGTTGATTTTATTTAAGTGGTATTTCAAGAAGATCTTCCAACATCAGTAGAATCAGACAATGCACCCAAAAATATTTTTAATTAATTATCTTCTTTTCTTCCTTCATTTCAATTTTTAATTCCCTCACTCTTCTGTATTTCTACCATCCCATTCATTTGTGATATACTTAGGATATGCTTCATCCTAAGTATAGGGGGGATGACTATATTTGGGTTATTCTTTATTCGTTCTCTCGCTTGTCCTCTAACTTGTTGATATTCTTTCTATACTTATGGATATTTCACCCTAAGTATGGGAAGGGGGAGGGGGGACAAGCTGAGCAGAGATTTGTTTATCCTAATCCTCGATCATCCATGTCTTATGTACAATTTGCTATACTTAGGATTATTTAATCCTATGTATAGGAGGACGATCGACTTCTCATTCTTTTAGTCATTGTAGTATAGGCTTTCGTATACTCAACATGAGTTATGTCTTCCTTTTTCGCTTTGATCACTATGAGGACATAGTTCAAGCTAAGTGTAGGAGGGTTGTATATATGTTGTATATACTTTAGCCATAACTCATACTTTTGTATTTTCAATAACATGGATAATATAGTATATTGGGTAAGGATTTACAAGAAATCAGCTGTAAAGAACACCCTATAAATATGCAGAAAAATTTCCAAAATTATTTATAATTATGATTAATAAACCGATTTAAAATGTTTTTCAAAATGATTTTAGAAATGATTTTAAAATACCTTGAAAATTTTTCTAAGCCGTTCGGAAAATATTTTGTAGAATGTTTTCAGACCATTTGCAAAATTTTGTTTGATTTGTTTGAATAAAATATTTCGTAGATTACTTTGCAAATGATTTCGAAAATGGTTGTGAACTATTTTGAAAAATCTATCTATACCCTTGAAAAATATTTGCATTTTGATTTTCAAACTTTTTAAATGTTTGAAAAATGTTTTATCAAATTATTTACAAAATAAAGTATTCAAAATGTTTGTAAAAAAATTGAATTGTTTTGACAACTTTGTATATAATTGTGATAATAACAACTTTAATGAATTTCTTTATAATATATACATAACCCTTGTATATAAACATGGGAATGAAAAATAACAACTTGTGTACAAATTCTATATGTAGAATCTACACCCAATCCTTTTAGATATGCACTCACTCTCGTGTAAATATTTGCACATAAATGATTCAATAACCTTTATAAAAACCCCTAATTTCAAAATTTTGCAAAAAAAATTCAAAAATTATATAAAAAATTGTAAAAACATTTTTCAAAACCCCCATAAAAAGTTCAAAACCAGAAAAGAGTTTCAAAAAATTATTTTCTTGCATTTCATTTGCATGTGCATTTTTCAGATTGATAATGACAATTGAAAAAGTTTAAATAAATTTTGAATATTAGATCTTGTTCTAAACTTAAATCCACTTAATTTTGGAAAAACCTCTTCAAGATTGGAATTGAGATGCTTCAAATCACTATGACTTAATTCTTTAGGTTTCATGAGACTATGTTCATGGATCGATTCAATGGGTCTAACTAGAACCTTTCATGTCATCTGTACGACTCTTCAGACAATGGCTTGACTTGAGACCTCACACTTAACACTTACCTCAATCAAAATGGACTATTGAAATATCCAGAAGTCTGAGTCAGGACGATACTAAGCTGCTTCATCAAGGGTGGCTCATGAACCATTCTTGGGGACTGCCAAAATTGGTACTTCATCCTGCTTCCTATGGTAGCATGGACATCTAACGACCGGAGATTAGATTGAAATAAAGCTTCGGATAAGGAATGGTCTGCTAACATAATTTTTCCAAGATCCTAAAATATAGGTAGAACAAAAGATTCTATATCCGTCGGAGAAAAAAAGAATGCAGAGCAATGCCAAACAAAGAAAATATCCAAAAAGAAGTCTATATCAAAAATGCCAAAAACTTTGAGCTTCCATAAAAGGCTTGCTTCTGGGTGGAGACTCGGTTACACTAGTCGAACTTCATAAGGAAATGCGACTACAATGGTCCATTTCCACTTCTTTTCCCTTTCTTCTAGATTGTGCTCCTTTTCGGTTGTGAACTAGCATGTACCTGAACTCAGAAGAAAATATCCATCTCCCTGAGGATGAGTTAACAGAGGAGGATACCACTTGATAATTCAACGATTTGTCTAGGGAAAGCTGACACAATTCACATACATGGTACCTGCCATTTCAAGGTTGCGAGAGTATGCATCTAAAAGGACGGTTCTGACTAGGCTTTTGGATTGAACTGAATAGAATAGCATGGAACCTAAAGGTTGTTGTGTCACAATTCCTAACCTGAATGTAATTTCAAACAAACTTAAAATCCAAAGATCTTAACTGAGCTCCAAACTTTGATTTTATTAAGATAAGTTTAAAAATCAACTTTATTCCAAATTATTTCTTTTTCATTTGTTATTTCCTTTTTATGCACTCATTATCATAATTATTTTCTAGGGACTAACAAAGGCAAGTATAGGGGTGATGCATATTCATTTCATTACCTTTATTCTTTTATTTTGGCCTTAAACCATTAGTTAAATGTAGGTAAATAACATTAATTTACACAAAATAACACTCAGTAATTGATTCATAAGTACTATATAATACATGTATTTAATTCTCCAATTAAAGAATCAAGTAAAGAAAGGAAAAATAATGAAGTGTCATAATGATCCTAGAACTCGAGATCAGGTCAATATTGACTTGGTCGACAAGTAATAAAGTAGGGGGGGTGGGATAGGGCAATTAAAATGTACAGAATATACATAAAAACCCTAATGTTATTCATCAATAAATAGCCATGTGTACCCTATTTTATTTTCCATATCATACACCTCAAATAAAGAAACCTTCAACATGAAGCTCATAAATAAAAATATAAAGAAAAATACAAAAGTAATTGCACATTAAAATAATGCACAGAGTGGGTGGGACACACAGAAGAAAAAAACGCAAACAAAACTTCACAGACGTGTATCTCCTCTAGACAATCTCAAAAGTGACCAAACTCACTTTTATTATTCATAAAACTAAATTATCTTTTTAATGAAGGTGGTTTTATTATATTTAGAGTTAAGATGCAAAGTCAGCTTTTGGGTTCCATTGTGTTGTGTACAAGTATATAAATACTCGAATAATTCATTCTTTACATTATTATTATTATTATATTTTTATATACTTGTAAATATTATATAAAGTATACTAAAAATATAAGCATAAAAAATACATTAAAATAAATAATGTATTAAATTATATATGCATATTATACATATCATATATACACACCTATTTATATAAGTATATAAATAAAACAAGAAAAATAAAATAAAATACGTAAATGTGTATTTACATATATTATAAATATACAAAAAATATGTATATATATAAATAGAATATAAAATACAAGATAAAAATAAAATACGTCAAATACATGTTTTATACCTATGTATATACATGTAAACATTAGCACTTAATAAATAGTGTTATAAAAAAAATAAAATTACTCATAAAATTGTACATAAAATAAGAAACACTTTTCATGTTTTGACTTTTAAAATCATTTATTATTTATTTTTTATTTCAGGAGGGAATTGTTCCCTGATAATTTCTGGCTGGTCCACGTGGACCAACCAGAGCTCATCTTTCGTTGACCTACTAGTCAACAATACCTTGTGCTCCATCGCCCATGTCAGACTCACAACCCTCTGACTTATCCCAATTTTATCCTATGATCCAAGGCTCAAAACACCTTGGTTCCTTCACCAATATTGCTCCCCTCACTTCCTCCATCTCGTTAGGGTCCTAGCATCGACTAACTCTCTCTGCTTCTCACACCATCTCCACTCAAACCATTCTTTATCTTCACCTATAAATAAAAGTCTATTGCCCCTCTTTTGAATTTTGATTCCCTTTGAGTCTCTCTTAGCCTCTCAGACCACATCTAAGTTGGTGCATCTTGTGACAGGAGGAGCACCTGATGATTCACAATGAGGGGGAGTTGCTCTAGGGAGTGATCTAACCCGCACCGGAGCTCCTCTGGCGAGCCCCATCTACTCCCGATTATAAGTAGGTATGAGATGCTAGCTGTGGCTTTTTCTTTCGCCTTTCATTCCAGTAGTGTATTTTAGTTCTTAGTTTGTAAGATTAGTTCATATGATAACTTTAATTTCAAGATCTTTGTTTGCTAGAGCTTCACGCTCTAGCCTCGATTCATTTGTCTCGACTATGATTCGTCCCACATTTCGACCACCATTTCCCCTCTAACTTTGCAAAAATCAGAGTGAATAGAATCTCAACTTTCATCCTCGCCTGAAGCTTCTCCACCCCTTCACCTCAGTGTACTTTCATCTTCATTACTTGGTGAAGGCACTACACCTCGAGCCACTAAGTATTTTTAAAACGTCTCTCATTGAAAAGTGTATCTTCACGTCATCTTGCAAGCATTAACCAATCCCGTCTCGGGCATCATCTTTCATCAAATATGTAGGAAAGATTTGAATGATCTTCAGCAATCTGACGATAGGAAAGATGCGACGACAGCCAAGCATTCATAACAACAAGTTGCAGAACAGCAATGTTAGATTAGAATAACCGCAGGAAAGCAATGGCAACGAGTAAACACGCAATTATAGTAACCATATAAAAATATTTAAGGTCATAGATATCTTAGATCAAAGGCCAAAAGGTGGGCATCATGATGGCCTGCACTTGGTAGCCATGGTGGGGGAGATGGTGCATGACATCAAGATACACACACAGATCCAGGTAGGGACAGAATCAATATATTTAATCACTACAAGAAAAACGAGATGTGGTCACAAAATGTGGTTACGAAAACTTGTGGCAACGATAATTGCATGACGACTTGTTTCTCGTAGTTACAATTCTGTGGTCAAAGTTTTCAAATATGTAAGGAGGATATTCATGCAAGAGTTGTGGCCACAACAAGTTCTGTGATTACTTGTAGTGGCCACAACATATTCGTGGTTAGAGAACTCTCGCGATGAGACTTGTAGTTATGGATACTGGCCACGACGTTTTGTGGACATAGCCCAATTCTGTGGCCACAAGCCCCACATCCGCGAGCATAATTCTGTAGTCACAACTTATTTTCCTTGTAGCTCATGGGGGCATGGCTTCGCCTTGATTATAATATTTCACTTGTGAAATGTATTAAGCTTTTAATATGACCCGTTCTTAAATGTGCAATAAATAATGTTGCAAGAGTAAAATTACATATTCATTAATGGTAAAGTGCTAAAGTAGCATGGTGATTGTTTTTGAGATCATGGTTCGGATCTTACCTCCCTACATTTTAATTTTTGATATAATTTATTCAGTCACAACAAGGTATTAAAATTATAAGTATAATATGACATAAAGTTGTATCCAAGCTCATTTATGTAATTTATTCAATCTCTCCCATTGTTTTCAGCTCCTTCTAAATGAAATAAATTGTGGTCTTTCCTTCAAAATATCACTTGATAATGTAACCTTTTGGGAACAGGTTTTGAGAAGTTTAAATTATTAAATTAATTAAAATTTAAAAACCACCATTGAAAATAATAATTTATTAGAAAATCTAACATTAATAACTTATTTAAATTATATGTTTATCAAAATTGAAAAAAAATCATTTTAAAATATTAACTCTATTTAAAAATATCATTAAAAAGACAATATTTTTTTATTTTTGAACGTACATAATAATTATATACTTGACTCTTCCTTGATAAAATTCATGGTTCCACGTGTGAATTAGAATGTCACCATATCTAGTAACCAGAGAGCAATGCAATGCAGTTTAAAAATACATGAGAGTGATGGGCGGGGCCTATAGCCACCAATAATGGATTATGGTCAACGGGCGTGACACCTTATTAGTCTTTATCACTTAATAACAACATCTTCAAAACATGGACAATAATCTCATTGATTGATACCCTCCGGATACGTATGCATACGCTGCCCGTATATTTTGATATTAAAAATACGGACATCAGATTCCATAAGGCTGACCTGAGCGTATGTTATAACTATTAGTTCAAAGTTGGCGCCATTCAACTGTAGTTACATACCATTGTATTGTAAAATTCTGTCAAAACATCGAAATAAGAGATAAACGGGCAATAAGCTGCATCGCTAGCTATTTTTAATTGCAAAATCAATCCTTCTACAGCATCCATAAATGTCGAAAGCATAACATTATTGCTCATGACTTTTCAGACCTTGTTCTTCAATAGCTCAACAATTTATGGTGTTAAGAATCCAAAAATATCAAGATCAAAAAAGATGATAGCATGTTGATTCTTAATGCACGTTTTCTCGTACTTCATCATTTTTGTTGAAGCAGCTTTATATTTTCCATATTTGTTTCTTGAAAGTAATGCCTTGTGGGAATTACTCCGTTCGTGTATATCACGGATAATCCATATGTATATGAATGAATAACAACTAGTCGGGACCCATGCCCTGTTAAGTGTTTTGACCCTCTTGTTATGTTTCTTCAATAGAGTCAAATGTGTGTTTGTCGTATTCATTTTATGATTCAATCATTAAACATTTTATGTATGCTTACTTAACTACACCCACACCCATAATCATCAATCAAATAATGAAATTTAATCATTATGGTGCGTGCTGAATCAAAATTGGCTCATTTATCTATTAAATATTGACATATATTCAAATACCATTTTTTCATAAAAATAAATTAAAAAAAGCATATAAATGTAATAGTTTATTGACGGCGCAACTTGTTGCCCGTCTCCTATCAATCTATCTGTAATAATTTTTGAATATGCAAGTATAGGATATAAATGTAATTATTGAGAATAGAAGATTCTTGCAAGTGAGGTCACCTTATTTAAATTCCAAATTCTATGAGATGTAAGTTGTACTAGGCTACAAATTCCCTATTACTTTTGAAAAATTGAAGATGCGTGAACTTTCAATAGGCATAATCTAACAACTTATATTCTTTTAAAAACATATATAATATGAACTTCGTTGCACTTAACCTATTATTGTCACCAAATTCAAGTGAACCACCTCCATAATATTTGAATATCTGACTTCTTGATTAGCACTCTTCACATGGAATCCTCATGGTAGTGATCGACACTATAACATTAACAAAAATAAAATACTAAAGTCAATATAAGCTTGTAGGGAAAATTTCCCCTAGGCTTACCCAATTGGATCATTGCCCATCGGTTGATGGTGCCACTTGTCTAGAATGAAGCAATGAGAAGTGCGACAATAATCAATGACATTGACAACCCTCCAATAAACTACAGATCAAGGCACCACCATATTAATATCCCTAGTTCCGTTGATTTATTAAAATTCATAAAAATTCACACAAGTTTTATTTATTATCATCTAAATTAATAAAAAAAATAATATTCTATTTACTAAGATATCAAAATAAAAATATAAGTCTTATTTATATAATACATTATTTTAGTATTTATTAGTATTTTATTTATATAGTACATAACATTATTTATATATGTATAATATATCGTAATTTAGATAATTTAATTATATATATATATATTTCATTCTTACACTTTTCAAAAAAATATTATTTATTATTTATTTTATCAATATTTTAAGCTTTGGAATTTTTTGATGCTGATACGTGTCAGCACCACAACCTTCTTCCCTAAGAAGCTGCAACCCTCTTCTGCTGCCAACTGAACAAATCTCCCACTTTCGACATTTTCTATAGCCTTTGATTCTCAATAAATCACAAATCTAATCCTTCAACTTTCCAGATTAACCTACCCTAATCCACATTGTAGGGTAAAATGGCCATAATAAACATTCGATCCACCTATAAAATCCCCTGACATTTCGTTAAATAACAACTCTCTCCACACATTTAGTTGAAACCAGCTGAACTCCACCAACTCCAAAGCTCCAACCTTCCTTCCTTCGTTGATGACAAGTTGACAACATGACGAGGTGAGGTCCTGTGAGCGATGATGGAGGTTGAGGAGAGGATTCCGAAGTGTATCTCCACCTTGCATCGCAGCCATAGCTACTACGTGAAGCTCCAACCCATGTCGAGTTGTTGAGCAACTACCTAGTTCATACAACTTCTAATCCCAGACAAATTCCCGTTTTCCTTCCCATTTGTAGTGTTAATATTGTAGTTCTTAGACTTAGTTTCAATTCTTTTAGTTTTCTGCTATTAATTGTTCTTTAGATTTGAATAAATCTAGTTCAATACATCCCTAATTATGCCAATACCAAGCTTTATCCAGATCGCTCTCCCATATTCTAAAATAAATACCATCTTGGTAAATATGCAAGTCTTGTTGTGTATGTAGATTCAGATATTAATCGATTGTTTTTATCTTATCTACATCTCTATTTCCAAGTTGATTCTTTAAGAATCGAGTCAAGTTGTGACTTGCATATTCATCCGAGTCCTCCTTCACCTGAGCGCTACAACTATACCACAAAGAAGAAGCACAATTTACCTACAATAAGGAGGACTAGTGAACATCGTTCTTTGCACGCTCAAGAAGCTCAGAACTGCATTAGCTACTGTCATCTGACATTGACACCGGAGCACCACAAATTGGAGCAGCACAACCATCTTCATCCTTCGACATCCAACCCGGAGACACGATGAGAACTTCGACCTCCAACACCACCTTGAGTCAACCGCCTGGTGAAGAGCCGGAGTCACTGTCGCCGCCTACCGCTCAAGAAAGGGGGGATAACACCTCTAACTTTTTTTAGATTCTACATATCGACGTTACATGTCATTGATGAGTAGACGAGATCGCATAATAAGAATCTAGTCTCTATCATTCATAGCAGAAGGGGTGCAAATTTTACATCATAAGCCCAAAGCTTTCCAGAACTTCAGCTCGCCTCAAAGGCTTTCAGAGTTTGCATTTAGGTGCCTCTGTAGGGTCCTAAACACAAAAGAGTTATTTCTTTCAGTCTTTTTCTTTCGTATGTACACATGTACTGTGTGTATCGTTTAGACACTCTAGAGACATTATTCCTTATAGATTTTTCCAAGGTAGTTACATAACAACCCTAGTGAGGTATTTACTTTGTTTTCATGACTTTTTCTAGCTCGATTGGTTTGTTTTGAATTTTCAAAAATCGCATTTGTTTTGAGTTTTCTTTGTGTGTTTCTTCGAGCACGTTTCTCAGTTTTCGTTCTCATCTCTACCTATATTGTACCACCTGTCTTCATAGCATCATATATACATATTCCATCTATGTACTACATAGTAAATTGATTTGCAATCTATATTATTCTATGTTGAAAATAAAATAAGAATCAAATCATTTTTTTCTCCCAACCTTAACCATCACATAGATTAGTATACTACTCTATACTACACCTACTATATAGTATCACTTTTGAAAATTAATCACCATTGAAAATGAAAATCAAAAAAATCAAAATAATAAATAATAAACATTTGTAAAAATAAAACAAGACAAAAATCAATAAAAACTAAAAACCACAAAAAAGAAGTCATAAAAAAGAAAATTAATCACAAAACTGATCTTTCAATCCAAATATACTTTTTACGTCCTTGTATTCGATCTAGGGACATTTACCTGGTTAATATCAAGTGAAAAGAGAGAGAGAGAGAGAGAGAGAGAGAGAGAGATTTTATTCGTCATATATCACACCTACTCCCTCTCTTTTTTTTATCACACTCTCTTTGTGGGTGCTACACCCGATGACCTTCTTAAGACGGTAAAGGATGTGTTATCAGCTTTCTTGATAGGAAGATAACCCTCCAAAATGTTATGAGGTCCTTGAACACCTTGAAATATTCACTTGTTGTTTGAGCATTTCTTCGGCTAGAACTCGTGGTAATAGAAAGTGGAGAGAAAGAGAAAGAGAGAGTTAGAGTGTAAGAGAGAGTGAGAAAGGTTGAGAACTTGACTGATTAATAAACCAAGATGGTTAATGATCTAAATAAAGAATTGATGTCCTAAGGGATTTTTTGAAAAGTTGGTGACCTTTGGTGAAGAGAGAAGTTGTAAAATGAAGAAATAATGTACACTGAATGCCTTCTATCAGGACTTCAATTAGTTGTCGAAGGGTGCAGTTGGCTATAACCTAATAATAATGGTCAAAAAGCAACATCTTGAGAAGTAATCATTGCAGAAATAGAGATTTCAATCGACTAGACATTTATCAATCAATTCAAGTAAAGAGATAATTGATTGAGAAATTGAACCAACAGAAGATGCCTTGGATAGTCACAAACACCCGACCAGAGGAGAACCTCAATCGGTTGAAGGTTTGATCAGTCGACTGAAAAGGATATGTGCTCGGTTGACACATTTTTTTGATTAAGATATGCCAAATCTAAGTAGTCTTTTTATTAAATTGAATTTATATGTGCTTAGGGTTTTTGTGAAGAAATCTGTTAACTAGTCACGTATCCCTTCCAATTAAATATATCATTTGAGAATATTTTCTCTAAGAAAATGATGATAAACATCAACATGCTTCTTTGTGTTTTTCTGAGGAATCGACAAGTTCCGCTAGTACTCTTCATATTAGTTATGCTTACAATATAATGAGCATTGATGAGATCTTATAGATAAAATAATAATGTTTTAGATTAGAATAAATCTAAGTTTTTAGTTTCTTTTATATATTTTAGAATCCTCTTCACTATAAGGAGATGAGATTCCTTAGGTTTTTCCTGAAATCTAGCATACATACAAACAAGTACATAATAGAATATTAGGTCTATTAGCAGAGGTCATATCAGTCCTTAATATATTGTTGGATAAATCGATTTCCCTTCTTCATCACTGTATTATGACTTACCACATGTGTGGTGTTTCCCATGACATCATTCATCCCAAATTTCTTAAGAATGTCTTAAGTACATTTGATATGTGAAGTAAAAATGTCATCTATTAACTAAAATGTCATCCATTAACTAATGTATTTGTAATCCCAAAAAGAACTTTGATTCACCAATTAGATTCATCACATTATTTTTACATAGTGTATGTAAAGCCATTGCAAAATTTCTCATTAGGTCATCCAAAAATAGTCTCATCCATGTATACTTATACTACCAAGATGTCATAAGTCTTCTTAAAAATAATGTGCAATCTGCTTTCTCCATTTCAAAGTGGTCTCTAAGTATTTAGTACCATGCTCTAGGGTTTTCTTTTAATCCATCCATAGACTTCTTAAGTTTATAGATATATTCAAGTTTTTATTTATCTATAAAATATGATAATTGTTTTACATAGACTCTTATTTTACACATTTTACTTCTATATAATATATTTATTTATATCAAAATAATATATATGATAGTAATATCCTTATGGATTCAAGCATTGTAGCAAGAGCATATGTTTCATCAAAGTCTATTCCTTCTTGTCAGTTGTAGCCTTGTGCTACTAGTCTAGCTTTGAACTTATTATACTTTACCTTATTTATTATATTTATTGAAAACACATTTTATTCTAATTCTTGTATGATTTTCTAATTTTGGAACTATATCCCATACTTCATTTAAGATGAATTGATTTAGTTCTCTCTACATTTATCCTGAAAGTCATCTTTTACTGCTTCGTCAATGTTTAAAGTATTTGCTAACATTGATCTTGTCTATATTTTATCTGATACATCACAAATCATATGTTATTTTGTGTTTTTTAGTATAGATCCATTCCTTATGTATATTGTGTGTATTGTTTCTTCCATGTTGCTTATAAACTTTCCTACAATTTGATTATCCAATGAAAACACATTGTCATATTGACTTTAAATTAATATAAGTTTTTTATAAGTATAAAGCACTTACTTCTAAAATTTTTAAAGTATATTATTTTATATTTTCTTTTATAAAAGAATTCATAACTATTTTCATTTAATAAATGCCATATTAACATCTGATGTTGGTTTCTTTAACCTAAAAGTATTTAGGTAGTCTAGACTCAATAAGCAATATCCTAGCACCCTCCCGCGGAGTACGATTTTTCCTTGCACCCTTTTATTACGGTTTTTTGGGAAATGTGAATTAATGTTTCAGACTATGTTTCTTACATAAGTTTGAGAAGCTTTGATTTGTGTATTTTCCTCCATTCTCTACTTCCTTGTGGAACTTGAAAAAACTATCAAAAGTATGTTATTTATTCTTAAGAAGTACTACCCATGTGAACTTCGAAAACCTATCAACTAGGACAAGATAAAACTTATAATGATTTAATCATATTAATCTAGTTGGGATCAAATGTAGCATTTCAGTGATCTATTGGTAGATACTAGGTTTTTCTTTCTAAAGGCGCTTTCATGAGTTTTTTCAAAAGCATAAGCATCACAATGAAATTGTGTTTTGATTTGAAAGGTAGTCCTTGGTCAAAGTTTTTCTTAACTAATTTGCTAATGTATTTGTGGTGAAGATTATTTAATCTTATGTGTCACAAATAGTAGTCATAATTGTCAACCATAAGACTTGTAAGTATGTCATTTTTATTTAGTTCTATTATATATTATTGATTATTCGATTGATGAGATACCTACATCCGATCTTGGAGGAGCATGTGGTGTCCGACAAAGTCAGTTGCGACAATCGTTGTATCGTCTCTCTCTCGATTCTCGACACTCAAACAATCCGAATAGGTCAACAATCAATCCACGGTATAATTAAACAATGAATAAAATATGGGATGAAATTTATTATACCCTACAAAAAGATGTGTACAACACATAAGTTTAGGGGTTGAACCACTGAAAGCAAATGGTTTATAGGTATAAATATTATCAATTATTAACTAATAATAAATGTTTATGTTTATTGTTCTACTTTTTGATTTTTGTGGATTTTTAATTATATTTAAATTTTATGGATTTTTAATACTTTATATTTATTATTTCTTATTTTTTAATTTTTTTCTCTTTTTAATTTTGCAAAATTTTAATTCCTTTTTTATTTTAAAAATATAGTATGTGTTTATATATAATAATATTGATAATATAAATAATATGTCAAAGATATAATAAATATATATTAGGACAATACATTTTTTGAAAGTTTCAGATATAAAATAAATTCAAAATAAAGTGTTTATTATTTTTTGTTTTTCTCTATTTTGGTAATTTTATATACTTTGTGATAGTTTTTTATGTATTTTTAATGTATTTAATATCTCAAAACAATGAGTATAATAAATAGGTTGTATGTTTTAGAGTTTTAAAAATAGATAAAAGGTCAAAAAATTTCTAAAATTATTTTTAATATATAGTATATAATATAAAGAAAAATATGAGATAGAAAACTATTATTTTAGATTTTTATTAAAATTTTTCTAATTTCTATAATCTTTTTAGGGTTGGGTAATTTTTAGGGTTTTTATTTTATATTTTTTAGTGATTTTGGTTTGGAGGTAGTATATATTATAATATAGATATACTATTTTTTGGGAATTTTAAAGGTAATTTTATAATATTTTGGATTTTTATATGCAAACAAGGAATAAATGGCTCCTATTTGATTTTTAGGAAATGGGAAAATATAATAAAATACCAAATAAAATATCAGGCATGTACAAGCATGTAAGAGGCATTTAGCATATTTTTACCAACATTTATAGCAAACATGAGCTATTTAATAAAAGGCTTTTTATCATGTGTCTCCCTCTAAGATATTCAAATATTAGTTATACCCCTCCTTTTTTGGAATTTCAGTTGTGCCTCCGACTTCTTATCGTTCTATCACTTGAGCCCTTCGGGTTAGTTGTTGTCCATTCACAATGTAAAAGAGCGTTAACTTTAAGGATACAAGTGGAATTAAATTAAAATAAAAGGGCTGAGAAGTCTTTCCTCCCCATCTCCTTCCTCTCCCTCCTCCTCCTCCGACCAACCTAACCTCCTCATTCAATCACTTTACCCATCTAGAATATTCCTCTTTGGTCGAACCCAACACAGCAACACGCCTCTACCTTGCTTCATTAGAGCATATATGTGCTTCGTTCCTTCCCACCGCTGCCAACCTCCATCAACCCTAGTTTCATGCCATCTGCCTCACCGACTACCACCCGATTCGCGCCATCTCCCTCACGTAATAAGGGTACGTGTAGAGGAGGAGGAGTAGGATGCTAGGGGCGGAGGAGGGGGGAAAGAGCACATCCACGTAATCTTTGTAGCCCATGTTCCTTCCCTACCCCCAATTCCCCCATTCTTCCTCATCTGCTCCATTGTTGCCTCACTTCCATGCAGAATGACCCCAACAACTGACCCTAGCCCTAGCTCTGAGGAGGCGGATCTGCATCCAACATGAAAGGCACGATATTTCCACCATATTCCGGCTTGGATCATTCCAACAATGCACGTTCTGCTGGCAAGGTAGAGGAGAAAATTCTCGAAGGCCTTCCAGCATTACCTAGATAGGTCAACGATGCACCCCACGGGGAGGTGGATAGGGACGCTCTAGGTGGTGTCAGTGTACGTCCTGCAGCCAAGTGCTCTGACAAGTTCAATCCCTTCATCCACTGCCTCCCTGAGTTCCACTTTTGGTGCAGACATGGGATCATGGCCGCCGGCCTCCTCCACCCATAGCCTCCTCCTCCTCCTCGCCCCTCCCCCTTTCCACCCCCATCCGCCCCCAACCTCCTCCTCCCCTTCCTCTCCTCTACCCCCAACCTCCTCCTCGCCCTCCTCTCCTCTGCCCCCAGCCATCCCCCTCCTTTCCCCCATCCTCCTCCCTCTACCACTTGATGTCCGTAAGTTTGTGCTCCAGATTGTAGGTCGACCATCTTTGATGGGCATATGGTGATGGTGAATCTGTGATGGATTCTACTACTTTATTGAAGAAGATATCAAATAGATTTGGAGTTTCACAAGAGCTTACAAAGACGCTGGAGGTCGTGTGCGGTGGAGGAGGATGGGTCAGAGGAGGAGGATGGGTGGGGGACTGTTTGGATAGTTATGTCCCTCTTAAACTTTCCATGGTTTAAAAAAACCATGGTTAAGTTCCACTTATTGACAGTGGAAGTAACAGAGAGACACAAGTTATAAAATGATAAGAAGTCTAGGGCACAACAGATATTCCAAAAAAGGGAGGGCATAACTGATATTGGAATATCTTAGAGGGGCACAAATGATAAAAATATTTAATAAAAATAAAAATGCAAGAAATAAAAATACAAGTCTAGAAAGGATATAATTGCATATAAAATAAATGAGGGTCATTGATGAACGTCAAATTCGCCTCTTTAATAATCTGAAATAAGGTCGTAGTATAGGAGGCGAATTCGGTTCAGCAAAAACCACGAACTTTGAATGTCGTGGAATATTTATACTTGGCAAGTCTACCAATGTTGAACACAGGGACACGGCTGCCTAATATGTTATCGAATTTCGATTCATGAAGCACTATGTTAGTTAATTTCAACTTCAGGTCCACATGCAAATTATGCTATTTACAAAGCGATGCCATGATGTATGCATTTTTTATTGGTTTTTATGCAAGTTTAAGAGGATGCATGAACATGATGCAAGAGAATATGTATGCTGAACATCAGATTACAATATACCATAAAAATATGAGCAACATAATACAGAACGAAATCAGAGTCAAATCAATCATATCATGATAATTAGTCATCAAATCCGAGCAATAATCAGAGGAGCATGGTCTCATTTAGCACATAAAGAATCACTTCATTTAAAAAGTGGCATATGAGAAAATTAGATATGCTAGGATGTAGAGGACAAAACAAGGATCAAAACGACACTAAAATCATGCAATTTGGACCTACGATGCTCAAGTTATGCTAAAAACAGTGCAAGGGCATAATTGTAATAAAAATGCAATAAAATAAAGGGATAAATATTGCATTTAGGTCCCTGGAGGGATCTAAATGCAAATACCAAAAACCGCTTGGGCCTAGATGCAATTTCACCATTTGCGCGCGGGGGCCTTTTTATAATTTCCAAAAACTTGAGGGGCTGCCTTGTAAAATACCCAGGCACACACGTGAGGCACGTGCCTGGGGACCAAAATGTAAATACTTGAAACTTCTGGGTCTTTTCTGCAAATTACCCAAGCCCTAGGCTCGGGAGGCGGCTGAGGTATGGGCCACGTGGCAGCAACTAGTGGCTCGGGCCGAGGTTCGGGGGGACCCGAGTCTGTAGCTTCGGCTGGAGGTTTGTTTGCCACGCGTCATCATTACAACCGTCCGATCCAGATGATCGGACGGTTCCTGCTCTTCGTGCTCCTTCGCAGGTCACCAGAGAAGGAGGGGCTCCTGCGACATACCTTCGGCTCCGCCACGCCTCGCGAGGCCTTCTGATGGTTGTGGAAGCGTGCTGGAGGTCCAACGGAGGTCTCGGAGTAGGCTAAGCTCCGTGGCTGATCGGAGGTGACGGTCGATGGAGCCTCGCCGGAGGAGAATTTCTGAAAGAAGCTCTGGCGCGAAATCCGATCAATCAAGGTACCTGCAAGGGTCAGTTAGCCGAAGCGTGCATGCGAGTGTATTGTGAGTGGAATGGGGTGAGATGAGAGCCAGCGGAGGTGGAGAAGGTGGTGGCTCAGGGGAGACCTCCGCCGTGATGGCGGAGGAGTTAGGTCGATGCGCGAGGGGGTTCTGAAGGAGGAAGGGATGGTCGACGAAGATGATTGATGAGTTGTGTGGCTAGTGGGGTGGTCGGATGACAGTGACGGCGAACGATGTAGTCGGAAAAATAAAGAGAAATTTAGAGGAAAAGAAGGTGGGGGAGAACCTCGTCGGAGAGGGGAACCCGGTGGAGGATGGGCTTGGGCTGAGCGCCTTGGAGCGCTCCGATCGTCGCACGACTCACTCAGCCGGTGCGAGGTGCTCAGCTACCGCCGGGAAGGCGGAGCTTTCATGGCGGATATTCCATGGATCTCACCGAGGCTTCGGCCGTCGTCGCCTCCTTGCAAGGACTCCTCCGCTATCACCGGAGAGCCAAAGGCTGGGCCGAAGCCCCCGAATGATGGATGAGGGCTGCCGGTGGCGGAGGTTGGCTTAAATAGGCGGAGGTGGTCGGGGGTTACGGTGATGGAGGATCGTTTTTTAACGGGGCATTAATGGTGAGGGGATAATGGCGAGGGATGTTGATGGTGGCACGAGGATGGCGGAAGTACGGGGAAGGTGCTGGTGGCGTTACGACGAGGGAGGGAGGTCCGAGGAGCCTTCCAAAAATAAAAGAGGGAGGTGTGCCAGAGAGATGAAACGGCTGGGGGAGGGGGGTTACGCGAGGTGGAAGACGACTTTCTGGCCGTTGGATCTAGTGATCCAACGGCTAGGATGCGAGCGCGAGAGGTCGGCGAGGATCAGATCCAGAGATCTGATCCGACGGTGGGGATTTAGGCGACGATGAGCGGTTTAGATGGATAGGAGGGGAAGATCGTAGGGTGGAGATTGAAGGGGTGACGTGGAGCGATGTCAACCGTAGGATGAAAGTGGAATCGGGCGGCTGTGGAGGAGGGAAGATGTGGCGCGAGGAGGAGCGTTGGATGAGAGATCGATCGGAGGGTTGTGGTTTAGGCGCTAGTGTGCGGTTGAGATCAGATATGAAGATCAGATCCAACGGCTGTGAATGAGGCGGGGTTGGACGGCGGGGATGGAGGCGATCAGGGGGAGATCCGACGGCCCAGGAAGGCGTCGGGTGGCGAGAGGGGAGGCGGGCCACGTGGCGAGCTGAGGGGGCGCCACGTGGCCCAATCAGAATAATTCAAATATGAATACAAAAAAATAGAAAAGAAATAGTTAGGGGTCAAATTAGGAAAAAGCCAAAACATGAAAGTTGCTCGTCTCGACGAGATCTACAACTTTCATGTTGGTCAAAAAACCAAAAGAGGTCATCTGTACAAAGCATATTTTTGGGGGTATTTTATAGGGATAAAAATACCGATTTTGTGGATTTGAGATGTTTTTCTATTTTTTAATGTTTTTAAGAGTCAGTAAATTATGGACAATTATTCTACCTAATTTTTAGGGGTTTTTGAGGATAAAATAATTACAAGAAAATTAAAGAAAATTAAATACAATTAATGGTAATTTATGCACAATATACCACAGGATAAAAACAAGGATTTAAAGGTGATTTTTATTGGATCGATTAAGTAGGGGGTTTAATTTGCGGCTTTTAGCATGATGAATACGAGATTCATCAGTCATGCATGCGATTTTTCGAAAATATTATATATACAATTTTAAGTACTGCAGTTAAATACATAAAAGATGGAGAGGCTTAGTTGCAAATATCACAGCGCCTCGCTTAGTGCAACACGTGAGGCATGAGAACCTATATGCAATATACCAGAAGTTCAGGTATGCATTACTGAAATTTTATAGGACTAAAACGAAATACAACTAGGAGGCAGGGAGACTATGTAATTTACCAACTAATGCCCCATGTACGATGATGCAGGATGCGCCATGTTGAATCCACTTAACCGATCAATGGCAGGCATGGTGTAAAGATTCACCTAATATTAGATGACTTAGATTATATATGGGTCGCGTCTTTCCAACGGCATGGAGGACAGCTGTAAGAACAACCAAGAATAGTGGAGGAGGGATGCTTCAATCGTTGAATCCACGCATCTCCAGCCATTGTTGTAGCTTATATTCTCAGTGTCCACCCGTGTCTGCAAACGGCTTCAACATATTCCAGAACCCGACGAAAGGGTCATGGATCGATCTCATGCTGGAAATATTGCATTCATTATCACATTGCGCTCACTACCAATGCCACCATGGAGAAAACGTGGCATGTCTAGAGCACATCACAAGTATTTTGATTCCATTTAGCCCCACTTGTTATTGGAGACTGTTCTTTTTTCGGTATTTTGATGTCCATCTTTGGAAACTCTCGTGTTGTGTTTGAGAGGGCAGGAGTGAGTGGCGAATAGGTGTTTAATTGAGAAGCTGAGCTAGAGATCTCACAAGGCGGATCTCAAGTCGCCGTGTTGACCAATTATCGATTAAGCAATAATTAACCCACAATATAAATTAAGCGATAAATACGAGTGAGTTAAAATTTATTATAACTCTATAATACATGTGTATATATGTAAGTATGTCCAGAGGTCAAACTCAGGGAACAAACGGTAGAGAATCGTAATTATTAATTAATTAATTATAATTAATAATTATTATATTTTTTGTTATTTTATACATCTTCCTTATTTTTATGTGTAATTATATTTAATTTTTATGGATTTTTTATTAATTTATATATTTTTTATATTTTTAAAATTTTAAACTTTAAAAATTCTTTCTAATTTGAACATTTTCAATTTCATTTTATTTTTTTAAAATATGATATATAAATAGATATAATAATGATATTATAGATAATATAAGTAATATATAAGACTTATATTTTAAAATGTATCAATATATACTCCAAATATAAGGAATAAATATTTTTTGATTTTATATTTTCACTATTTTTGGTAAATATTTTTATATAATTTTACTAATTTTTGTGCATTTTTAAGTAATAAACATATCAAAACAGCTAACAGATTAATAAGTCAAGATTTTTCTAGATTTAATAAATATGAATAAATCCAAAACTAATCTAAAACTATTTTTAATGTATAACATATATTATATAAAAAACAGAAATATAAAGTACTATTTTTGGATTTTTATTGATTTTATGCTAATTTATATAAATATGTTAAGATTTTACGATTTTTACATTTTGGCTTCGTAACTTTTTAATGTTTTTTATATATGTGATAAAATAGAATAAAATTGAACTAATATACTTTTTGTGGGAATTTTTAGGTGAATTTTTGAATTTTTAGGTTTTTTCTAAACCAAAGCAGTGAAAATGCATATTTTGTATTTTTTATAAATAAGGAAATAAATTGAAATGCTATACGAAAAATATATGTGATAATATATGATTTTAGGCACTTAAATTAATTTTCCTATGGGGTTTTGTCTTAAGAAGGGAATTTAAAGAAACAAAACAAAACAAGAAAATAAATACAACAAATAAGGACCAACCTGCAATTATTTAGAACCTAACATGCAATTTAGAACTGCTACACAAAGTCTAAGGGTAATCATGCAAAAATTCCAATTAAATCCCAATTATCTACCACCTAAAAGGGTCACTTTTGCAATATATTCGTGAGAGCAGAAAAATTATTTACCCACTTAAATTAGCATTTAATAAAGCAACTAGAGACCTAATTATAATTACACAACAAGTTGTTAATATTTGATAACATGTCCACAGAGTACAAGATATATTATGCAAATATCCCACAAAAATACACCTGATGCGAAGGGACATGTGAGGCGCTCAACACTCGACTAAAGTGAAAATCGAGGAAAGCTTAGGGTCTCAGATGCAAATTGTCCACTAAATATTACAACTCAATAATATTTATAACACTAAAAGTAAATACAGAAGGGCAGAGGAGGTTGGAAACTATTTACCCAGTTAGGCACACACCATTCGGACGGTCTTGGTGATTTCGCTTAGCGCGATTAACGGCCCTCCTCGCGCAGTACTTCGTGGTGATCGAACAGTCCTGATCAGACATGGAGTTGGTTCTTCATCCAATGACAGTCGAGGATCTTGGAAGAACTGAGGAAGAACATGACCCTGGGAATCTTCAATTGGGCCTATCCCTTGATCTGATGATCTCCCGAGCTGCTGAAGTGTGTAATCGACTTCTGCAAGTATTTTGTAGCGATTGGTGGCCACAAAATACTCCAGACCCCATCTATGGGGGCCTGGAGCTCTCTCTTGAACTAGGCATCCAGAGCTTCTTGTGTGGACTAAAAACACCCCATAAGTTGTCTTCAAAGCTTGTACCTGCACAGGGAGAAAGGGGGGATGAGGGCGAAGGATCTAGACCTCTTATTGGATGGATTCGAGCGGAGGTGAGATGAAATGGGGCTTTCGGTATATGATGGATGAGGAAGATCTTTAGACTTGATCTCGAAAATATTGAGATGATTGATAGACAGGTCACTTAGAGGGGCCTAACATTCGATCTTGGAGGGTTTGCGGTGCCCGACAAGTCGGGTCCAGCAATCGCGGTCGTACTTAACCCATGAAGAATAAATCAAATCAACAATCAACCCACAATCTAAGATAAATCTATGAAAATTGTGATTCAAAATTTATTTTAATTTTAACTCTAGAACATATGTGTATAGTGAATAAGTATAGAGTGTTGAACCATAAAAAGCTACGGGGATTGGTTATTTATTATCTAAAAATAAATAACAAATATTTTTGTTCTTTTTCTATTTTAATTTTTTGTGGGTTTTTTATTATATTTATATTTTATGGATTTTATATTTTATATTTTCATGGTTTAATTTTATAAAATTTATTTTGTTTTTATAAATTTTTGATTTTTAATTTCATTTTCTTTTTAAGATGTAATACGTAAGAATCTATATATCTATATATATATATATTTATGTATTAATACGAATAATATAAATACTAGCTAATATGAATGGTATAAATACTATATATGATATAAATATATAAAAAATAAGTAAATACATATAAGTACAATCCTTTTTATTTTTAATGTTTTAAATATATTGATATGTATTTATAATAATAATATTAATAAAAAGTAAATGAGTATATATAGTATAAATACTCCATAGGTTTTATATTTAAAAATATAACTATAAATAATCAAAAATTACAAAATAGAATATTTTTTATTTTAAATATTTTCTTTGTTTTAGTGATTTTATGATAATTTTACTGATTTTTATATATTTTTATAGACTGAAATACTCAAAAATAGGAAATTAATAAATATGTCGAATTGTTTTAAGATTTAAAAATAGAAAATAAGTGCAAAATTTCTCAAAACTACTTTTATACATAGTATATAATATAGATAAAAATATACATAAGAAAACTATTTTTTGGATTTTATAAATTTTTTACAAAATTTTAAAGGGCTAGGAGGGTTTTTTCAACTTTTAAAGTTTTTAGTTTGTAATTTTAGTTATTTTTGGTATGGGTAATATTATATAGTAATATATTATATTTTTTTGGAATTCTTAAAAGAAGTTTTATATTTTTATTTTTATAGCTAAACATGGAATAAATAGCTTCGAACTGATTTTTAATAAATGGAAAAGGTATAAAATGCTAAACTAAAATGTGACACGAACAAACACAATATTAAGCATTTACTGCCATTTTCCCATAATTTTACAAGCATAAGAGATATTTATACAAAATAAAAAGATAACAATTAATTTACAACCTAGCAGGGGCATATTTGCAATAAAAATAAAAAGTGAGGGTTTACATTAAATAACCAAAATTTTAACATTGTTATACAACAACACTTATATACTAAAAAGAAATACTAAAACCAGCAAGGGTATGGCGGTAAAATGGCTGCCTCACGTGGGGCGCCATGTGTGGTGACCTGGAAAGGGCTCAAATGTAATATATAATAATCTTGGGGTCTCTTGTGTAACTATTTATGATTTTTTTACATAGGAAATAATATTATAAAACTAGAATTAAATATACAAAAAGTTGAAGGTATCGAGTGCTATTACCCCAAACCGGTACATGATCTGACAGCTCTTGATCTTTCACTGATGTGCATCTGACGGTCTCCAAGCGCTTATACTGCTTCACCGCTCTACGATTAGGATCAAAACTAGGTCTTCATCGAACGATTGAAGCAGGATGTGATCTGATGGTCCACATCAGAATTTGTCCACACCATCTCCACACCATTGATCAGACAGTTGCTGCTATCCACGAGGAATAAGGAAGAGCCCCAAGTCTTCCCTACTTCGATCGCATGATTCTCTGCCCTTCAATGTTGATATATGCCCTCAAGAGGCTCGATTGATCCCTGGAGGACGTCTGCAACAACTAGTGTGCTTAAAGGAGTCCAAGATCCATCGATCGAAGCCTAGAGCTTGTGAAATGCTGGAGCACCTGGGAGATCGCATGCATGCTGGATATTGATCCTTATTGAGTCTTTGGAAACTCATGCATGCACGAAAAGTTTCATGAGCTCGAGGCGATGATCCTTAACTCAACTCTGAAGCTATGCAACAAGGGAAATGGAGGGGTAGAAGTCCCAGGGTACGACGGAGATGGGACCTTGAAATCCCTGATTGAGGTGCGATCAGGGTTGAAGGAGGGTGCGGGGTGAAAGAGGAGATGATGGGAAAGGGCATGGAGGTGGAGCGAGGAGAAACCAGGCGGAATCATGATGAAACAATGGCCGGACCCTAGTGCTCCGATGAATTACTAAGTTTGGATATAAGTCTATATAACAAGAAATCGATTGAAATAAATGCAAGAAATAAATTCAAGAATGAAATCTGCTTAAAGATGAAGTAGAAGGGACAACTTGACCCATTGTTGACACCAGGGAGCAGAATCATGGCGAAGTGGAGCTCCGACCATGGGATCGCCTCTCCCACCTTTTATCCTCGGTGTCTAGGAGGAGAACTCGATGTTGTCACCATGGATCTCAAACCTAAGACTTGAGTCACATTAAGACCCTCCAAGATGTGTTAAATGAATAATCAGATTACTCATAAGACCAGATGAGGTGACATGAGGGGGCTCAATTCGACCATCTCGAAACCCCACTTGAGCTAGCAACCGAGTGTTCGACCGCATTGGAAAATCGCCACACAAATCTACTACTCAGAGGATCACTCTGATGATGGCTGGGAGTTTTCTTCACATTGTTCAGATCCGTATTCGTCAAATACCAGTGTCAACATTCCCTTATATATACCCTCCCTCTCCACTATGCAACAAGGTTTGCTGAAAACCCCCTTAATTCCTTGTATATCCTTCTGATCCCATCGGATCCCTTGTACTTCTTATAAACTTAGGCAAAAGCATAAGTATAGGGGGACTGATGCACACACTACATATAGTCATCATCTCTCCTTGCCCTCGACCTCCCCATTTTAGTTCTCTTCTATACTTAGGTTGACATGAGCCTGTGTATGGGAGGGGTCAACTTCTACCCCACTCCTCTCTTCTTTTGCAACCCTTTATATTAGCATATGCTAAGTATATGAGAGGTGAGATGCATTTTTGTGTAAATATTCTATATTTGAATGTAATATATTATAACATATTTTATATATATCTTACTTAATACTGGGTGTGGGTAAATCTTGTAAAATCTGTAACAACTTCTAAAATTATGTGCAATATGTAAAATACTTATAAAATAAGAATAATCTCTATAAAATCTCTAAAACTTTTGTAAAGTAAAAAAATAAAAAAACACAAAAACATAAACATAAAAAACGTAAAAAAAAAATAAAAAAAATAAAAATTTCATTCAAAAAACTTGCATCTCATGCATTTACACTTCATTTAGCATATTTGGCACATACAATGGTGGAAAGTCATTGGATTCTAAATTGAGTCATTAGCAGAAATCGAGAGCGGACTTTACTTGACCTTAATCCACTTAATTTTAGAAGAACTTCACCGAGAAGTAGGATTTTATAAGTTTTATGTCCTAAAATCAAATGTTTGAATTCCACATGATAGTGTCCAGACTTTGACTCTTAGTGTCTAAGATGATTGCATGTTCTGAGTACGACTATTGAATAGTGAACTAATTTGAATTCTAGCATCGTGCACTTCACTCAACTCAAATGAGCAGTTGGGAGACTGTGTAACTTCTTTTCTAGTAGTGTAGACATCTAAATACCAAAGTATAAGTTGAAATAAAGTTTCAAATGAGGAATAGTGTGATAGTACTTAGTCGTTTAGTCGAAGTGGGGGACAATATGGATGTTTACTTTTGTACCAAAAAAATATAAAAAATATAAGTCCAACTCAAATAGGCAAAAATGGAAAAAACCAAAATAAATGCAGAGCAAAAATATCGAAATTCTAAATTCTTAACCACAATGGTCCATTTTCTATGTAGCAAAGACTTGACTATTGAAATACAAGAAAATATGAGTACTAAATAATCGCCTGACAAATCAGGCTCACTATCGCTGGGGTGACTACTCGAATCTTTTTCCGCAATTTCAAAAATTAACCCACACAGATAATAAAGCCATTAAGAGAAAAAATTAAAATATATTATACCATACTAAGAATGTATAGTGGCAAGCAAGTAAGGGTCAAACACATGAAGAAATGTTGTAAAGCAAGCAAGATAAATGATCAAAGCATAATTTATCTCTCGACTACTTAGCCAAAAATTATTTTTGTGGTTTTTTTTTTTATTTTTTTGTATTTTATTTCTTATTTTATATTTTTTCTTTTAAAGATATAATAAATCTATGTATAAAGTATAAATACAATATGCACTAATATAGACATAAATACAAGTAAATATAAATAAAATCAAGAAAATAAAATATTTTTACATTTTCAAATATTTTCACAATTTTTTTGTTTTTAGTTAATTTTACTAATTTTATATTTTTAAAGAAAAATACCCTAAATAAGCCTTTAATTAAATATGTCGAACTAAAATGGAGATGAAAATAGTAAACAACAACAAAATTCATCCAAATTAATTTTAACTTATTAATATTATTATATAGAAAATTATAAAATCGAAAATATATTTTTTAAAATTTTGAGAATTTTATAGTTTTTTATAAGGTTTTTGACATTTCTTAATTTTTAAAGATTTTCTTGTATTTTTTTATGTATTTTTTATCTGGAGTTGCAAAATAATTTAATAAAGACAAATAGTTTTTTGGAATTTTTGACAAACTTTTTGTATTTTTTGTGGATTTTATAAGCTAAACATGCAGTAAAAGGGATATTTTTCTATTTTTTAATAAATAACTAAAAGTCCTAAATTGTAAAATAAAATAGATGATGTGAAATCACAAACATCCAGGAACATAAGCCTATTTTTGGTTATTTTTTGAGTAAAATTACTATTTGAAATAAATAAAGACAACAAAAAGAAACTACAATATTTATAGGGTATTTTTATAAATAAAGTAAAGTCCATGAGCCAACTAGTAATTTCCACAAAAGTTTATAAAAATAAATAAAAATTTCTTGGACTAAATGCAAATACAAGGGTCTGTAGGGGCACGCCTGCAAAGTGCCCACCTCAGGTGGGGGTCCACATGAGGTGCACTGGCAAGGAATAAATAGTAAATTACTAGAGTTCGGGGTCCTAACTACAAAAGACACAAAAATAATTAAGCGACCCAGGAATGTTTCAGTATCAAATATTAAATTACAAAAACGAACGGGTGGTGCTGCAAATTACCCTACACATCGCGGGACTGAACGACAGGATGTGAATACTTGACACGCATCGCCACAGGGCCCGCGATGATGGTTCGGCAATGAAGGGCTCCGATTAGATCGCCCTAGAAGATCTGACGGTTGAAGACGAGAGAGATCCAATGTTAGCTGCTCTCCTGGAAGAAGGGAGCTCGATCGAACGACTGAAAGGTAGCTTAGAAGAATAAGGAAGATCCCTAGTTCTTTCAAGCTTCGATGGGGTGCAGCTATGTTCTTTGTCCTTCCTCCTTTTTGTTCAGCGGCTCAAAAGCTTCCTGGCGATGTCTCCTAGCGACTAGCGACTTCAAATAGGCGTGAGGGGTGTTGATGCGCCGCCGTAAGGTGGAAGAGGGGTTCCCTCTCCAGGTATGACTGATGAACACCAAAAACGCCCCCCCACTCCTGAGGGATCTAGAGCTTCCTGAACCTTTATCGAAGCACCCACAACAAAATGGGGTTTCCTGGGGCTCCTGATGGGTGGAACGGATGACGGGATAGTGGATGGACTCCCTCCGGCGAGTAGTTGAGGGGAAGGGAGTGGGTCGTGTATTCTGTGCAAGAACATAGTGAATGGGTGTACGTCGGGCAAAGAGCGGGCAAAGGGGGAGATGATGGAAGTGTTGAACACGATGGAGAGTCAAGGATGTGGTCAGAATACGGAGGTGGAGCTTGACCTCCGGCAAGGTGATTTTTTTTATTTTTTTTTCGAATAATGAAATGAACTTAAACGCAATAAGAGACTACTCTACGTTGCTTCTCTCATTGGGGACATGCCTGAAGCAAGTTCCAGGCAGAGGAACTTCGACGAACTAGACTGCCTTGATTCAATGCACGATCAGCTCGTAGAAGGGTTGAGTCAACTCCTATGGTCACCAGGAAGAAGATTTGAAGCCTAGGTTTAGGGTTCAATGGCGAAAGAGGGATCAAAATCCAATTTTGGGTGAAGGAGGTTTCTTATATGCATGGCGGAATGACTCCAAAGAACAAGGTGTGTCTGGCGGTCCAGTAATCCATTATTTGAGGAATCATCCATGTATGATTCATCGATGATCGAAGTGCAAAAGTGTAGAAGAAATCGAACGCAATCGATGTTGGATCGACTTGGAAAAAAGTGAGGAGGATCAAAATGCATGTTATGACAAGTCACAGGACTGGGGAGAAGAGTTGACCAGGGTCAACTCTTTACTCCCCCCGGTTGGTCCACGTGGACCAACCAGAAAAAATGCAGGACAAAATTAATAAGAAATTTGATAATAAATAAGATATGATTTTACTAATTTTAAGTTATAAAATAAAAAATTTCATTATTTTATGAAGTATTTGATTATGATTTTTATTTATTTTTTAGAGGTATATAATTACAAGTTATTTTTTAGGATTAATGTCTAGGTATATTTATCTATATTTTGGAGTATTTGATTTTTATTTTGTATTTTTGATTTTATATTTTAGTTTATTATTTTATAAAATTATACTTATTTTATATTATTAAAGATATTTTTGTTTATTTTTTAATGAAATATATGTGCTTAAATAAATAGGTATATTAAATATATATGGATAAGTATAGGTATTTCATCTATATAATTTATATACATATTTTATTTTAATGTTTTATTAATATTTTTATTCTGGTTTTATTATATTCATATATTATAAATAACATTTTTATAATTATAAAAATATAAAATTATACAAATAATAAAGAATGAATAAAATGATTATTTTAATCGAGTATACTATACAATAGGGGTCAAAAATCCAACTTTCACGCCTTAACTCCAAAAAATAAGAAACCATTTTCATTAAATAGCTTATTAAAATTTATATACAATTGAAGATAATTTTGATATATTTTGATAGAGGTCAAAAATCCAACTTTCACGCCTTAACTCCAAAAAATAATAAACCATCTTCATTAAATAGCTTATTAAAAGTTATATACAATTATAGATGATTTTGATATATTTTGAGTTTTTATTTAGGAGATATGGGTATGTGAAATTGGTATTTTGGAATCTTATTTAGAATGTGGTCTTTACACTGTGCATTGTTTTTGTATGAAATCAATTTTATATTTTTCTATATTTTATTATCTACAACTTTCATATTCAAAGTCTCTTTATTTGGGGTATAAAAATTGGAAAATAAAATAGGTCCAAAAAATAAATAAGAGATGAATAAATAAATAGGGTTTTGTGGTATTTTTGGCCCTTATTTCCCCCTATTTTATTCCTTTCGGACCTAATCATCAATATGACTAGGTGTCAAGGTTTAGGGTCATAAAATATATTTGATATTTTATTCTTTTTCTTTTTTTTCTTTATTCTATAATTTTGGTATTAAAATATTATTTTATACACAATTTGTACAACAATGTATGAATCCTAATTTGCCTAAATTAGAGGTATTTAAATGCATTTACTAGGGTTTTCAAGGCGAAAATGATAGAATAAAGGTGATGAAATGGAGATACATCATTTATACTAGCCAAGCTTCAAATAAGAGACTTGGCTAAACTAGCTAAGCTCCAATGTTATCCCTATTTCTCCTTTTTGATATTGGCAGTACTTTAACTTAAAAGGACATATTTGACTTCTCGAGGACGAGTTGTTGTGGGAGAATATTGCATGGTAGTTTGACATTTCGAATGGGAAGAGAACATCCTTCACACATAAGAGACAATTATTTAATATTCATGGAGTATACTTTGGGGGGGGGGGTGGATCTAAATGACTTATGAGCCCTACCTGAATGGTGACTTGTAGAACTTAGATACTGTTGATTTTAAAGTCATAGTTCTCATATGAGTTCCTATAAAATATTAATTCAAAGATCGGGATGATCGGGATGAGCTCCATTTTCACCTTTTGTTCATGATCTCGATATAGACCCAATCTCATTGCATTGCTTCATTCTTTAGTTTCTTGACGATGAGCAACGTTTAAGTATATGATGTTGATGAATCTATTTTTGATGAATCTATTTCATCACTCTAACTGGCTAAAAATACATCTTCATTCCGAGTAATTAAGTGAATTCTTGTGTTTTTAACTCATAATTAACCTCCATGCACTTGTAAATAATTTGCATAAGTTGACATATCATATTGCATATATATTCACCTAATTTTACCTATTTTTAGTTAATGCATACTTACTCCAAATTAAATAAAACTAGCTTAGTTGCGTACATATTACTAACCTCATCCCATGAAAAATATCAAAAAATTCTAACCTATGTATCAAAATCCCAAACCCTAATTAAAGGGCAGAAAGTCCCAAAGTTCATAACTTCCTCATACAATGTCCAGTTTCAATCTACTTATTTTTAAATTAATGTGCACTCAATCATCTACAAATCAATATCAAATTTGTAAGAATCAGAGTTCCTATGTGAAACTTGGATTTTGGCTGAATTGTATATTGTACATATTTATTAATTTTTGGCTTATTATTTCATGTACATATTTAACTATTTTTTATTTAATATTTTCCATTTCTTTCTTTCATCTAATTTTCTAACTAATTACAACAAAAATAAAAATCTAAAAACATTAAAAATCGTAAAAAGGATGAGTTCCGATTTTGTACATTTAGCCCAATTTACATATACATAATTCATATTCCTGATTTTTTTTATTTTTATTAACTCGCAAAAATCCAAAGAATTACATCCATGTTCCATGCATCATTTAGCATTTCACTTGATTTTTTGCATGTATGAGTCATCTATAAAAAATCAAATAAAAAAACAAAACACAAAAATGATATTTTATATATTATTAGAAAAATCACATCTTACATAGTTGAGTCCATTTATACTTGGATCCTTTATGAACATTGTAAAATGCAATTAGTCAACATTTTTCATATTGAGAGTGTTTGCATTTGAGGTTGTTTACTACTTTTTATTCATTTGTCTTTATTTCTTGTATTGGTCAATGGTAAACATGAGCTACGTGTCATAACCTCATTTGCGTTCACCCACACTTGCACTTACACCTTCACAGTCATGCACACTAAACCTGTCCAACCAATCAGAATGCCCCCACCATTGACCTCTAAGTCAACACTCCCTCCTCTAGATTCCTCCCTTGTTTAAAACCCCAATAACTCAGCACCTCTCCCCTGTGTATTCTCTATTTCTAGTCAACCACTTCATTCCTATCTTCCCTAACCTTCGGCAAATAATATCCATCATGATATCCCCTATCTTTCCCAAATCAATCACCACTCAAAACCCTAACAGATCTAATCCTAAACCTCCTTAATTCCAGAATACCAGAACCCAACTCCCCTTCACCTATTACCCGATCTCCTCGCAACAAACATACTCCCTTCATCTCTAATAGCCTCCCCCCTACCCACCAAATGTTGGACATCTGAGCCTAGAACGAACCATTATTACAATAAATATTATTGTAATCTTTTTATATATTAATAAAAGTTATTGATTTTCACTCCCTATTTGAGACTACTGAATGCATGCACTTATAAGGTCCATTAGTACAATTAGGTATATGTACAATGGCCATCTTGATAATCATCAAATGTTGATCCAATGGTTGGATCACAAAGGTTAGTACGAAGATGATATTGAAAGAGTTAGATTGGGGACTTACTAGCACCGTCAAATGATTGTCACGAAAGGATCCCCAGATTGAGAAATGTAAATCCTTACTCTAATGGTTGATATCTGATTGATCTCTTTATGCATGTCCTCTACATAAGAATAGAGATTCGGAGGTGTAAGATACGTTAAGTCAAAGTTTTGACATAATGAGATCGAGATAACCAAGACCTTTATTGTATGTTGTCATGATGCAGGCACACATCCTCTGACCTGATAGATGTATTACTATATGCTTGAGTATGTACATTAGGTAGACCATTATGTTGATAACCTAGTCAAGATCTATATATCGATGATCTGGTGTGCATGTTAGTAATATGATCTCTCAAAGGGATCATACATGTTCACTAGTGAAACGGAAGATATGAGATTACTCATGAGATATGGGACCAACCAAATTCCATCGATGGTCATCTTGCTTTGGAAGCATGGAATTATTATTTGTAGGTATAATATATTCTTTTGGAAAGCATATGATTGATATCAATTCTCAATGATCGAATGAAAAACTTAATGATAAAACTCTGAAGAAGACAATTCAAGTATATGATTAAAATTTTGGGTTTATTCCAGTTCTTCTAGTATGTAGGATGTATGGGTACTAGGAATATTTGAGAGTGATGTGATCTTAATCGATTGTATAACAGTGATACTTCAATTCCGAGGGAATGACGAAATAGATTTGGATTTTAGTAACTCAACTCAATAGACTAGTGATTAGTTATTGGTTCAAATATTGGACATTGATCTGAATATGATTCGAATGCAATGAGAAGATTGGATATTATGTCTAACTTGATCAGACATCTCTATGATGTCTTCTAGATCTAGATATGAGATTAGATACCGGTATCCAAATAATTATACATGGAATATACTATCGATCCTATCCTTATCTCTAAGTATTAGTGGCGAAGACACATTGTTCTTGAAAAGATTCAAGAATAGTTCTATTATTGACAATATCTGAGCATTGAAATATTGATTATTAAGTAAAATTTAATTATCATTAACAATATGGATATGATTCGCATTATTTGGACTTGTGTAGAGAGGCATCTAAGATAATTAAATTGGATTTAATTATCAGATATGAGATTAATGTAGATAGCACTATCCACAATAATAATAAAATTTGTGAATGTGATTCATAATATCATAGAGAGACTTATTTACAAATAGGATTTACAATTTATAAGTTAATGTGAGTTGGACTCACATTATACAATTGAATGTAAATGTAATTTATAATTATTATTGGATGGTTAAATATGATTCATAATTATCAACAACATGATTGAAATTGTCACGAAATAATTGGACTTATTTTGCTGATAATTCAATACTAAATTGTTGTACATGTAGAAGATTTGGTGGAGACTGAGATCTCACAATTAAGGAATTGAGCAAAGAGCACTCCACTCTATATAGGAGTGGATGACCACGATGGAAGCACCATCGTGTTCGTTCACCACCTATAAGGAAAGGAGTCTCTCTATTTTCTATTCCTTCTACATGTTAATTGATTTTAATTGAATTAATTCATTGAAGAATGCCTTCAATTTATTTTCTTTTAAAAATAATTAATTATTATGTTGAAAATTATTGCAACAAAATTGACCATTGATTCTATCAGGAGTGCATCCTAGCAATCCAATTTTGTATAAAAGAAAGGGTAACCTAACTCGTTCTTTACACAATTAACTTGAAGCAACAAATCTCTCTCTCTCTCTCTCTCTTTCTCTACACGTCCAAGCTCCCTCTCTCTCTCTCTCATTTTCTCTCTCCCCTTGTTGTTGTCCATTTCCCTAAGGTTGAGAAGACATGATCGTTGTCTTCTTCGATGCGTTGTGCTCATGAAGGATATAACGGATTTTGTGAGATGAAATTAGGAGGTTCCTCACTCAAATCGTTGCTTCAAATTGTGGGAAACACACGTATCATCCATGAGTCCACAAGAGCTCTCTCCGCCAGATCCAACTTGAGACATGAGGGATCTTCACTTAGAGACTTGTGGATCACACTCACGCATCAAGAAATAGCTCTATTATTCATGTGTGATCTTGATGAAATGACATGAGAATTGTTCCTATGTCATGTCATTTCATCAATTTTTTTATTTTCGTTTCCCTTACGATTAGTCAACCTAGATCGTATTCGATACTATCTACATGTTTCCGTGATGCGTGAGGCGTAATACCTCGCCATGAACCAACTCCTATACGACTCTAACAACCTACGAAGACAACATCTTCGTAGCCATTGCAACCTTCTCCATCTCTATTCTATCATCAAAAACATGCAATCACCTTCGAGATTTGTCTCCTCCTCTACCCAATCACACTGCAAAACCAAATTCCTACGCCAGTAACTTCCACCCAACAGAACTCAATCCCATACATCCCTCCGTCTTCCACCTCTCCCACCTATTTAAGCCCCAACCGGTCTCCAGTATCTGGTATACGCCTTCCATCATCTTCTACAGAAAGAATGGGGGAGAGAAAGCTAGAAGTAAGGGTGCCTGTGACAACATCACCCTGCTTTTCGCGCGATAACCTTCCTAATCGGTGAGATCCATGGATATTAATCATGTTGCAACATCTCCATCAAGACACAAAGCTCACCTCCTCCACCGTGTGGCTTGAGTGATGATCGAAGCTAGCCATTCCGTCCTCCATCTCCACAAAGGATATCCCCACCTAGATCAGTGAGATCACTTTTGGTGCTCGAGCTAACTTCCCTACATGCAGGAACAACAAGGACTTCTCGGAGATCAACTGACCCATCCTTCAGCATCTCGTGTCCCTTCGGAGCACTATCGCAGTGCCTCGATCATCATAGGAGACGACTGCCAAGCGTTGAAGAAGAAGGAAGAAGACCCCCAACGAATAGTTGTCGTCAGATCCAACAAGCCTGATCACAACTCTAGACCCAAAACTGAGCCTATAGCTCCAGGGCTCAAAGCAGCCATGAAGCGCCATGTGGAGTTTAGGGACCACCCCTTCCCGCACTTTCAATGTTATGAGAAAAAGGCAATGAATATTATTTTCATTGTTACGAGAAAAACAACAATGAATACGACTTTCGTTATTATAGGAAAACAAGGCAACAGATATTTTTACGTAGTTATGGAAAAAAGTCAACGAATATTTTGTTGTGCTATAGGAAAATTAAGACAACTATAGATTCATTATTGCAACGTATTAGCAACGATTTGAAAATTTTGTTGTTATTTTAAATAAAGTTAGCATCGAATATCTAGAGTCATTGTTAAATTTAAACCTAATAATGAATAGTTTAAATCGTCATTATATAATTGTTGCCTTATGTTATTTTAGTTGTAGTGGTTGTGATATGGTCCATCACCTATTCCCAGTGATAGTAGTCGATGTATGCTCTAGGTTGTCTTTTCCTCGTATTTCATTTAGTCCTTTCCACTATTATTGGAAACTCCGTTCTGATACCATTTGTATTGTCATGAACTTAGGTCTCTATTCATTATCAAGGAAAATAGACCCCGACAACTAGGGTTGTTAATCGAACCAAATCACTCGAATTTGATTAGTATTCGTTCGATAAAAATTCAAAAAATGATTCAAAACCAAATGAACTGAATTTGAATTTCATTTGTGGATTCAATTCTCAAATGAATCGAATTTGAATTAACCGCAATTCGTTTGATAATAATTCAATTTGGTTCTGTATTTATATACATACATACATATATGTATATGTGTGTCCATGTATTTATATATATAGTACATACATATACATGTATACAATACAAGCATATCTATATACTTACATGTAACAACTACTCTTGATTGATTTTGATCTTTTCTGAATATTCTTGTACAAGGAATTATAACAGAATTACATCAAAATGATAACATGTGTAAGTAAATAGATGCAAAAAAGAGTATATGAATATGTATAAAAAAGTTACTACATTTAGTTTACATTGAAATATTTAGCATTTGCATTATATCACTAGGCATAACATGTGCAAGCAATTAAAGATACTCTCAAACCAACTTACTACAGTAATTAAGGGGTTAATTTTAAACTTTTAATCATATCTAAGATCCATCGATATTATTTATCATGTGAAGCATTCACCCCTATGATTTCCATACTCACACGCTACATCGATATGATTTGTGAATGTATGACATGTATATTCAACATCAGGCCCCCCTAATGAGATCCAATCTCCTTCCTTTTCTCTTTATAACTAAGCTTATGAGATTTGACTGCAAAATATGTTACGAAATAGAGATGTGTATCCTTCATGCATCAGCTGTAAAAAAATATTTAAGTTTATATCTTTACTTCTTATTACTTTGTATAAGTACAATAATCAATGTTAGCGTGATATTCAAAAATTTGAGACATTAAAAGGATACACAACACTCTAAGCCATATCCAATCTAATATGCATATATGTATGTATAATCCTATTATTTAAAAACTCATTATTGAATATATAAAAGAGTGAAAATTATTAGTTATAAAATTTAATAGGAAAAATCAAATGTCTAATATTTTTATTCTAAATCCTCATCCACATATTTAATTTCATATTCCCACATTCCTTACACTGTCTTTTCCATTCCTCCTTTTATTATCTACCAAAGATCTTAAAACGCGTGGTAGATTATGATGACTTTTCTTCTAGCACGTGAAAATGATGGTTTTGCTACATTAAATTCCTCCTTAACATTTATCGTGATTTAAAATTTATCAACATATATCTCCTTTACTTTTTTGATGCTTTGATTTTCCTTCCATGGCAATCCATGATGAACATCATTGTCAAGGTGAAATTTATGATCACATGAGTAATATACAAGTTCTTCTCATCATAATGTAAGTTGTTCCTTTGTACACCAAAAATTCATATATTTCATTTTCATTGCTTAATTTTTTTGATATTGAAGATACTCATGCTCAATGAAGACGTTCTATCTTTCTACGTTATTTTTTACAATTCCCACTATTTTAAATAATAATATTAATTTGTATCAACTTTAAGGATAAAGTTTGATCTTATCTTGCTTTAACATGCAATGATAATTATATTGTTGAGTTTTTTCGTCAATGATATTCTATCTCTTTGATAGGCCCATATAATTATATTGTATGCATACATTCCTTCAACATAGAAAAAGTATATTAGATTGTAAAAATATATATAATAATTGTATATTAGATATTTTATCCAATGTATTGTATTGGTTTGATATTTTCCATGATTTCATAGTTTTTCAACTTATCTTAGTAATATACTTTCAAAATTAGAACTTTACAATAAAACATTGATATCATATTATTATTCATATAATATTATTTATATAAGATTTAGAACATCAATTAATATTTCAAATTCAAAATAAAATGAATCGAATTGGAATATCCGAAACTTGAAATGAATTGAATCTGAATTTAAGTTAGAAAATTCATATGAAAGTCGATTTGAGTTCGAAATCAAAATTTTTATAATGAATTGAATCTGAATCCTGGTGGTTTCGAATGTACTTGATTCAATCAGCACCCCTACCGATAACATATTGATCGAGCTCCGATGACTCCATTGATAACCACTCAAAATGCTTTAGCTTAAGTTGTCAAGTAATAATTGATAACTAGGGTTTCAGGAGCGGTAAGATATCGGTGTCGGTGTAGAAATCACTCCGAACAAAATCCCTAATCAATCAAACAAAGATCGATAAAATAGGAGAGAGAGAAATAGTGAAGTGAATAAGACATCTTCTCTCCTGTTTTATCTTACAAAATTTTATTTAATCAGGTAAGTGTGCCTGGGTCGAACTATGGAGGCAGAATAGAAATATTTCGATTTTTGATGGAAAAGGTATTTTTGTGATTTTTTTTCTTCTCGAAGAAAGCGAGAAAACGAGAGATCGTCTTTTATCGGCTTTTGTTTTCTAGATTTTTATTTGATTTTATCTTTTTTAATTTTTTATTTATTTTTCCAAAATGATATTTTTTCAAAGGATTTATCTACAATAGAGTATGTTAAAAATATGTAAAATATAGATGATACTATATAGTAGATAGGTCACTTGAGCAACGTGCTCGAAGAAACACTCAAAACAAACTCGAGACAGAGTCGAATTGTGAAGAATAAAATCTCGATGAAATAACGATAAAATTCTTTGAAAATCAACTTGAAATAAATCTAGGGTAGTTAAAAAGCTACCCCAAAAAATCATCATGAAATGATGTCAAAACAGATCCAAAAATACCATATAGTTCAGGGGTATGAAAGCAAGAAAAGTTATAAAAAAGTCTACAGAAAATCCTCGATCAAAGACTAGAATGAAAAGAAAATAAAGTTTATTAAATTAGGTCCCTACGTAGGGACCTAAATGTAATTCTGGAAAGTTGCTGGAGCGGCCTCGAATTCTGGATCTTCGTGGATTTATGATGCAAAATGTCTACAGTTTCTATCGACGGCTATGATTAGAAGGCGGCGCACAATCTGGGTCGCCCGTCAGTGACACGTGTCAAAAGACTGTAGCTCCTGGCGTTCTTGATGTTCTTGGGCTCATTCACACGACTGATGATGATGATGGCGAGTTCTCAGATTTCTCCCCGACGGTCGACGACGGTCATGGGCCTCCGGTAGGGCCAGAGGGGTGACTCCTTCACCCCTCGATCTCTCCTGCAGAAGAGCTTCTCCAAAGGTGGCGGATGGCAGTGGTTGATCGACGATGAAGGTGGCGGTCCAGCTGTCTTGAAAGTTGATACAACCACCTCTTTGATTGAGAATCTCTTTGATTTTGGAAGCTCCAGTTAATATAGTTTTGCTCCATATGTGAGAATGACCTGCAATTGAAGGTTGGTATGCTCGATTCGCAATTGAATCGGCCAAGAAGATTAAAATTTGCAGACTGATATATAGGTACTTCTAGAATTAATGAGATTGGAAAGAAAGAAGATAATACTGGATTGCTTCGAGTTGGTTTTTAAAAGGCTAGGAGATGTGGAGTCTAACTGCGATGATCAAGTAACCTAAGTACATGCTTAACAACGCTAATCACAACACACGAATCGAGAATTAAAATGTGAAAGACGGAGGATGCACCTATGAATAGAAGGTATATGACCTTCTGGTCTTCGCTCATTGGGGCGGCTTTTCCGGAGATCTACACGCGCGATGGTGTGATGCAAGGCCAAGGATAGACATTGGAATGTCTCCCCAATCTCCAAACTTCCTCGTGGGCACCCTTGAGCGGAGCTGTCACCTCCAGATCAAGCGGAGCACGACGGTGAAGGTGGGCACTCGGACACTAGAACTGGGGGTTCGGGGTTAGTTAGGAGAGTTGGTTAGCTCGTGCCAACTTTAGGGTCTTTTATAGGTGAATCGAAGTGGAGTTTAGGTAGATCTAACGGTAGGCGTGTGTTAGGGTAGTTAGGGGAAGAAAATGGAGAGTTAAGATCGAGTGAAGAGGCTAGGATTGGCACGTGAAAAATCGGTTAAGAGAAGGCATTGGAACAGAGCTCCGACCGCATGTTCTTGAGGAAGAAGAACCAGGTGTTGACACGTGTCAGCACCTGGTTGGCCGGATGTATTAAAGACAATATAAATCAAGTAATAAATAATAAATGGTGTTACTTTAAATAGGTATAAAAATGAAAAGTATAGATAATTAAATTATCTAAAATATGGTATAATTAGTTTTGATAAGTAATAATTATTATATGAAATATAAATATTATATTAAAAATATGTATAAATAATACTTAATAAATAAGTTTCGGAGTTTTAATTTAATAAATACATAATTACATATGAATTTTATATTTTCTTAATTATTAGAATAATAAACAAAGTCTTTTTAAATTTTTTGTGTTTTAATAAATTATGTTAGATATATTAATAAATACCGGTATAAGTTGTGTAGTTCAATTTCATCTATAAATTAGGGATTTGGATTTAATTAAATTAACAAATAAGCTACAAAAATTCTGAAATAAATCATGGTTAAAAATATAAGATCACAAAAATAAATGAAAATTATAAAATTAATAAAATTAATTAAATTATAAGTAATATGTTCTAAATTAAGTAAATAGCCCAGAAACCCCGTTGTCATTAGGTCCCAAAACCGACTTTTTGCAAATGAACTTTGATTTTAGTGAAATCACCTCCATTAATTAGAGAATATTATTTTATAAACTTTAAAGGTAAGTAGAGTGAAATTGGAGTTTTGTATGAAAAAGTTATGATGTTCGGAAGTTGAGAATTTGATAATTTGAAAATTGGATTTCTTGCCATGTATACAAGATAGTATTTTTAACTTATTTTTATATTTTTTTATATTCTTTTAGAAGTAACGAGAAAAAGAGTTTGGTGAAAAATCTGCACATATGAATTAACTAAAAATCAATGAAGATTTGATATATATTTGTTAAATGGTGAAGAATGTGTGGAATGTATTTTTAATTATTTTTATGATTTTCTTTCCTTATCTCCCCCTAATTGTTTGTTTTTCGACCAACCCATGCTGATTTGGTCTCAAAGGTTAGGTTATATAAATATACCTTGCAGCTACGTTTATATTTTATAAGTCATATTGTACATATATACATATTTACAATATGCCTTCTTTTCTTTATTTTTATCTTTTATTTATTTACAATTTTTTAATGCATAAAATTGCATTTTTATCCATGAGTGGGATTTTGATAAAAAATGGGAAGTAATGGATATTTACATGTATTTGTTAACGTTTTTAAGATAAAATACAACAGAAATGTTAATGAATCATGGATTCATCAACAATTTTGATAACTAAGGTTTCAAGAGCAGTAAGATGTCGGCGTCGGTGTAGAAATCACTCTGGACCAAAACCCTAGTTGATCAAACAAAGATCGATAAAATAGGAGAGAGAGAGAGAGGGAAAAGTGAGGTGAATAAGACAACTTCTCTCCTATTTTATCTTACACTATTTTATTTAACAAGGTAATTGTGCTTGGGCCGAACTCAAGGAGGCAGAATAGGAATATTTCGATTTTTGAGGGAAAAGGTATTTTTGTGATTTTTTATTTCTTCTCAAAGAAAGCGAGAAAACGAGAGATCCTTTTTTATCGATTTTTGTTTTCTAGATTTTTATACCCTTTTATCTTTTTCAATTTTTTATTTATTTTTCCAAAATGATATTCTTTCAAACGATTTACCAACAATAGAGTATGTTAAAATATGTAAAATATAAGTGATACTATATTGTAGATAGGTCACTCGAGCAACGTGCTCGAAGAAACACTCAAAACAAACTCGAGATGGAATCGAATTGCAAAGAATAAATCTCGATGAAATAATAATAAAATTCTTCGAAAATCAACTTGAAATAAATCTAGGGTAGTTAGATAGCTAAACAAAAAAAAATTGTCACGAAATGATATCAAAATAGATCCAAAAATACCCTACAATTCAGGGGTATGAAAGTAAGAAAAGATATAAAAAAAGTCTGCAGAAAGGTCCTCGGTCAGGGAGTGGAATGCAAAGAAAACAAATTTTATTACATTTAGGTCCCTACACTGGGACATAAACGTAATTCTGGAAAGTAGCTGGAGCGGCCTTGAAATCTGGATCTTCGCTGGATTTATGATGCAAAATGTCTAACATTTCGATCGATGACTCTGATTACAAGGCGGCACACGATCTGGGTCGTCCGTCAGTGATACGTGTCAAAAGACTGTAGCTCATGGTGTTCTTGATGTTCTTGGGCTTATACGCGTGACTGGTGACGATGGCAACTTCTCATATTTCTCCCTGGCAGTCGACAACGGTCTTAGGCCTCCAGCAGGACTAGAGGGGTGACTCCTTCACCCCTCGAGCTCGTCTGCGGATGAGCTTCTCCCAAGGTGGCGGGAGGCGGTGGTTGATCGGCGATGAAGGTGGCGATCCGATTGTCCTGGAAATTATACAACCTCCTCTTTGATTCAGAATCTCTTTGATTTTGGAAGCTCCAGTAAATATAGTTATGCTCCTAATGTGAGAATGATCTGTAATGGAAGGTCTGGAATGCTCGATTCACAATTGAATCGGCCAAGAAGATTAGAATTTACAGTTCAATATATAGGTACTTCCAAAATTAATGAGATTGGAAAGAAAGAAGATGATCCTGGATTGATTCGAGTTGGTTTTTAAAAGGTTATGAAATGCATCATCTAATTACGATGATCAAGTAACCTAAGTAAGTGCTTAACAAGGCTAATCACAACACATGAATTGAGAATTAAAATGTGAAAGATGGAGGATGCACATACAAATAGAAGGTATAGGACCTTCTGGTCTTCACTCGACAGGGCATCTTTCTCGAAGCTCTACATGCACGATGGCATGATGCAAGGCCAAGGATAGACCTTGGAACGTCTCCACGATCTCCAAACTTCCTCGCGGGCACCCTTGAGCAGAGATGTCACCTCTAGGTCAGGCGGAGTACGACGGTGAAGGTGGGGACTCGGCCACTGGAATTGGGGGTTCAGGGTTGGTTAGGAGAGTTGGTTAGCTCGTGCCAACTTTAGGGTCTTTTATAGGTGAATCGAAGTGGAGTTTAGGTAGATCTAATGGTAGGCATGTGTAAGGGTAGTTAGGGGAAGAAAATGGAGGGTTAAGATCGAGTGAAGAGGCTAGGATGGCACGGGAAAATAGGTGAAGAGAAGGCGTTGGAACAGAGCTCCAACTGCATGTTCTTGAGGAAGAAGAACCAGATGCTCACACGTGTCAGCACCTGGTTGGCCAGATGTATTAAATACAATATAAGTTAAGTAATAAATTATAAATGGTATTATTTTAAATAGGTATAAAAACGAAAAGTATAGATAATTAAATTATCTAAATTATGGTATATTTAGTTTTGATAATTAATAATTATTGTATGAATTATAAATATTATATTAATAAATAGGTATAAATAATATTTAATAAATAAGTTTTGGATTTTTAATTTAATAAATACATATGAATTTTATATTTTCATAATTATTAGAATAATAAATAAAGACTTTTAGAATTTTGTGGATTTTAATAAATTAGTTTAGATATATTAATAAATACGGGTATAAGTTGTATAGTTCTATTTCATCTATAAATTAGGGATTTAGAATTAATTAAAATAATAAATAAGCTCCAAAAATTCTGAAATAAAACATGGTTAAAATACAAGATGACAAAAATAATTAAAAAATTATAAAATTAATAAAATTGTAATTAATATGTTCTAAATAAAGTAAATTGCCCAGAAACCCCGTTGTCATTAGGTCCCAAAATCGACTTTTTGCAAACGGACTCTGATTTTAGTGAAATTACCTCCATTAATTAGAGAATATTAGTTTATGAACATTAAAGGTGAGTACAGTGAAATTAGAGTTCGTATGAAAAAGTTACGACGTTCGAAAGTTGAGAATCTGACAATTTGAGAGTTGGATTTCTTGACATATATACAAGATAATATTTTTAACTTATTTTTATATTTTTATATACATTTTTTGAATGAATTAGGAACATATTTGGTGACAAATATGCACATATGAATTAAATAAAAATCAACAAAGATTTGATATATATTTGAGAAATGGTGAAGAATGTGTGCAATTTATTATTAATTATTTTTATGATTTTCTTCCTTATCTCCCCGTACTTGTTTGTTTGTCGACCAACCCATGCTGACTTGGTCTCAGAGGTTAGGTTGTATAAATATTTTTTGTAGCTATATTTACCTTTTATAAGTCTTATTGTACATATATACATATTTACAATTTGCCTTCTTTTCTTTTTTTGGTTCTTTTATTTATTTACAAGTTTTTAATGCATAAAATTGCATTTTTATCCATGAATGGAATTTTGATAAAAGATGGGAATTATGGATATTTACATGTATTTGTTAAGGGATTTAAGACAAAATGCGACAGAAATGTTAACGAATCATGGATTCGACAACCATTTTGATAATTAGGGTTTTGGGAGCGGTAAGATGTCAGTGTCGGTGTAGAAATCATTCCGAATCAAAACCCTAGTTGATCAAACAAAGATTGATAAAATAGTAGAGAGAGAGAGAGAGGGAAAAGTGAAGTGAATAAGATGGCTTCTCTTCTATTTTATCTGACATTATTTTATTTAACCAACTAAGTGTGCCTGGGTCGAACTCAAGGAGGCAGAATAGAAATATTTTGATTTTTGAGGGAAAAGGTATTTTTGTGATTTTTTTATTTCTTCTCGAAGAAAGCAAGAAAATGAGAGATCCTTTTTTATTGGTTTTTGTTTTCTCAATTTTTATTTGACTTTATATTTTTCAATTTTTTTATTTATTTTTCCAAAATGATATTTTTCAGATAATTTATCTACAATAGAGTATGTTCAAATATGTAAAATATAGGTGATATTATATATTAGATAGGTCGCTCGAGCAACATGCTCGAAGAAACACTCAAAACAAACTCGAGACAAAGTCCAATTGCGAAGAATAAAATCTCAATGAAATAACGATAAAATTCTTCGAAAATCAACTTGAAATAAATCTAGGGTAGTTAGATAGCTACCCAAAAAAATAGTCACGAAATGATGTCAAAACAGATCCAAAAATACCCTACAGTTCAGGGGTATGAAAGTAAGAAAAGATATAAAAAAAGTCTGCAGAAAGGTCCTCGATCGGGACTAGAATGCAAAGAAAACAAAGTTTATTACATTTAGGTCGCTACACGGGGACCTAAATGTAATTCTGGAAAGTTGCTAGAGCGGCCTTGAATTCTGGATCTTTGATGGATTTATGATGCAAAATGTCTAACATTTCGATCGACGACTCTGATTAGAAGGCAGCGCACGATTTGGGTCATCCGTTAGTGACACTTGTCAAAAAACTGTAGCTCCTGGCGTTCTTGATGTTCTTGGGCTCATTCGCGCGATGGGTGACGATGGCGACTTCTTAGATTTCTCCCTGGCGTTCGACATCGATCTCGGGCCTCCGGCAGGGCGAGGGGTGACTCCTTCACCCCTCGAGCTTGCTTGCGGATGAGCTTCTCATAAAGGTGGCGGAAGGTGGTGGTTGATCGGCGATGAAGGTGGTGGTCCGGTTGTCCTGGAAATTGATACAACCACCTCTTCGATTGAGAATCTCTTTGAGTTTGGAAGCTCTAGTAAATATAGTTATGCTCCTGATGTGACAATGATCTGTAATTTAAGGTTTGGAATCTCGATTCACAATTGAATCGGCCAAGAAGATTAGAATTTGCAGTTCAATATATAGGTACTTCCTAAATTAACGAGATTGGAAAGAAAGAAAATGATCCTGGATTGATTCGAGTTGGTTTTTAAAAGGCTATGAGATGTGGCGTCTAATTTTGATGATCAAGTAACCTAAGTGTGTGCTTAATAACGCCAATCACAGCACACGAATCGAGAATTAAAATGAGAAAGATGGAGGATGCACCTATGAATAGAAGGTATAGGACCTTCGGGTCTTCACTCGACAGGGCGGCTTTCCCGAAGCTCTACACGCATGATGGCGTGATGCAAGGCCAAGGATAGACCTTGGAACGTCTCCCCGATCTCCAAACTTCCTCGTGGGCACCCTTGAGCAGAGCTGTCACCTCTAGGTCAGGCGGAGTACGGCGATGAAGGTGGGGAGTCGGCCACTGGAATTGGGGGTTCATGGTTGGTTAGGAGAGTTGGTTAGCTAGCGCCAACTTTAGGGTCTTTTATATGTGAATCGAAGTGGAGTTTATGTAGATCTAATGGTAGAGTGTTTAAGGGTAGTTAGGGGAAGAAAATGGAGGGTTAAGATCGAGTGAAGAGTCTAGGAGTGGCACGGGAAAAAACAGTGAAGAGAAAGCATTGAAACAGAGCTCCAACCACATGTTCTTGAGGAAGAAGAACCTGATGCTAACACGTGTCAGCAACTGGTTGGCCAGATGTATTAAATACAATATAAATTAAGTAATAAATAATAAATGGTGTTTTTTAAATAGGTATAATAACAAAAATATAGATAATTCAATTATCTAATTATGGTATAATTACTTTTGATAAGTAAAAATTATTGTATGAAATATAAATAATATATTAATAACTAGGTATAAATAATATTTAATAAATAAGTTTGGATTTTAAATTTAATAAATACATAATTACATATGAATTTTATATTTTTGTAATTATTAGAATAATAAATAAAGTCTTCTTGAATTTTTGTAGATTTTAATAAATTAGTTTAAATATATTAATAAATACGGATATAAGTTGTGTAGTTCAATTTCATCTATAAATTAGATATTTGGAATTAATTAAAATAATAAATAAGCTCCAAAAATTCTAAAATAAATCATGGTTAAAATACCAGATCACAAAAAAATTAAAAATTATATAATTAATAAAATTATAAGAAATATGTTCTAAGTAAAATAAATAGCCTAGAAACCCAGTTGTCATTAGGTCCCAAAACCGACTTTTTGCAAACGGACTCTGATTTTGGAGAAATCACCTCCATTAATTAGATAATATTAGTTTATGAACACTAAAGGTGAATAGAGTGGAATTGGAGTTCGTATGAAAAAGTTTCGATGTTCGGAAGATGAGAATTTGACCATTTTAAAGTTGGAAATCTTGGCATATATACAAGATAATATTTTTAACTTATTTGATATTTTTTATATATTTTTTGAAGTAATTAGTAAAAGATTTTGGTGACAGATATGCACATGTGAATTTAATTAAAATCAATGAATATTTTATATATATTTGAGAAATGATAAAGAATGTGTGGAATGTATTTTTAATTATTTTTAAGTTTTTCTTCCTTATCTCCCCCTACTCGTTTGTTTGTCGACTAACCCATGTTGACTTGGTCTCGGAGGTTAGGTTATATAAAATTTTTTTGTATCTATATTTACATTTTATAAGTCTTATTATACATATATACATATTTACAATATGCCTTCTTTTCTTTATTTTTGTTCTTTTATTTATTTACAAGTTTTTAATGCATAAAATTGCATTTTTATCCATGAATGGGATTTTGATAAAAGATGGGAATTATGGATATTTACATGTATTTGTCAAGGGTTTTAAGATAAAATGCGACAGAAATGTTAATGAATCATGGATTCGTCAACCATTTTGATAACTAGGGTTTCGGGAGCAGTAAGATGTCAGATGTCAGTATCGATGTATAAATCACTCCGAACCAAAACCCTAGTTGATCAAACAAAGATTGATAAAATAGGAGAGAGAGAGAGGGGAAAATGAAGTAAGAAAGCAACTTCTCTCCTATTTTATCTTACACTATTTTATTTAACCAGGTAAGTATTCCTGGGTTGAACTCAAGGAGACAGAATAGAAATATTTCGATTTTTGAGGGAAAAGGTATTTTTGTGATTTTTTATTTCTTATCGAAGAAAGCAAGAAAACGAGAGATTCTTTTTTATCGGTTTTTGTTTTCTAGATTTTTATTTTATTTTATCTTTTTCAATTTTTTATTTATTTTTCCAAAATGATATTTTTTTCAAACGATTTATCTACAATAGAGTATGTTAAAATATGTAAAATGTATGTGATACTATATAGAGATAGGTCATTCGAGCAACATGCTCAAAGAAACACTTAAAACAAACTCGAGACGGAGTCGAATTGCGAAGAATAAAATCTCGATGAAATAATGATAAAATTATTCGAAAATCAACTCGAGATAAATCTAGGGTAGTTAGATAGCTACCCCAAAAAAATCATTACGAAATGATGTCAAAATAGATCTAAAAATACCCTACAGTTCAGGGGTATGAAAGTAAGAATAGATATTAAAAAAAGTCTACAGAAAGGTCCTTAGTCAGGGACTAGAATGCAAAGAAACAAATTTTATTACATTTAGTTCCATGCATGGGGACCTATATGTAATTCTAGAACGTTGCTAGAGCGGCCTTGAATTCTGGATCTTCGCTGGATTTATGATGCAAAATGTCCACCGTTTCGATCGGCGGCTCTGATTAGAAGGTGGCGCATGATCTGGGTCGTCCGTCAGTGACACGTGTCAAAAGACTGTAGCTCCCGGCGTTCTTGATGTTCTTGGGCTCATTCGCGCGACTGGTGATGACGGCAACTTCTCATATTTCTCCCCAACGGTCGATGGTCGTCTTGGGCCTCCGATAGGGCCAGAGGGGTGACTCCTTCACCCCTCGAGCTCGCTTGCGGATGAACTTCTCCAAAGGTAGTGGAAGGCAATGGTTGATCAACGATGAAGGTGGCGGTCCGGCTATCCTGGAAGTTGATACAACCAACTCTTTGATTGAGAATCTCTTTTATTTTGGAAGCTCTAACTAATATAGTTATGCTCCAGATGTGAGAATGACCTGCAATTGAAGGTTTGGAATGCTCCATTCGCAATTGAATCTGCCAAGAAGATTAGAATTTGCAGTTTAATATATAGGTACTTCCAGAGTTAATGACATTGGAAAGAAAGAAGATGATCCTGGATTGATTCGAGTTGGTTTTTAAAAGGCTATGAGATGTGGGGTCTAAGTACGATGATAAAGTAACCTAAGTACGTGCTTAACAACGCTAATCAAAGCACACGAATTGAGAATTAAAATGTGAAAGATGGATGATGCACCTATGAATTGAAGGTATAGGACCTTCTGGTCTTCGCTCGACGTGGCGGCTTTCCTGGAGCTCTACACGCGTGATGGCGTGATGCAAGGCCAAGGATAGACCTCGGAACGTCTCCCCGATCTCCAAACTTCCTCACGGGCACCCTTGAGCAGATCTGTCACCTCCGGGTTAGGCGGAGAACAACGGTGAAGGTGGGGACCCGTCCATTGGAACTGGGGATTCTGTGTTGGTTAGGAGAGTTGGTTAGCTCACGCCAACTTTAGGGTCTTTTATAGGTTAATCGAAGTTGAGTTTAGGTAGATCTAATGGTAGCCGTGTGTTAGGGTATTAGGGGAAGAAAATGGAGGGTTAAGATCGAGTGAAGAGGCTAGGAGTGGCACAGGAAAAATCGGTGAAGAGAAGGCGTTGGAACAGAGCTCCGACTGCATGTTCTTGAGGAAGAAGAACCAGGTACTGACACGTGTCAGCACCGGGTTGGCAGATGTAATAAATACAATATAAATTAAGTAATAATAATAAATGGTGTTATTTTAAATAGGTATAAAAATGAAAAATATAAAAAATTAAATTATCTAAATTGTAATATAATTAGTTTTGATAAATAATAATTACTATATTAAATATAAATATTATATTTATAAATAGGTATAAATAATACTTAATAAATAAGTTTTGGATTTTTAATTTAATAAATACATAATTACATATTAATTTTATATTTTATTAATTATTAGAATAATAAATAAAGTTTTTTTAATTTTTTTTGATTTTAATAAATTAATTTAGATATATTAATAAGGGGTTTATGGGGCTGCCCCTAGGGGCAGCCAACATTTCTGCCCTGCCCCATTTTTTGGCAATTTTTTTATTTTTTTAAAAATATCGTCATGTATATTCGTCCCTATATCCCTCTTATATGTCATTTGAATTTCGTCAGAAATAAAGTCTCCTATGGCCTCAATCCAGACAGGGTTGATTTAAAAAATCCTGCGACCGTTAAAAATATGATGTCTGAATGGATGCCGTAGGAGTCTCTATTTCTCACGAAATTCGAATGACATATAGGAGGGATATAGGGATGAATATACATGGTGATATTTTTCTAAAAAATTTGCGAAAAATGGGGTGGGGGAAGTCATGTTGGCTGCCCCTAGGGGCATCCCCATTTTTCCCTATTAATAAATACGGGTATAAGTTGTGTAGTTCAATTTCATCTATAAATTAGGGATTTGGGTTTAATTAAAATAATAATAAGCTCAAAAAATTCTGAAATAAATCATGATTAAAATACAAGATCACGAAAAAAATTAAAAATTATAAAATTAATAAAATTATAAGTAATATGTCTAAATTAATAAAATAAATAGCCCAGAAACCCCATTGTCATTAGGTCCCAAAACCGACTTTTTGCAAACTGACTTCGATTTTAGTGAAATAATCTCCATTAATTAGAGAATGTTATTTTATGAATTCAAAGTGTGTAGAGTGAAATTGAAGTTCGTATGAAAAAGTTATGATGTTAGGAAGTTGAGAATTTGACAATTTGAAGGTTGGATTTCTTGGCATATATACAAGATAATATTTTTAACTTATTTTTATATTTTTATATACATTTTTAGAAATAATTAGGAAAAGAGTTTGGTGAAAAATACGCACATATGAATTAATTAAAAATCAATGAAGATTTGATATATATTTGACAAATGGTGAAGAATGTGTGGAATGTATTTTTAATTATTTTTTATGATTTTCTTTCCTTATCTCTCCCTACTTCTTTGTTTGTCGACCAACTCGTGCTGACTTGGTCTCGGGAGTTAGGTTATATAAATATATCTTGTAGCTATATTTATATTTTATAAGTCATATTGTACATATATACATATTTACAATATCCCTTCTTTTCTTTTCTTTATTTTTATTCTTTTATTTTGTACAAGTTTTTAATGCATAAAATTGCATTTCTATTCATGAATGGGATTTTGATAAAAGATGAGAAATAATGGATATTTACGTATATTTGTTAAGGGTTTTAAGATAAAATACGACAGAAATGTTAATGAATCATGGTTTCATCAACCCCCTATACTTAAACTTTGCTAGTCCCTTAGCAAACGCTTACTTGATAAATAAGGGAAAAAGAAAGAAAGTTAGAATGTATTTGTTTTCCTAGACCAATTTATGAGAACGGACAATGGACAGAGCTCGATCGTGCCTAAAACAAGCATTTTGTCGGATCCTTTACTAGGATTAGGATTTTAATATAAACAGTCCTCAAGTTCCACAAATCCTTATTTAGTTTCTCCTAAACTGCCAGCTCAGATCCACTTATCCATATCGCTAACTCTATCAGCCTTGAATTTAATTTGTACTGTGTGTGAATTGTTTTAGCTCATCCTTCTTAAAGAAGCGAAGAAACTTCTCATCCTAGCTACACACTTCCATTGGTTCCTCATCGGGATACTCTTTCCTCGGGGAGGGAGGTATTCCCTTCTGAGGTCAGTTCGTGCTATGTCCACAATCGAATATAGAGAGAAAGTAGAAGAATGAGGAAAGAACTGGAGTGCGACCAGTGTAGACGCATCTCCTTGTGAAGCCTAGCTAGTGTAGCTAAGTCTCCACTAAGATGTGCATGCATTTTTGGTGAAAGCTTGGACCATTGTGGTCGCATTTGTATTTGGTGGCTTCTTCTTTGAATTGGCTTTGTAATTTGCTTGCACTACATTCATTTCTTTGTGCCTTGACGGATATAGCATCTTTTATTCCGTCCCTTTTTGAGGTCTTAGAAAAATTGTGTCAACAGATCCTTCCCTCATCCGAAGTGACTATCGCAACCTCAATATCTCCCGTCTTTAGACGTCAATGCTGCAAAGACAAGGATAGAAATGCACTACCAAGATGGATTGCCCTTCGCATCCCCATGCAAGTCAGCTAAGTGTAAAGTGCATGTGTCCAAAATTGATTCACTGATGAAGAGTTAAACGGATGACACCAAGTATTCTACTTAGGCAAATATGAGTTGATTTCCCAAATATGGTCTTATGGAACCCAAATATTTAAGTCAAATACATGAAGAGTCTAAATTCCAGATCCTAACTAGGCTTCTTACAATGAAAGTTAAAGGCCATAATCAAGCTCCGTCCTTTAGACTATTCCCAATCTTTGATTTTAGAAATCAAACTTATTCTGAAAATGCAAATGCAAATGCACCAATTTTTTGTGAAGACATTTTTGAATTTTACTCATTTTTATGGATTTTAAAGATTTTGTAATTTTTATGAATGTTAGGACTTTGTATTTTTTATGGATTCTCCGATTTTTATAAACAAGTATATGTACAATAATTGTACAAGATAAATTATTCATGTTTTATTTGGATTAAAAAACTAATGTATTTTAAAAATTTATATACAAAGAATTTTACAAGTATTAAAAGATTTTTACACATATTTTATTTTAAATAATTATTATACATATTAAATACATATCTTAAATACATATCTTAAATTAAAAATTTTAAATAAAGATTTTAGACATATTTTACTTATTTACAAGGATTTTATAAATAATAAATAAATACATAAATAGATAGGTTTTAACTTAACCCTCACTCACTTTTTATGGATTTTATAGATATAGAAAATACATAAAAATATGAGTTATGGACAAAAGTATATATACAATATATACACACAAATGAGGTGACTGAGGGAAAAGAATATACAACAAAGGAACAAGATAAATAGAGAAAATGAGATCAACGAAATCATCGGTCCCCCCCTATACTTAGGATAATGCATCATAAGTATAGAAAAGAATGTGGCCAAAAATTGGGTGCCAGTGATTCGTGGAAAGGAAAGGATATACAATAGAAAAATAAAAAGAACAAAATTGAAAATGCTAATCAACGGGCAATCGGTCGCCCCCAATACTTAGGATATGGTATCCTAAGCATAAAAGACGAGCAAAAAATGGGGACGATTGTGGTCTACAAAGAATGTACATGTGTAATCAACGAATCGGCTCGTCCCCCCATACATAGGGTAATGTATCCCTAAGTATGGAAAAGAATATCAACAGATGAGGGACGAGCAAGAGAATAGAAGTAAATAAGATGAAAATAATTAAGATAAATCACGAATGTACAAAGTGAACAATGTTAAGGTGACTCTCAATAAGCGCTAGAATTTACGCCCCTATTTGAGCGCAAAGGCTAGGAAAAAGCAGTATCAAGGTTCAGGACGGCATCTGTAAGTTGAATGTCGTACTGTGGTTGTCGTCTCGATGTGAGAACAACAACGAAATCAACAGTAAATACGATAACACCCGAATATTCAATCATGTGGGTGAATACTACCGGGTAAATAGATGAGAAAATGAAGTCGCGAATCGGTAGCTCAAATGGTATCATCGGCTCAAGATCCGAATAGAGTGAAATAGCGGAGCCGAGAAAGTCGAATGTGGAGAAAGAAGGATCAATAAGAGATTCCTCCACATCAGTTACCGTCTCAAACACATATAGCAAGTCAAGATCGAGAGACACTCTAAGAAAACTGATATCCGATGTATCTAATATAGAGAAATCGTCGAATATCTCAAAAGATGGCTCATCGTTGAGAGGGTCATCAAGATGAGACAACTTATACTCAGAATCATTATCAGTATCAGAAGACTCGATTTCATAATCCGACAGATCGGATATACAATCATGGAATGAAATCGAGTAATCAAAATGTGGTGTTTCCTCCCGCAAATAACCCTCAGAAAAGAAATCAAACTCATCAGATAATACAGAAAAATTAGAGTCTAACCAGGCATCTGTATCACTATCGATCACCCATTCCTCGCACTAAAGTGTCACACTTGCGGAAGACTACCTCTGAACAATTTGGAAACATGAAATGGTATTGTCCCACCACGCGGTTGATGAATCAGTTTCTGAAATCAATCCTCGAGTTGCGCTAATCCTAATAGATGTCTGGTCCTCAGAGAACATATCAATTTCATCAAACAAGATGACCAGTTTCTCAACTACGAGACTATAAATCTAGTGTGCCAAAATAGTGTCCCTCATCTAACTCGGGTTGGTCATGACATGGAACTGACTCGAGAAGAGTGCCATCATGACTCTGTGATGACATACGACTGACGGTGGATTGTCGAAAGCTCGCGAAGTCTGAGCACAAAATCCATCTGGTCGTCATCTTCGATGTCAAAAGAATACGAGAGAGAATATGATATCAAGTCAAAAAAATGAGTGTGAAGGCGTATAAGACGCGGTATAGCGCACACCTTGCATACAAACACAATACAACCCCAAGTTCACCAACTACACAAGGTGAAGACCAATGGATCGATCTTTTATCTTTTCAATTTTATTTTTGGTGATCAATCAATTATTTAGCAAGTTCACAGGTGTAGTCTCCTCAGGTAGTTCGTGTTTAAGCCGGCGATGCACACCAACATAAACAAGACTACTTCTTTTAGCGTCTGAGACAAGTGCTTGCAGCAAGTAATAGGACCCGAAGAGTGAGTCCAAGTGCTTAGGGCACAAGTCCAGGGATTTGGGTTCTATTCCTTAAGTGTGCGCGCCTCGCTCGGTCTAGAGTGTACCTGTAAACAATGAGGGGTTTTCTCTCCCAATACAAGTTAAATCTTGGTATTTTTATTTTTTGTCAATTTTTAGAAGAAAGAAAACTTTTTTATTTTTATGGTTTTCAATTTTTTGGATACTTTCAACAATATCTAGCAGGAGGTTGGTTCTTTTTAACTTTTCAAAATGTGTCTTACAGAGGGAGAATCATGGAATGCAGCAAAAAATGATGATGCATGCGTAGATAGAGATCATACTTGACGCCATCAGTCTACATGCAAGTGATCCGTGTAGAATTTGTAAACCTATAGGCTAATGCATGACAAATCGAGAAAAAATGAGTCTAATAAGCAATTCTAGCGTAAGAATGAATTATTTTTCAAATCGATGAGTTACACCTAAGCGTGGATTAAGTAGATCGGTTTTACTTTTAATCGTCTAATCAATCAGTCATGCAAACCTAGGCTCCACGAAATCGTGTGAAATAAAGATAACTCAATGAAAACCAAAAACCCACGGTGAGGTCCCCCAAGTGCACCGGCACCTGGCGAAATAAACCCCGAAGAAAGTATAAAGTCCAGTTACAAGTCGGAATGTCCTTAGTGGACCCCTTCTACAAAAGTTCTAAATAGGCAAAGGCCCTTCCTCTCTCTCACAAAAATAGACTAACTTGCTCTGCCATCTGCAATCGACTCGTAGAGAAGGAGTCGATCTCTGCACTTTCAACTGATTCGGCTTCCTAAGAAGCTGGCTGATCATGCAGGTCCTGCAAAACCCGTTAGTAGCTAGAGATAATAGTTGAGAGAAGACTCGAGAAAATCGTAAAAACTCGAGAAAAACCACACGAGAAACAAGAAGAAAGAAAAAATCACAAAATATGATCAAAAATCGAAATATGGCTAACGCCTCCTCAACAACGGTGCCATTTTGATAGCTAGGGTTTCAGGAGCGGTAAGATGTCGATGTAGAAATCGCTCCGAACCAAAATTCTAGTTGATCAAACAAAGATCGATAAAATAGGAGAGAGAGGGAAAAGTGAAGTAAGAAAATTACTTCTCTCCTATTTTATCTTACACTATTTTATTTAACTAGGTAAGTGTGTCTAGGTCGAACTCAAGGAGGCAGAATATAAATATTTAGATTTTAGAGGGAAAAGGTATTTTTGTGATTTTTTATTTCTTCTCGAAGAAAGCAAGAAAATGAGAGATCCTTTTTATCGGTTTTTGTTTTCTAGATTTTTATTTGATTTTATCTTTTTCAAATTTTTATTTATTTTCCAACATGATATTTTTTCAAATGATTTATCTACAATAGAGTATGTTAAAATATGTAAAGTATATGTGATACTATATAGTAGATAGGTTGCTCGAGCAACGTGCTCGAAGAAACACTTAAAAAAACTTGAGACGGAGTCGAATTGCGAAGAATAAAATCTTGATGAAATAACGATAAAATTCTTCTAAAATCAACTCAATATAAATCTAGGGTAGTTAGATAGCTACCCCAAAAAATCATCACGAAATGATGTCAAAACAGATCCAAAAATACCCTACAGTTCAGGGGTATGAAAGTAAGAAAAGATATAAAAAAAGTCTGCAGAAAGGTCATCGATCAGGGATTAGAATGCAAAGAAACAAAGTTTATTACATTTAGATCCCTGCATGGGGGACCTAAATGTAATTCTAGAAAGTTACTGGAGCGGCCTTGAATTCTGGATCTTCGCTGGATTTATGATGTAAAATGTCTACCATTTCGATCGACGACTCTGATTATAAGGCGATGCACGATCTGGGTCGTCCGTCAATGACACGTGTCAAAAGACTGTAGCTCCTGGCATTCTTGATGTTCTTGGGCTCATTCACGTGATTGATGACGATGGCGACTTCTTAGATTTCTCCCCGGCGGTCGAAGGCGGTCATGGGCCTTCGGTAGGGCCAGAGGGGTGACTCCTTCACCCCTCGAGCTCCCCTGCGGATGAGCTTCGGAAGGCGGTGGTTGCTCGACGATGAAGGTGGCTGTCCGGTTGTCCTGGAAGTTAATACAACCACCTCTTTGATTGGGAATCTCTTTGATTTGGAAGCTCCAATTAATATAGTTATGCTCCAGATGTGAGAATGACATGCAATTGAATGTTTGGAATGCTCGATTCGCAGTTGAATCGACCAAGAAGATTAGAATTTGCAGTTCAATATATAGGTACTTCCAGAATCAATGAGATTGGAAAGAAAGAAGATGATACTAGATTGATTCGAGTTTGGTTTTAAAAGGCTATGAGATGTGGCGTCTAATTATGATGATAAAAGTAACCTAAGTACGTGCTTAACAGCGCTAATCACAGCACACAAATCGAGAATTAAAATGTGAAAGATGGAGGATGCACCTATGAATAGAAGGGATAGGATCTTCTGGTCTTCCCTCGACGGGGGGGCTTTCCTGGAGCTCTACACGTGTGATGGCGTGATGCAAGGCCAAGGATAGACCTCGGAACATCTCCCTGATCTCCAAGCTTCCTCGCGTGCACCCTTGAGCGGAGCTGTCACCTCCAGATCAGGCGGAGCACGGCGGTGAAGGTGGGGACTCAGCCACTGGAACTGGGAGTTCAGGGTTGGTTAGGAGAGTTGGTTAGCTCGCGCTAACTTTAGGGTCTTTTATAGGTGAATCGAAGTGGAGTTTAGGTAGATCTAATGGCAAGCGTGTGTTAGGGTAGTTAGAGGGAGAAAATGGAGGGTTAAGATCGAGTGAAGAGGCTAGGAGTGGCACAGGAAAAATCGATGAAGAGAAGGCATTGGAATAGAGCTCCAACTGCTTGTCTTGAGGAAGCAGAACCAGGTGCTGACACATGTTAGCACTTGGTTGGCCGGATGTATTAAATACAATATAAATTAAGTAATAAACAATAATGGTGTTATTTTAAATAGGTATAAAAACGTATAGATAATTAAATTATCTAAATCATGGTATAATTAGTTTTGATAAGTAATAATTATTGTACGAAATATAAATATTACATTAATAAATATGTATAAATAATACTTAATAAATGAGTTTTGGATTTTTAATTTATTAAATACATAATTACACATGAATTTTATATTTTCTTAATTATTAGAATAATAAATAAAGTCTTTTTGAATTTTTGTGGATTTTAATAAATTAGTTTAATAAATACAGGTAAAAGTTGTGTAGTTCGATTTCATCTATAAATGAGGGATTTGGATTTAATTAAAATAATAATAAGGTCTAGAAATTCTGAAGTAAATCATGGTTAAAATACAAGATCATGAAAATAATTATAAATTTATAAAATTAATAAAATTATAAGTAATATGTTCTAAATAAAATAAATAGCCCAAAACCCCCATTGTCATTAGATCCCAAAGCTGACTTTTTGCAAACGGAATCCAATTTTAGTGAAATCACCTCCATTAATTAGAGAATTTATGAACTTTAAAGGTGAGTAGAGTGAAATTGGAGTTCGTATGAAAAAGTTATGATGTTCAGAAGTTGAGAATTTGACAATTTCAAAGTTGGATTTCTTGGCATATATACAAGATAATATTTTTTAACTTATTTTTATATTTTTACATACATTTTTAGAAATATTTAAGAAAAGAGTTTGGTGAAAAAAATGCACATATGAATTAATTAAAAATCAATGAAGATTTGATATATATATATATTTGACAAATGGTGAAGAATGTGTGGAATGTATTTTTAATTATTTTTATGATTTTCTTTCCTTATCTCCTCCTACTTGTTTGTTTATCGACCAACCCATGCTGACTTGGTATCGGGAGTTAGGTTATATAAATGTATCTTGCAGGTATGTTTATATTTTATAAGTCATGTTGTACATATATACATATTTACAATATGCCTTCTTTCTTTTCTTTATTTTTATTCTTTTATTTATTTACAAGTTTTTAATGCATAAAATTGTGTTTTTATTCATGAATGAGGTTTTTATAAAAGATGGGAATTAATAGATATTTACATGTATTTGTTAAGGGTTTTAAGATAATATGCGGCAGAAATGTTAAGGAATCATGGATTCATCAGTAATCCACACCACTTATAATCTACACCTACACTTTGTGGATTCCCATTGTGGGACTATGTCAACGATTTACAAAATGTCATGTTGATTTGCAACCTATATAAACTATGAAACATAAATTTCAATATATTTGCACACCTCGATAAACTTGGATATTTTGAGAGATACTTTCATACTCAATATTATTACACGAGACTGAAACAAGTAATCATAGTATGGCAGTGATAGAACTTGGAAATGAGCTGAAACGTAGGAAATGTGATAGTAACTTAGTACAAAATAAACTTAACCCTTAAGCTAAGATAGTACCATCGATGTAACTGAAATATATAGACATGGGGAATGCCGAGGTGGCACGATTGGTGGGGTGAGCATGAGAGAGGGGGACAGAAACACATGGAATGGTCAAATCAAACTTATTCGATCTAGTAGCATTGGATGGGATCAGATTACAGAATTTTCCTATTCTTTTGTTTCCCTACTTTTTATAATGTCTACAAAAGAAATCATCGAGAGGAAAACACTCGAATCTCCAGTTACGACCCCTAAGTGATCGCTCAGTGATAAAGGAGGTAGGGATGCAAACACAGCTGCGTTGTTTGTCTAGAAGCAGCCACTCTTGAAAGAGTGCATCGTAGCTCACGTGTCGAGCGCTCTTGTACCGAAGATGAACAAGGTAAAGCAGTCTGCCAAAGCTGTGGGATGTAAAAAAGCAACAGTAAAGGAGTGTTCCATCTTAGAGGGAAGCGCCCGCACAAGCTGGTGTGGATGAACCGGAAGTGAGAACATCGGCTTGAGTAACATATGCAAACATTGGTGAGAATCCATTGTCCCAAAAACTTAGGGGTTCCTCCGTAAGATTAATCCACACATGGTGAGTCAGGGCCCAAGATCAAGCCGAAATGCATAGTCGATGGAAAATTGTAGATGAAAGAAAATGCATATATTTCGTGTACATTTTTTCCTTGTTTCTCTTGGATTGGGAAGAAGGGTCGTATGTGGTCTGTCTATGGTTAAAACATAAAATTAAGAAATAGAATCCAGATAATTATTTGGTCTACTTGATTTTGGAGTCATGTTAACAAATTCCTCATCTTTACCTATCCAACTTGCTATTAGGCTAAGGTTTGGATTAGCATAACTTAATTATTCGGCCTGAATCTTTAATGATGAGCTGGTCGTGGACGTGTCCTCCATTACCCAATTCAGTTCCCGTCGCAGGTGAATTTATTTTATAAACAACATATCCAATTGTAATTCGACATTTTCTGAGATCATCGTCTTCTCATGCTTTTGTTAATATGTTTTTGTTGTCCACACGCTACACCTAAATATTCTCGTGGCAACGAAATTATCTAGAAACTAAATATTTTTTCCTGACGACAATTCCGTCGCCCAAGTATTCACTCTAAAATTATTGTCACGCATCACTGTAAAATAACCTGGCACCACAATTCACGTCAGCGGCTTGTCAGTTACAAAATTATGCCCAGCAAATTTTTGGCAACGGGTATTGTCAGAATCCGTTGGCACAAGCTAAATTTATTTTTCAAGAGTTTGCTGTCACGGTATGTTTTTGTTGCAGAGAGGATTTGTTTTCATGTTATTTAATACTCACAAGTGTGAGAGTGAATCACAAGAGTAAAGCATTATAGGAAACTTGACCTAATGCAATGAATAATTTCATTATTCGTTGCTATATTCTCTGATGTTAAATATATACCAATAGATATTATTCATTGTAAAATTAACTTTTCTTCTTGAAATTAACAACGAATGTCATATTTGATGTAAAATGTTCATATAACAACGATTTATCTGTTGACTTATTCGTTAAAATTTGTATTAATTGTTGGTAACTTTAACAACTATTAGAAGAAAAAGTCAACGCACAACCGTTGTCCTATGAGTTTGTTACTAAAAATATAAAACGGACAAGATATTCATTGAAAATTTAAAGAATGAGTAGCATATAATATTCATTGTTATATATTTAATTACGAATGATATAACAATGAATAAAAATCGTGCATTACCTTAAGACAAATTATGAATATTAAGCATAGAGATTATTTTAAAAAATTCCTAATTACTATAAAAAGTAAAAGCTGCTCTAACATGGCACACAAAACCATGGAGTGCATCAAGACTAGTGAGATGAAGTATGCGAGAAGGAAACGTTCACGGGCGCAGCCTCTTACACATAGAAAAAGCGTGAAGCTTCAAGCCCTTGTAATTTAAAAAAAGCCTCTCTTCCTTTATTTTAGTACAATTAATTAATTAATTAATGGCATCTCGTGCCTTTCCCAACCCTAAGGACTTGTTTGGTTGCAGGGTTGGGAAGGGTTGGGCCAACCCAACCCTTCCCAACCCTCCAACCAAACAGCACAATCCTCCTCACAGTTTACTATTCACAGGGGTACTCCTGCCCAACCCAACCCTGCCCAACCCTGCAACCAAACAGGCTTATAAAGGCTGTGCCACACGTGCTAATTCCCAAATAATCTCAGTTTCTGATGTGATTGCTAGTCGATTCCTTGTCCTTATATCGATGCTTTGCACTAAAACCATGTATCTTTTATGGCATGAGATGGCCTTTGATCCAAGTGGAAAGCAAGGGGGAAGATGGTGCCTTTCCACTTTCATTTGCTTCACAACAAAGCTCTGAATGGAATTTGATTCTTTCATATATTTATTTTTTCTCACTTTGCCTCAAAAGACGATCATTGACATCACAAACCCTTTAGCTTTGCAAAAAAAATGCATCATATTGAAATTGCCACTCACCTTCCATTTTACTCCCCCTTTCCTGGTTTTTTAATCTGTGAGATTAAAGTTCTACCAATCATCAAGATGTCATCTGATCAGTGTCTTGGAGGAAAGATTGGATTTTAAATCCACTGGTGCAATCCATGTGATTGAGACTATAATAGTTCCACATTATGCTCTATGCCAATGCCTATATGCAAATATAAATAGAAATATAAATTGCATATGTGTGTATTGTATCATAGATCCATGTTAAATTAACAATGACACATTAATTTTAGAATAATAGTATGGAAACATGACCGAACCATGCGATTAGATGTGTACAAACTCAACATAACTGAATGAGAAAATCATCACTGAAGCATTCTTGAATAGGAAGCTTATTCTCTTGGAAGAAGGATGTTCCCCACAGTACAAGCACACATGATCATGAAATGATGCTCCAAGATTTTACGATCCACTTCTACAAATTATATACATCTCTATAGTCATCTTCAAAAATCGTATCAGAGAAAAATCAAAATCATTTAAAATTGTATGAAGAGAAACACAAAGAAAAGAGTTAATCCAAATTTCAAGTCACTATATATGGATAGTATGATCTCGCTGACATTATCTCCAAGTATCCGTATTTGTATCTCATGAGTCCTAACTAGATTAGGACTCATATCTATTGATGTCAATATTGTAATAATAATAGTCATTAGTGCATTTTTGTCAGGGTAATTTTGTGAATAAGATTCACAAATATATCTCATTAATTAATACGAATTATATGGATGTGATTCATATAAATATTTACATAAATATGATTTACATAATTTTTCAAGGCATGTGATTGTTTGAATTTGATTCACATTAATTTTGTAGATGTCAATTGCATTTATATTTAATTTTGAGCTCATGTATATGATTCATAAGCATATAATTTCTCCAATTTTTATAATAGGATTATCATTTTATTTAATTAATAGATAATAAGGCAATAAACTTAAAACAAATATGGTATAGGGTGGACGTGTACCATGTTGTACATGTTGCACCAAGTTATTGAGTTTTAGTTGAATTAAGACTCTAAATTTATTACTTATTTCATTATTAATTAATATTAATTGAAGATAATAAGGAGTTAATTTTTATTGAATTAGGACTTGCTCTAAGATCTTGATTTAAAATCCAAGTGACTACACCAGCCACGTTGGACATGTGGTGTAAGTGTAAAAGGTGGGATGTTCCCCACAGTACAAGCACACATGATCATGAAATGATGCTCCAAGATTTTACGATCCACTTCCACAAACGATATACATCACTATAGTCATCTTCAAAAATTATATCAGAGAAAAATCTAAATTATTTAATATTGTACAAAGAGAAACACAAAGACAAGAGAGGCGAGTAAATTCAAATTGAAATGATATCTAAATTTCAAGTCACTATACATGGATAGTATGATCTCCCCAACATTATCTCTAAGTATATGTACTTGTATCTCACAAGTTCTAATTGGATTAGGACTCATATCTATTGCTGTCAATATTGTAATAATAATAGTTATTGTTGCATTATTTTTGTAGGGTAATTTTGTGAATATAATTCACAAATATATTTCATTAATTAATGTGAATAACGATTCATAATAATTAATATTTATATGGATGTGATTCATATAAATACTTATATAAATATGATTTACATAATTTTTCCAAGGTATGAGATTGTGTGATTCACATTAATTTTGTAGATGTAAATTAGATTTACATTTAATTTTGGGCCAATGAATAGCGATTCACAATAATTAATATTTATATGGATGCGATTCATATAAATACTTATATAAATATTTTTTACATAATTTTCCAAGGTATGAGATTGTGTAATTCACATTAATTTTGTATATGTAAATTGGATTTACATTTAATTTTGGGTCCATGAATATGATTCGTAAGCTTTAAGGATTAATTCCATAATATCTCCAATTTTGATAATAGGATTATCATTTTAATCATTAAGTGGATAATAAGGCAACAACCTTAACCAAATATGGTTAAGATTGGACGTGTACCATGTTGTACATGGTCGCGTTAACGCATTGAGTTTTGATTGAATTAAGACTCTAAAGTTGTTTATTTTATTATTAAGAACTAATATTAATTGAAAATAATAAGGAGACAATTCTTATTGAATTAAGACTTTCTCTAAGCCCTTGAATTAAAATCCAAGGGTCTACAACAACCATGTTGGACATGTAGTGTAAGTATAAATGGTGGGCAAGGCCTTCTCTTTTGCAGCACAATTTTTGGAGAGCAAAGTCCCTCATAATTTCATGCTCCTCGAGATATAGAAGATTCTTGAGAGTCTCCATCTCTCACACACCTCTTCTTATTGTTCCAGTCAACGTCCACGTTCATGGAAAACAACGTTATTCATCTCTGCACCCACGAAAAAGGCTTCTGCATATCATACTTGATTTGGGTGGTTTCTTCATTTAGAAACTCACGCTTCAAAGGTAACCATAATCTATCTCTTATATTTATTATTAATATTAGAAAATCTTTTGGAAATTATTTCCGTAGAATTTATAATTTCTAAATGTACAAATTATTGTGCTATATTTTCTAGTTCATTTGATGAACTAAAATTGTTTTGGTAAAATGTTTGCTAAATATTACGCATTTCCATGATGCATAGTAAATAAATTTATATTTATTTCCTTCATCACTCTCGTATCCCTGATCGGTTCAAGATGGCTCTTTCTTGAACCATTATTTTTCCTTGTATGGTTTGACCTCATCCCCCATGCAGTTGGTTTCTTGTCCAGATTTTATCTCGTATGTCTTTCCCACCCTCTTCTTACCCACACGTATCATCCTCTCTTTTACCTAGGCATGTTGTGATGCGTGATAGCACACGTATTGAGGAAACTAATCATACGATTACATTGGGCAGATTTGAGGTTAAAATGAATGTGCAATCTTTGGTGGATGTTGGGCCAGATAGGTGTGATGCCATTATTGAGGATTATGATCTTGCACACCACATTGAGGATGCGATCACTAAGGCAAAACAAATTTTAGATGATGAGACCGATGTTGTAAGTTTCCGTTTCCAGATGTTGATTCTTGTGTCGGTTACGCTGATGACCGGGATTCTGCCGAGATCGTATCTTTCCACAAGGCGGAGAGACAGTCGCTGAGTTGACCTCAGACAGAATCCCGAATCGATCAACAATTAACCCACAATAAATATATGCAATGAATATCAAAAATGTGGAGTTAAAATTTATTATAACTCTACATGTAAAATGTGTATAGGTGTAAGCACAAGTAGAGGTCGAACACTGGGAGGCGAAGGGAATGTATGTGATGTATCCAGTATTCAATCCATTGATCATGTCCAATTATTGTTTTAGTGGGTTTTAGGTTTTTATAATTTTTTTTAATTTTTCTTTTTCATATTTTTAGGGTTTTTTGGACTGACACTAGCATAGGACGAAATACACCATAGGTAATTTTTTTGGAATTTTTAGGAAGGTTTTGATATTTTTTTGGAATTTTATAATCTAGACAGTGAATAAAAGGCATGTTTTTGATTTTTAATAAATGCAAAAATGCACCAAAATGAGAAACTAAAAATATAGCGTGCAAATACAGCCAATCAGTAGCTTAAGTCTATTTTTCCAAGATTTTTTTTTGATTTAATATGAAGCACAAAATAAATAGACAAAGCCTTCAAAAATTAAATGGCCTGGCAGGGGTATTTTTGCAAATAAAATAGTTCACAGGGGCATCCATGCAAAAATCACAACAAAAATGCTCTTTAACTTTTATTTTCAGAGCCATTTAACCATTACAGGGACCCGGAGGGGCTTAGCTGCAAAACTTCACGTGCCTCACGTGGTTGTCGCACGTGAGGTGCGGAGGGACTAAAGTGCAAATATTAAAACATTGGGGGTCCGTATGCAAAATACACATTTTATTTACAACGGTAACCTTTATTCTTGGCATTAAATAATAAATACAAAAAGCGAAGGGGTTGGATGTGAAATTTACCCCTAAACCAAGCGCTTCATCCAACGGTTCAGCGTTGTCTACTTGACACGCGTCGCCACCTCCTTGCCCGATGACGCTTCGCCGATGGGAGGCTGAGATTAGATCAGCCGCGTGATCTGACGGTCGATGCAGAGCTCCATCGGACGGCTAGGATCTGAACTGGGCTGGGACCACGATCGGACGGTAAAGGCGAAGGCACGAAGAACAGGGAAGAACTCCCCCTTCTCCGACCTTCGATCCGGTGCTGCTCGCTCGTCCGACACTCCCTCGGGCATCTGATGGTCCAAGAAGCAACCTGGGGCTCTACTCTGTTGGCTTGAGCACTCAGGGGAGCCGGAGGCTCACCGGAACGGTCGAGCGAGGTCGATGAAGCCAAAGAGCTCCAGGTACCTGCAGAAGAGTCGAATCGACCCCAACGGGGGTCCTTTGGCCTCCAGCACCTGCAAGAAAGCTCAGCGCACAAAAACAAAGGGCTGGGGGACTTATTTGGGTTAAAATGAGCGAAAGGGGTGCGGGGCGGTGATCTCCGGCGAAGGGCGGAGGAGGAGATCTGATCTCCAGATCTGGTGAAGATCTGGGTGAACGGAGGTGCTTGGGGCGTAGGGAAATGAAGGGGTATAGAAATGGAGGTGAAAGGGTGGTCGGAGCACGGCGAGGGCACTGTGAAAAGCTCGCCGGAGCGAAGCTCCGGCGAACTACGAAATCGCAATTCTATGCTAAACTACAGATCTAAATGCGAAATAAAATACGAGAATGACATGCATAAACGAAAAACTACCTAAAAATGATAAAAGCGCAACTCTTATACCTGGGGGCCGCCAGGGAGCAGGGTGGTTGCCGGAGCACCACCGCGACAAAATTTCCCACCTCCTTGGGCGAATCGAGGTGTGATGAATCTGTTATTCATCACTCCAAAAGACAAAAATAGAGCTCTTGTTCCCGAGAAAATAGAGGCATATTTCCTTTTATCTTGCATAAATAACACTCATGCATGCATCCATAATTCATGCTTTTAGCAGCTATCTGCATTTAAATAAGAAGCCAAAAATCCCCTGTAAAATACCTCTTCATCAAAATAACTTCTTCTCTATAATATATGTATATATTCCTTAATAATATAGGGAAGATTGCTAAAAATCACCCTTGTAAAATAGCCCAAATAGCCTAAGAATCCTTGTACATTAAAACACAAATAAAGCCCTCATACAAACCCTGAATTAGGTCTACTCACTCTTAGAATACTACATATTAAAAGACCTTCAAAATGAGACTAATTTCATTGCAATTGGAGCTTGTATGAGAAACTTGGGTTTTTGGGTTATTTTGTATACTACATATGTACATTTATGTGTCCTTGTATTTATGTATCATATTTGACCTCATCTCCGTCTTTGGTCAACATGAAACTTGTAGATCTCATTAAGATCTACAACTTTCATGTTTTGAGTTTTTCCAAATTCGGCTTCCTCTTCTCTCTACACGTGTTTCCTTCTCAAGCCATTCACAGCAGGCCACGTGGCGCCCTCTGATTGCGCCACGCGGCCCGCTGCCCTTCGCCTCGTCCGCCCGCAATTTCCACCGTTGGATCGCGCTTCAGATCCAACGGCCCAGGCCCGTCCACGTACATCACCACCTTCCAGCCCTCAGATCCATAACACACTTCATCTCCACCGTCCCTTAGCGCCGCGCTCTCAGCCTTCCACGTGGCGTCAGCTACGCCGCTCGATCGCGCCCCCAATCCTCTCATCACAGCCGCCCGTCTTCCAGCGAGTCTCTACCCTCAGATCGACTCCACCCTTTCATCAGGGCCATCCATTAGCGCCTCGCCCACAGTGCGCCACGCGTCACATCTTGAGCCCTTCGATCGCATTCTCAGCCCTTTCATCTGAGCCGTTAGCTCCCCAATAATCTCAACCGACCGATCGATCGCCAAGGACTGATCAGGACCGCCCGCCCGCACCTCTGCCCCATCCACGCCAAGTGTCGGCTTCCTGACCCTTAGATAGCCCTCGCCTTGATCTAATCCTAGACGTTCCTTTGCGCTTCGATCTGGCCGTTGGATCACAAGATCCAACGGCCAGGGCCTCGTCTCCTACCTCTGGCAACCCTCTCTCCCACGATCTCCGCCTTGCGGGAGGGGCTGCCCCTTCCTATTCTTGGCCGCACTCTAGCCACCTTCTTCGACCACCATCACCTCCACATTCATCGCCACTCGCCCCTCATCCTCGCCAGCTGCCCCACTCGTCGCCACTTCCACCATAGATGCTCCACTACCTCCATAAACTTCGCCCCATCACCAGCCCTGCCGAGACCTCCATCCTATAAATGCCCAGCCGCCGGCCACATTCAGCCCTATCCGCCACTCCAGGGAGATCACTCGAGCTCCAAGCTTCCTATTGGTGACAGCAATTGGCTGATTTGTTGAGCGACGACAGAGCTTCTTCTCCGGCGAGATCCTCGGCCCACCGTCGTGTCGCAGCCACTCCTCCGAGCAGCTGCTAGAGCTCGGGACCTTACCGACCCCTTGAGCGACGACCTGGAGCTCGAAGCTGAGCCCCAATCCCCAGGTAACCCCCTCCATTCCTCCTCCGATCTTGCTCTTCTTTTTCCTTTATCTTCTCCGATTTTATTCCACGACCACGATCATCTTCGCGCCTCGCCTTCACTCCGCCGAGCTCCGCGTCGGAGCTCTCATCCTCGCTGACCCCTCCGCATCTTCAGACGCTCCACTCCACCGTCCATCGATCTCCAGCTCCGCCACTTGGCCGGAGCAACGTCGCCTGAACACCTCACGTCGCCTTAGGCCTCGCCAACCAGCATCGCGTCTCCACAAACGCACGCACGAGCTCCGGCTCTATATTTAACACTTGCAGGTGCTACTTTCATCATTGGCCGGAGCCTCGCCGGAGCTCTCCTCGAGCTTCATCGACACTGAGCTCCAGCCATCCTCCAGGGATCCAGAGACCACCGGAGGCCTCCTTGTGCTCTTCTGCTTCTTCCGAGCTAGGTGGGAGCTGACGAAGCTCATCACCGGAGCTTGGCAACCGAGGCGGAGCTCGGCTGCCTGCACCGGAGCACAGGCCTCTCCTCCGCAGGCAGCGGAGGACTGTTAAAGAAGAAGAAGCAGCCACCGTTCGATCATCTGATCGAACGGTCCTTGCCTCGCCACGGCTCCCTTCGCCGCCCTCATCCTCGACCGTTGATCATCCCTCGGATCGGACGACTCTCCAGCCGCCACGCGTCTTCATCGACATCCCTTGATCCAATCTTGAATCCAAGGGCCTTCAGGCCGCCACGTCCCCTTATCCGAGCCTCGGCCTCCAAGCCTAGGCTCGGGTGACCCGAAGCTGCCCCAAGGCTAGTCCGAACCTCCAGAAGGACCCGAGCCTTACTCCGAGCCTCCGACGCCTTCCGAACCTAGGTCGCCCCACGTGAGGAGCACGTGCGGCCTGGGTTATTTGCACAGACACCCCTGGAGCTTTCAGAAATCGTAAAAAGGTCCCTGTGAAGCAGTCACCACGTGAGGAGCACGTGTTTCATGGAGAAATTGCATAGAAGTCCTGCATATTATCGGTAATTTCATTTTAGTCCCTGTCAGCATGTTTACTTATTGAAATTTTATTTTCCAGTATTGCATTTACACCCTTGTGTTTGCACGTGTCCCTAGAGTGCATTTTTCATCATTTTGAAATTCTAAAAATTGCATGTTGTTGAGAATTTTGTCCTCTACCTGTTGGTACACGTGTTTGATTTTTGTTGGTATGCTTAAATTATTAATGAATTAATTGGTTCATTTGTGACATATTTTGCCAGTGATACCTTTTGATTTTTAATTAATTATCTGTGCCTTCAAAAATCACCAAAAATTCACAGTAGCTTAAGGACATCATTTTCAACACTCCATAAAAATTTCATGTCATTTGCACGCATAACGAGGCCTGAATAAATGGTTGAGTGATTTTCTTTAATTAATTTTAATTAATTCATTTCACAGTACATTTAAGTTCTGTTAATTTTCCTAGGTCCCTGATCATTAGACCTTCCTAGGATAATTTTAGTTCTTGGAAAAATTGTGATTTGATATTTATTAAAAATTAAACACTGAAAATCACTCTGTCTGTTTATTTAATTCACAGAAAAATTATTTTGAGTCTAAAAATTACAAAAAAATTAGCGTAGCCTAATTTCATCCCATTTCATAATCTGGCCAAGTTTCATAATTTTTGAAATTAATTTGACCATCTTTCTGAATTAACATTTAATTTGGCTCGATTTTTGCATGTGTCTTGCATAGAAAATAGAAAAAAAAAAATATATTCCCCGAAAATCTTACACTTGGAACCTCGCTTAAATTCACCTAAGGAGATAGATGCCTCCCTGAGATCGACCTTGGACTTCACCAAGTAAAAAATTTTGCCGCTTGAAATTAACTCGAATCTAATTAAAGTGGTTTTTGATTAACCTCTCGTATCCGACTGCAACGAATTACATTAATTAATTTGGACATTAATTTGACCGAATTAACATAGGGTGCGGGAGCGATGTCAAAATGGCGCCGTTGCCGGGGAGGCACGGCTTAGGATAATTTTTAGCAAATTTTTGAGTGTTTGATTTTCCTTCCCCGGGTAGTCTGACCCCCGGTTTTTCTTGTGAATATTTCTCTGTCTTGTAAATTTCTGCATTTTTGTGTCGTTCTTGATCTGACCTCAACTTGTTTTTGTGCGAGGGACACCGGAGTCGAAGACGCTTCGAGGATCACGCATTGGAATTTGTTTGAGTGATTTGAGAGAACCTGTAATTTCAATAATTTTCCACATTTTTTCGCATCATTTCCAGTGGTTCCCGTTCGGGATCTCGCGTGTGTAAAGATAGTGGAAACCGTGTCCCGTGTGCTGTGTGGGTGAATTGTAACTTAGCTTGCACTAGCGGCTCCTCGAGCCACTCTAGGACGTGTTTGTGCTCGTAATCAATAGGACCACACATTACACATAAAAGACGCACCTAGACCGCAGGACTTAGTTCAAATTAAACTGTTCTTCACGCTAATAGAACTGCCTGTCTAGGAGCGGCTTTTTCATCGCTTGCATTTGCATGTAGAGTAAAGTTTTCAATTCTGTATTGCATCCTGCATAAAAAGCGAAGGGATCACTGTAAGTATTCTCTACTCAGCATACGCATCATCGATTTCAACTTGCATCGGCTTTTCTCGATTTCCCCCTCTGATTTTGTCACTTAAATTAAAAAGGAAATTGGGACTGTCCGATAAGCGTGCTTTGTGGTGGATTAATTGCAGTGATAACCTAACTTTAAAAATCGGGACTGCTAACAGTATTGACCAAAAAAAATATATAAAATCTGAAAATTGTTTGCGGGAGATTAATCCCCGACCTTGTATTCAGGCTGAGTGAGGGTACTTGAGTGTGTGTGAACACCTTAAGGCAGAGCCCAAAGCCCCGCCTTCCATATCACGAGCCAACTGATCTTAGCAATTATCACGAGTGGGATATTTTTAAACTCTTTGACAAGTACCAAGTAGCCTCCGCCCTCACAGGTAGATAGGGGCGAACCAGCGGTACTCTGCGACAAGGCCTAAAAACTTTGTCAGCCTCCGCCTCAGTGCAGGTAGATAGGGGCACGTCATTGAGTCCCCACTCCGGATAGGAGCAAAGAAAAGGAGGATCGGCGGTATCTTAGGCGACAGGATAAACAGGGAAGACGCATCCGGCTCTAAGCCGACTTTCCTCTAGGCCGCGTAATCCTTGCTATTTTTGCTTGAATATCACACTTAAAAACTACAAGATAAATTGGACTCAACTTTGAGTCCTTAACTGTGTTGAGTGTGAACCCAGGGTCTTGGATTGTTCTTATTGCTTGCTTCAGGTAGGAGTAAAATCCTATCTTCTTCCCTCATCAAGATGAGTGATTGGGGAGATCTCGACGCACTATTCACTGATCTCTCTATGAGTCCCCCAAGTAACTCGTCTTCCTCGGTCCGAGCGCACCTTGGACCACCCAGGACTCATGACCCTCTTGAGTCCTGGTTCCCACATGCTCAGGGTGGTTACTCTCAAACCAACCCTTTTATCTCCTCCGAGATTACCGAGGAAGATCATTGCCTCGGTAATCCCTTCCTTGATTTGCCCTCTAACACCGGTCTTATTTTCCAATCCCAGAACTAGAGGACAAGATGCCGCCGAAAGTTCCACCAGATGAGGAACAAATCAAACAGATTCTTGCCCGCCTCGCTGATGCCGAACAGAGGAATGCAGATCTCACTGCACGGATGGGACAAATCATAGCAGCAGAAGGAATCGACCGACCAATGGTCGATACCTATAACCCGGCGGAGAACGAGATTCAGAACTGGTTGGCACCCGTAGTTCCCGCCCAGGCATTTGAGTTGAAGCCCCACTTTCTTAGTCTGCTTCCGAAGTTCAACGGAAATCTTAATGAAGAACCATACACTTTCCTCCGTGACTTCGAGTTGGTGTGCAACAATCTTAGCCATCCCAATGTTGGCCAAGATTATATTCGGCTGAGGCCACCCCTTTTGCCTTAGGTGATAAGGCTGCTCATTGGCTGAAAAATTTAGGGGTGGTATGTACCACTTGGATGCAGTTCAAGGACCTTTTCTTGAAGAAGTTCTACCCTCTCAGTAGAACTAATCAGATGAGGACAAAGATCGCCAGCTTCGCTCAAGGAGCCTGCGAACCGTTCCATGAGGCTTGGGACAGGTTCAATGACTTAGTACAGAAATGCCCCTGCCACGGCATTTCAAAGGCGATCTTAGTCCAGACCTTGATCTGTGGATTAACCCCAGAAATGCAGGGGTTAGTCAGTGCCGCCTGTGGAGGAAGCTATCTGAACAAAAATGAGCATGCTGCATGGAAGATCCTAGAGCAGATGGCAGAAACCGGCAGGTCACAGGCCACAAGGGCCTATCAGTTGTCTCCCTCAATCTTATCCAATGAGACAACTAGAAGGACTGTTGCAGATCTGACTGAGGACCTCATCCCCAGCATGGGGATGATCGCCGACAAGCTTACCATGGTCGAGCAGATCCACAAGAGAGTCGCGGAGATGGAGTCTCTTTCAAGCCTTCCCAAGAAAGTGGAGGAACTCTCTGAAAAGGTAGCTAAGATTAAGCTACCCACCCCTTCTGCACCACCTGTACCTGTACACCGAGTTCATCTTGTACAGGAACAGGCACCGGGGTCTCAGAGTAGCTGGGATCAGACTTATACCCAGCCGAACCATCATGCACCCCCACCAGTGGAAACGGAATATGAGGAGCCTCCGCCTGTATACGAGATTAACGGGCTTTGGTATAGCCGGGACCCGCTAGTCCGGCAAGTCGAGATGGGGAAGGATCAGGCGCACCGCCCCGCACCGGTCTACCAAGAGACCAGGCCCGTCACAGTCCCGCGATACCAGTCCATGCCAGATCATGGATACCAGCCGCAGCAGCGCACCTACCAGTAGGGGCCAGCACCGTCTCACCAGCAGCAGTATCGGCATGGCCAGCAGGGCCAATATAGGACGGCATCAACACCGCAGCAAGCCTAGCCCACCGAATTGGAGTCACTCACCTTGGCAATCCAGACCCTGTCTGATAGGGTCCAGCAGATACAGAATGACTACTTGGATATGAGAACCGACATAAATCGGGTTTCTCGTGCCCAGGACCAACAAATGGCGCCAAGGACCCCAATTCCCGCACAGGTTCAGGCCAACCCAAACAGCCTGCACCAGGGCCAGAACCGACCTCGAGATCAGGTATATTATTCAGATAATTATCTATCTGAACATGAGATCCTTTTGTACGATAATGTTAATCATATGTCCCTCAGGAGCGGAAGGACCGTGACCATACCTGATCGGGCACGGGCACGAAAGGAAGGAACCTCCGAGAATCTACCTGAGGAGAATTCGGAGGAAGAAGAGGAGGAGCATCCCCACCACCATCCCCAACAGAAGAAGAGGACATCTGAGTCCTCGAAGCAGCATTCCCGCATCCATTTTGAGTCAGACGATACCGATGAGCCCGCACCTCCATCTGAGGAGGACCATCCAGAAGAAGCGGAAGAAGCATCGCCGGTTTCGCCCAATCATTTTCCTGTTTGTCAGAGTCCGAGTCAGAGTCTGTGTAAAAGTCCGAGTCAGAGTCTTGTTCAGAACTCAGTTCCAGCAGCTAATGAAAATCTTTCAGTTCCAGAACCTGAGTTAATAATCCCTTTCCCCCAAGCTCTTAAGGGTGGAAAGAAGAAAATCCAAAAAATCCAAAAAGATGACCCTGAGATGGCTGAATTCTGTAATAAACACATCAAGGTCACAATCCCTTTTGACAAGTTCGTGGAAATGACCCCTGCATTCCAAAAATACCTTAAGGTGAGATGCACACCTTCTAGGGTTAGCAGGAAGATCAAAAGCCGTGTTGAGAAACACGTTCTCTCAATAGCCACGACTTGTGCAATAAAGAACTCGTTTCCTCGGAAACGAAGAGACATGGGTGCACACTATGTAGAGAGTCATGTTGATGACATTGCGTTTGCACGCACTCTCCTGGACAATGGTTCCTCAATTAACTTAATGCCCACGGCCCTCTATGAGCGGCTTAATCTCGGACCTCTTAGGAAATCTAGAGCTATTCTGCAGTTTGCTGACAAATCCACTAAGAGGTCCCAAGGAGAGTTAATGAACATTGTGATCAGAGTCGAGGGACAAGAATACATGGTGGACTTTACTGTCCTGGATATGGAAACCCCTCGTAATTGGAGAGATTCCCAGATCATTTTAGGTAGGCCCTTCCTCAGAACTGCGGGGGCCTTATTTGATTATAAAACTGGGAAGATTCAGTTCCAAACTCCCGGCGGAGATGAGGAATTGGAGATGAAGCAGACGAGATGGCAGAGACCGGATTCCGAATCCAGCACCGAGTACTCTTCTACCGAGACAGACTGTGAATATGTAGACGTAGTTGGGCCATGGAGACAGAACCCATCCAGCATTAATGTGTCCATCTCCTTTGAAGATGATCCAGTGCATGAGTCAGTCTGCGAGATTCTGAGGAACGAGTACAGCTCTGAACCTGCATCGCCCTACATCTTCGATGACGTAGAGGCCCAGTGAGGCCTGTCAGTCCTTACATCCTTAGGACAATCGGAAGATGAGGATGACGAGTCGGACGAGGCGTTTGCCGATTGTATGGAAAATTTTGACGATCCGACTCCAGAGCCGCGCTTGGTGGCAGCTATTACAGAAAATGATCCAGCCACTTCCAACACCGAACCAGATCAGATTGAGCTAGACTTCTTAGATGACCACACTATACCTGAGCTCAAACCTCTTCCCACAACACTGAAATATGCCTTCCTTGCGGGCCAAGACAAGAAATTTCCGGTCATTATCAGTTCGCAATTGACCGAGGAGCAGGAATCTCGCTTGCTAGAGATCCTGGAGAAAAACCGCAAGGCAATAGGCTGGAGCATTTCCGATCTCCATGGGATAAATCCCGCTCTGTGTTCGCACCATATTTACTTGGAGAATGAAGCCAAACCCTCTCGTGAATTCCAACGCCGGTTGAATCCAAATTTACGAGAAGTGGTGAAAAAAGAGATAGAAAAATGGTGCGACGCGGGTTTTATTTACCCAATCTCCGACTCTAAGTGGGTGGCCCCAATCCATGTTGTCCCGAAAAAGTCGGGAATTCAGACGACCACCAATGAGGACGGAGAGGAGATCGTGACGAGAATACCCACGTCATGGCGCGTCTGTGTGGGATTACAGACGCTTAAATGCTGCGACGAAGAAGGATCATTTCCCTCTACCATTCATTGATCAGATCTTAGAAAGATTAGCGGGAAAAGAATTCTTCTGCTTCCTTGATGGGTTCTCGGGCTACAATCAAGTAGCCATAGCTCCAGAGGACCAGGAAAAGACCACGTTCACATGCCCCTTTGGTACCTATGCTTTCAGGCGCATGCCCTTTGGGCTATGCAATGCTCCAGGTACTTTTCAAAGGTGCATGATTGTTGTATTCGCCGAAATGGTCGGCGAATTCCTGGAAGTCTTCATGGATGACTTCTCGGTCCACGGCGACTCTTTTGATTCCTGCCTTAGGAATCTGGACCGAGTCCTCAAAAGATGTTGTGAGGTCAATCTGGTGCTCTCCTGGGAGAAAAGTCACTTCATGGTGACGGAGGGCATAGGTGTTGGGGCATGTCATCTCCAAGAGAGGAATGGAGGTTGACCCTGCCAAGGTGGACGTGATCAGATGACTCCAGCCACCAACCAACGTGAAACAGTTGCGGTCATTCCTCGGGCATGTCGGATTTTATCGAAGATTTATCAAGGATTTTTCCAAGATTGCCCGACCGCTAACTGAGCTTTTAGGCAAAGACACGGAGTTTATTGTAGATCACAAATGTCTTGAGGCCTTTAAGCTTTTACAAGGAATGATCATGGATGCACCCATTTTACAAGCCCCAGATTGGTCTCTACCTTTTGAGATCATGACGGATGCCTCAGATTATGCTGTTGGGGCTGTATTGGGACAAAGAAGAGATGGCGTCCCATTTGCAATTCACTACGCAAGCAAAGTGCTTGATTCTGCTCAGCGTAACTATACAGTTACCGAAAAGGAAATGCTTGCGGTAGTGTTTGCCTTGGACAAATTCAGATCCCACTTAATCGGATCCAAGGTAACCGTGTTCACAGACCATACGGCACTACGATACCTGATGGAGAAGAAGGACGCGAAGGCGCGTCTTCTTCGTTGGATTTTACTGATCCAGGAGTTTGATTTGGATATCCGTGATAAACCTGGTAAGAAGAACGTAGTGGCCGATCATCTTTCTCGTCTCGAAGATCTTAATACTTCCGAGGATTCACCAATTCGAGACTCCTTCCCTGACGAGTCGATTTTTGTTATCGACTCACTCCCGTGGTACGCCAATATCGTGAATTATCTTGTCTCCAAGAAAGTTCCCGAAGATTGGCCCAAGAGCCAAATCGACCGACTAAAGTCGGACGCTAGACACTACCATTGGGAGGATCCGATCCTTTTCTTTGAAGGACCGGATTGTGTCTGGAGACGTTGTATTCCTCAGGAGGAATACCAGAGTGTCCTTTCTTTATGCCATAGCTTAGAGGCAGGAGGACACCACTCCGGGAAGAGGACCGCATGGAAGGTACTTCAGTGTGGCTTCTACTGGCCGACTCTGTTTCGCGATGCCACCGCCTTCGCGAAGTCGTGCCCAGCTTGCCAGAGAATGGGAGGAACCGTTGGTTCCAAGGATGAGATGTCAATGCAGCCGGTCATCATTTGTGATGTCTTTGACGCCTGGGGCATCGATTTCATGGGCCCATTCCCTGTCAGCCACGGGTTTGAATACATCCTTCTTGCGGTAGACTACCTATCCAGATGGGTGGAGGCTATCCCGACCCGAGCCGCAGACAGCAGGACTGTCTGTAAATTCATCAGAGAGAACATAATCTCTAGGTTCGGGATCCCCAAAATGATGATATCAGACGGGGGTAGCCACTTTGTGAATCGGGAGGTGAAGAAACTCCTGAAGGACTACGGCATCGAACACAGTGTCGCGAGTCCTTACCACCCACAAACCAATGGTATGGTTGAGGTGTCGAATAGGGAGGTGAAAACCATATTGCAAAAGCTTGTCCGCCCGGACAGGAGGGACTGGTCTCAGATCTTGGATCAAGTCCTCTGGGCGTATAGGACGGCTTACAAGACACCGTTAGGCACCTCCCCATTCCGAATGGTATTCGGAAAGTCGTGCCATTTGCCCGCAGAGTTAGTTCACAAATCAGAATGGGCAATAAAGAAGGTCAACTGGAACACACACCTGGGTCAGAAACAGAGAGACATGGATCTGAATGAGCTTGTGGAAGTCAGAAACCGAGCATACGACAACAGTTTGGTATACAAGGACAAGGTGAAGCGTTGGCATGATAGATATATCAGACGAAAGACCTTTGTTCCCGGACAGAAGGTATGGTTGTTCAATGCTAGGCTGAAGATTTTCCAAGGCAAGTTGAAGTCTAAGTGGACGGGACCATTTGTCGTCCGTACGGTGCATGATAGTGGATGTGTCGAGATCTCAGATCTCGCAGATGACGCACCGACATTCCTAGTGAATGGGCAGCTGTTGAAACACTTCGTCGAATCTAATGAGCAGTTAGTCCATGTCGAGGAGATTGTATTCATACGCGAGACAGATACAGCAGATTCACATCAAGCCGCGTATGAGACCTTGCAGCAGTGAACTCCAGCCATCCGCAGCATCTCGAAAGATTCAGACCGATTCATCTGTATATATCATCATTCTTGTACATCCTACCCTTTCTCCCGCGACTTTAGTAACCCATCCCCGCCTCATCAGATCACTATCTTAGACTATACTTAGGATAACCAGATCCTAAGTATAGGGGGAAGGGTCACCTAAGTCGGTTCACTGTACATTCTCCAGATCACATTGGTCCTCATACTCATTTCCTACCTATACTTAGGCTGACCTTCGCCTAAGTATAGGGGGGACCGATGCCCGCATTGTATACTCATTCATTTCTCTTCTGTCCCGCATCCGCCCCATTTTTGATCTTCTTCTCTACTTAGGCTTCCATAGCCTAAGTATGGGGGGGGCGAGATGAGTTCTATACCTTTTTGGCTCTCCTACGCTTAGCACGAGCTATGTCTTTTCCTCGCTCTTAGTGCTCTGAGGACATAGCACACGCTAAGTATAGGGGGGCGTGTATATATTACATATATACTTTACCCATAGCTCGTACTTTCACGTATTTTTGTATATATATTACAATAATTACGGGTGGGTAAAAATCGGAAAAAAAAACTTTCATAAATAGGCTTCTTATTTACTCTTGCATATCATCTCTGCATAGAAAAATAAAAGGAGTCTTGCATTTTCATAGCATGACATCTCATCTCATTTGCATAAGTTGCTTATGCAAAGTGAAAAGCTAGTGGGTTCTGGACCAAGTTGTGAGCAGATATTAGGGATGAAAATGACTTGACCTTAATCCACCTAATTTCAGAGGAACCTTATAGGAACTGGAGTTAAGATTTTTTCAGGTCAGGTGACTTAATTCTTTAAGTCTCCAAGTCTATGTTCATATGTCATCTTGACAAGCCTGAATAGAGCACTTAACAACACACACATGACTCTTGGAGACAATGGCTTAACATGCACCAGCACTTTACACATGGCTCTCTACGGATGAGGTGATAAGGAGACAGTTTCCTTTAGCTTGGGGTAGCATATGAGGGTAGTACTTCTAGGCGGAACCTCTCTTCTTCTTCTAGTGAAGGAAGTGCGTCTCAACTTGGACTAGTGGTGATGAAGGCTAAAGACAGAAGCAGTGGGTTGCAATAAAGCTTCAAAAGAGGGATAGTCTACTGGCTCAAGAGGAAATTTCTTATATCTATGCTGCATCATGTATGTACAAAGGCATGTTTGTTGAAAAAAAATGCCAAAAAGAACTCCAAAAAAGTGGTGGGTCGGATTGAAAATTTAATAACCCCACCGGAGTATATGTAGTCAAGAAAAGCAAAAGCTTATGGTCACCATGTTACTTGCAGCGGGAGACTTAGCTACACTGGCTGAGCTTCCAAAAGTCTATACTTCTTCCTCCTCTTCTTGAGTCGGTTGAACTTGAACTTAGAAGGGAATACCCCGCTTCTCGAGGAAAGAGTTGCTAGCCCGAGGCATTAGAGTTACCAGGTTGGGGGAGATTGTTTCTTTGTTACTTCTGAGGTGGGGAGTCATTTATCACTTACACTGCATGAAAGGATTCATGGTCATTAGGGTTTGTGTATGTAGACTTGTTCTGATTAGGCGAGTTGAGGAGTCTTGAATAGAAGACTTGTGGAACTTGAAGTCTGTTAAGTCTTAAACTCAGATCCCGATAAGGTTCCGACACATGATTAATCCAAAGGTCAAGTCTAGCTCTATTTTTAACTTTTGTTCATGACCTTGGTATGGAACCCAATTTCATTTCACTCTTGCATTCCATTTAGTTGCTCGGGGACGAGCAAGGTTTAAGTATAGGGGGTTGATGAATCTGTTATTCATCACTCCAAAAGACAAAAATAGAGCCTTGTTCCCGAGAAAATAGAGGCATATTTCCTTTTATCTTGCATAAATAACACTCATGCATGCATCCATAATTCATGCATTTTAGCAGCTCATCTGCATTTAAATAAGAAGCCAAAAATCCCCTGTAAAATACCTCTTCATCAAAATAACTTCTTCTCTATAATATATGTATATATTCCTTAATAATATAGGGAAGATTGCTAAAAATCACCCTTGTAAAATAGCCCAAATAGCCTAAGAATCCTTGTACATTAAAACACAAATAAAGCCCTCATACAAACCCCGAATTAGGTCTACTCACTCTTAGAATACTACATATTAAAAGACCTTCAAAATGAGACTAATTTCATTGCAATTGGAGCTTGTATGAGAAACTTGGGTTTTTGGGTTATTTTGTATACTACATATGTACATTTATGTGTCCTTGTATTTATGTATCATATTTGACCTCATCTCCGTCTTTGGTCAACATGAAACTTGTAGATCTCATTAAGATCTACAACTTTCATGTTTTGAGTTTTTCCAAATTCGGCTTCCTCTTCTCTCTACACGTGTTTCCTTCTCAAGCCATTCACAGCAGGCCACGTGGCGCCCTCTGATTGCGCCACGCGGCCCGCTGCCCTTCGCCTCGTCCGCCCGCAATTTCCACCGTTGGATCGCGCTTCAGATCCAACGGCCCAGGCCCGTCCACGTACATCACCACCTTCCAGCCCTCAGATCCATAACACACTTCATCTCCACCGTCCCTTAGCGCCGCGCTCTCAGCCTTCCACGTGGCGTCAGCTACGCCGCTCGATCGCGCCCCCAATCCTCTCATCACAGCCGCCCGTCTTCCAGCGAGTCTCTACCCTCAGATCGACTCCACCCTTTCATCAGGGCCATCCATTAGCGCCTCGCCCACAGTGCGCCACGCGTCACATCTTGAGCCCTTCGATCGCATTCTCAGCCCTTTCATCTGAGCCGTTAGCTCCCCAATAATCTCAACCGACCGATCGATCGCCAAGGACTGATCAGGACCGCCCGCCCGCACCTCTGCCCCATCACGCCAAGTGTCGGCTTCCTGACCCTTAGATAGCCTCGCCTTGATCTAATCCTAGACGTTCCTTTGCGCTTCGATCTGGCCGTTGGATCACAAGATCCAACGGCCAGGGCCTCGTCTCCTACCTCTGGCAACCCTCTCTCCCACGATCTCCGCCTTGCGGGAGGGGCTGCCCCTTCCTATTCTTGGCCGCACTCTAGCCACCTTCTTCGACCACCATCACCTCCACATTCATCGCCACTCGCCCCTCATCCTCGCCAGCTGCCCCACTCGTCGCCACTTCCACCATAGATGCTCCACTACCTCCATAAACTTCGCCCCATCACCAGCCCTGCCGAGACCTCCATCCTATAAATGCCCAGCCGCCGGCCACATTCAGCCCTATCCGCCACTCCAGGGAGATCACTCGAGCTCCAAGCTTCCTATTGGTGACAGCAATTGGCTGATTTGTTGAGCGACGACAGAGCTTCTTCTCCGGCGAGATCCTCGGCCCACCGCCGTGTCGTAGCCACTCCTCCGAGCAGCTGCTAGAGCTCGGGACCTTACCGACCCCTTGAGCGACGACCTGGAGCTCGAAGCTGAGCCCCAATCCCCAGGTAACCCCCTCCATTCCTCCTCCGATCTTGCTCTTCTTTTTCCTTTATCTTCTCCGATTTTATTCCACGACCACGATCATCTTCGCGCCTCGCCTTCACTCCGCCGAGCTCCACGTCGGAGCTCTCATCCTCGCTGACCCCTCCGCATCTTCAGACGCTCCACTCCACCGTCCATCGATCTCCAGCTCCGCCACTTGGCCGGAGCAACGTCGCCTGACCACCTCACGTCGCCTTAGGCCTCGCCAACCAGCATCACGTCTCCACAAACGCACGCACGAGCTCCGGCTCTATATTTAACACTTGCAGGTGCTACTTTCATCATTGGTCGGAGCCTCGCCGGAGCTCTCCTCGAGCTTCATCGACACCGAGCTCCAGCCATCCTCCAGGGATCCAGAGACCACCGGAGGCCTCCTTGTGCTCTTCTGCTTCTTCCGAGCTAGGTGGGAGCTGACGAAGCTCATCACCGGAGCTTGGCAACCGAGGCGGAGCTCGGCTGCCTGCACCGGAGCACAGGCCTCTCCTCCGCAGGCGGCGGAGGACTGTTAAAGAAGAAGAAGCAGCCACCGTTCGATCATCTGATCGAACGGTCCTTGCCTCGCCACGCGTCCCTTCGCCGCCCTCATCCTCGACCGTTGATCATCCCTCGGATCGGACGACTCTCCAGCCGCCACGCGTCTTCATCGACATCCCTTGGATCCAATCTTGATCCAAGGGCCTTCAGGCCGCCACGTCCCCTTATCCGAGCCTCGGCCTCCAAGCCTAGGCTCGGGTGACCCGAAGCTGCCCCGAGGCTAGTCCGAACCTCCAGAAGGACCCGAGCCTTACTCCGAGCCTCCGACGCCTTCCGAACCTAGGTCGCCCCACGTGAGGAGCACGTGCGGCCTGGGTTATTTGCACAGACACCCCTGGAGCTTTCAGAAATCGTAAAAAGGTCCCTGTGAAGCAGTCACCACATGAGGAGCACGTGTTTCATGGAGAAATTGCATAGAAGTCCTGCATATTATCGGTAATTTCATTTTAGTCCCTGTCAGCATGTTTACTTATTGAAATTTTATTTTCCAGTATTGCATTTACACCCTTGTGTTTGCACGTGTCCCTAGAGTGCATTTTTCATCATTTTGAAATTCTAAAAATTGCATGTTGTTGAGAATTTTGTCCTCTACCTGTTGGTACACGTGTTTGATTTTTGTTGGTATGCTTAAATTATTAATGAATTAATTGGTTCATTTGTGACATATTTTGCCAGTGATACCTTTTGATTTTTAATTAATTATCTGTGCCTTCAAAAATCACCAAAAATTCACAGTAGCTTAAGGACATCATTTTCAACACTCCATAAAAATTTCATGTCATTTGCACGCATAACGAGGCCTGAATAAATGGTTGAGTGATTTTCTTTAATTAATTTTAATTAATTCATTTCACAGTAAATTTAAGTTCTGTTAATTTTCCTAGGTCCCTGATCATTAGACCTTCCTAGGATAATTTTAGTTCTTGGAAAAATTGTGATTTGATATTTATTAAAAATTAAACACTGAAAATCACTCTGTCTGTTTATTTAATTCACAGAAAAATTATTTTGAGTCTAAAAATTACAAAAAAATTAGCGTAGCCTAATTTCATCCCATTTCATAATCTGGCCAAGTTTCATAATTTTTGAAATTAATTTGACCATCTTTCTGAATTAACATTTAATTTGGCTCGATTTTTGCATGTGTCTTGCATAGAAAATAGAAAAAAAATATATTCCCCGAAAATCTTACACTTGGAACCTCGCTTAAATTCACCTAAGGAGATAGATGCCTCCCTGAGATCGACCTTGGACTTCACCAAGTAAAAAAATTTTGCCGCTTGAAATTAACTCGAATCTAATTAAAGTGGTTTTTGATTAACCTCTCGTATCCGACTGCAACGAATTACATTAATTAATTTGGACATTAATTTGACCGAATTAACATAGGGTGCGGGAGCGATGTCAAGGTGCTGGGAAGCGCCTCCTGTCACGAGGGCTCCGCCAGGAGCTCATTCAAGCTCAAAGAAGGGGATGAAAATGGCCAAATTCGGCCAAGGAAGTGGGAGGAGTTATTTATATACAATCCTGACGACCCCCAGTGATCGGCGATTATTAATGAATCGGTGGTATGCACAATGGATCCAAGATCTCGGCGGGATTCACGGATGGTCAGGGAACATTTTTCCTGAAGGGATCGAAGGCGATGGATGATAGATTCGAGCGGGAAAAAAGGGAAAAGACGGGCGAAAAGATAGCGCCCGTCAAGTCAAGCGGCTGGAGGCCGAGTTGACTGGGGTCAACTCGCGGAGGGACCTGATTGGTCCACCTCAGCCGCTACACGCCAAAACAGGGATCCTTATTAAAAATGAATTATTTAACATAGTAAATGATTTTATTAATTTTTGTGTATAAAATAAAAATGTGTATTATTTCATGTAGTATTTATTCATGATTTTTATTGAATTTTTCGAGGTATTTTATTATAGTTTTATTTGAATAATGTGTATACGTATGTATTTACATGTATTTTTGTGTATTTTATTTTTAATTTGTTTATTTTCTTTTATTATTTTATTGTTTTAATTTATAAATTTATAACTTATTTTTATAAATATATTTTTATTTGATTTTTATGAGTTTATTTATATTTTTAAATAAATGTGTTTGTGTGTATCTTAGTATACTTATAGGTATTTTACCGATATATTTTATTTATTTAATGAATTTTATTTGTTTTTATTTTAGCTTTGTATTTTTAATAAGTTCTATATAATATATACATTAGTCTAAAAATATAGAAGAATAAAGAATAAAAGAATAAAAACCCCTTTTATTTATGTACATATTTCTCATAGGTATTTTGCCTATAGATATTACATAGACTTCTTTTACTTTCCAAATTATTTTTGGTTTTATTCTAATGCTAGTAGGTATATGAATTACATACATTATTTACAAGATTTTAAAAATATGAGTTTATAAAAATAATGAATATTGAATAAAATGAATATTTTAATCAGGTAGTATGTACAAGATAGGCCAAAAACCTAACTTCCACAGGTGGACTCCAAAAATTATGAAACCAATTTTATAAAATAGTTCATGGAATGCTATATACAATTAAAGGTGAGTTTGGGTGATTTGGAGTTTTTATTTGCAAGATATGGGTCTGTGAAGTTGAGATTTTTGCTTTTTATTTTGTGTATTCAATGTACACTGTGTATTATTTTTACACAAACTCAATTTTGTATTTTTATTTATATTATTATCTACAACTTTTATGAACAAAGTTTCTTTATTTGATGAATAAATAATTATGTACAAAATAGGTGCCAAAAATGCATAAATGAATGAATTAATAAATGAGATATTTATTGTATAATTGGCCCTTATCTCCCCCTACTTTATTCCTTGTCGACCAATTCCATGCTGGCCTTGGTCTCGGGGTTAGGGTCATAAAATATTTGCAATATTTTATTCCTTTTTCTTTTCTTCTCTTTATTCTATAATTTTGGCATTAAAAACCTTATTCTATGTACAGTAAATACAGTAAATAATGAATGCTATTTTATACAAATTAATGCTATTTACATGCATTTGCTGGGGTTTTTAGGGCCAAAATGATAGAATAAAGGTGATGAAATGGAGATTCATCACCCCCTATACTTGCCTTTGCTAGTCCCTAGCAAATACTTATGCAATAAGTACAAAAAGAACAAAGAATAAGAAGAAAAGAAAAAGTAAAAATAAAGAATTTAAAGAATAAATTGAATTGGTCATGATTATTAAACTCATCTGTACAAAATCAAGGTTTGGAGCTCAGGTTAGACCTTGGTGTGAGCATGTGTGTGGAACCTAGTCGGGAACCAAATTTAAAACACAACAACCCTCGATAGTCACAGAACTTGGTTCAAATCACCTCAATAGCCAGGTCAGAACTAGCCTACATCATACGCAAACCCTTATGACTATGAAGCTGACTTGTACGGTGTAAGTGATAGTGGCTCTCCCCAACTGAAATGACAAAGGAGACTGACTTCTCCAGAATGACAACCCAATGATTCCCCAATCCAGCCCTCTACCGTCAAGGAGCGGGGTATTCCCTTCTAAGTTCAAGTGGCATCCAACTCAAGAGGAGGGGGTGAAGAAAAGAAAAATGGACAGTAGCCAGTGTAGCTACCAATCCTGGGGATGCAAGACCAGTGTAGTCGAGTCATCCAGCTGCAGGCTCACATGGTGTAACTTTGATGCTCAAGCTTGCTTATTTTCTATACAACAAATATACATTCTCTTGCAGGCACTTTTATTTTTATTTACAAGCCTGTCCACTTTTTTGGATTTTTTTTTCTTTTTTTCTTTTTTTTTTCAACATACTATGTACAGCAGCATTTACATAAGGACTTTTTCCTCTTGAGCCAGAAGACTATCCCTCTTTTGAAGCTTTATTGCAACCCACACTCTCCTGTCATTCGACTTCATTGAAACTGGACCAGGTTGGGGTGCACTTCCCTCCCTAGATGAGGACGAATGTTTCCACTCGTGTGCGTCTCAGACTGGCAAATCCAACCCCCTCACCACTCCAACTGAGTTGAGCCAAGTGAAAGGTGCAAGTGTCCAAGTTAGGTCACAACCGACAAGAGTCATACGTGTGTTTCGAAAAGTTCTAGTTAGTCCACTGAGGTGACTTGAACCTAGCCCTGATTTCTCAAAGAATTAAGTCTGAATAGACCTGAAGTACCTTAAACCTAGTTCCCATAAGGTTCCAGTGTAGTTAGGTGCAGTAAGGTCCAACCAAGCTCCAATCTTCGACTTTATTGGACTAGTTCAATCATCAAGCTCAATCAACGAATATGAATGCTATGCAAATGCTATTTCAAATATGCAAAGAATAATGGAATTTTTCACAGAATTCGAAAGATTTTTACACAGAGAAAGAATTTTTGCAAAATAAAACAATTTTGGCACTCACAGTAGAAAATATGTACAACTATTTACACGGGCGTGCCGCTTTATTTTACAAGAATTAAGAATTTACAATTTAGTTTTTATTTATAAGCATATATGTACACTTATTAAAGAATTGTGTTTATTTATTTTTTTTTATTTTTATTCATAAGATATATATATTATATTAGTTATTATTATATGTGACTATTCCTCAAATTTATTTGACACAAATTTTTCAAACAATTTTTGAAAACTATAGTCCAAAATAATTTTTACAAACATTTTTACAAACATGTACACACATTTGAAAATCATTTTGCAAAGGTTTTTCAAAACAGTATATATAGATTTTTCAAAATATTTTTGCAACCATTTTTCAAACCATTTGCAAATCATTTTTCAAACATTTTATTTCACACAAAGAAAATAAATCTTTACAAACCACACATCTTTACACAGGTTAAAAACATGTAACAAAACGTTTTCAAAATAGTTTTCAATAAATGTTCACAATACTTTTCAAACTATTTTTCAAACATTTTGCAAAAAACATTTTCACCTGATTTATTAATCAGTATATACAAAAAGAATTTGAGGAATAATCCCATCTTTTTATTAAGGATTTTTAACGAATTTAAAGAATTATTAGCCATATTATTACGAAAGTACGAGTTATGGCTAAAGTATATACATAGTATATACGACCCCCCTATACTTAGCTTGAGCTATGTCCTCATAGATCGAAAAGAAAATAGAAGACATAACTCGTACTGAGTATAGACAAGTCTAAAGAATAAGAATAAGAGACAAAGGAAATAGAAGTTGACCGTCCCCCCTATACTTAGGATCAAATAATCCTAAGTATAGCAGACTGTACACAAAGCAGGGAGGGTCAAGGGTGGGAATAAATAGATCAAAGAATTAACAAATCAGGGGTGCACCCCCCTATACTTAGGACAAAGTACGTCCTAAGTACAGAAAACTGACACAAAGGGGTGACACCTTTTATTTAGATACAGAAGATAGAAAAAGGAAAAGAAGAAAAGAAGAAAAGGAGAAGAAAAGATATATATATACAGATAGATGAAAATATCGTGGAGAATATACACATCACTCCCCCTATACTTAGGGTGAGATATCCCTAAATATAGGCAACAAAAGGAGTGACGAAAAATGTGCAAGGAAAGAACAACTCGGTGCGTACCCCCCTACACTTAGGACAAGGTACGTCCTAAGTGTAGTCACAAAGATATGGCGATAGATCTAGGGCACACATAACATGCGGGAGAAAGGATGAACAGAATACACATATATACAAGCGGTGAAGAGACTGGTGAAGTACAGGACGGTATCTGACAAGCGACTACCGTGCTCTCGTCGTCGTCTCCCAGTGAGAACGAGGACGCGGTCAGAAGGTGAAAATACACCCGAATATGCAATCAAGTGGGTGTCAGCTACCGGGGTCAACAGATCGAAAGGATAGATATCGGGTCCGGTAGCATGAAGCAGTCAATCGGCTCATATGGTCAACATGAGGGAACAGAGCCAATACCGTAAAACCGAGAGGAAGAAAGAGCAGTACAGACTCCTCCTAGTCAATCATGGTCTCAGATAGATCAGAAATAAGGCATATGAGACTGTGTGCTGCACGGTGGTGATATAATCTGAAAGTCACAAGAATACACCGAACAACACAATATGTGGCTCACTCCTGCGAGGGTCCTCAAGGTGAGCAAAATCAGAGAATAATTAGAGTACTCGGCTCCGTGCTCCAACAGACAGGAGACACAACCAGGGAGGAAACCGAGTACATAAGTCAGAAGGTCCGGCTTCGTGCTCCACCAACGGGGAGACACCAGAAATGAAGCCGCGTACCTAGAAAATGATGTACCCTCCCGCAGATAACCCTCGGAGAGTGGTACATGCTAAGCAATGAATAATCAGAACAGAAGCTCACCCTGGCGAGGGTCGTCAAGGAGAGCGGGCTCAAAGGAGCCTGATCCATCAGACGGATCACAGAGACGGTCTCGATAGGCGACAGATCGGCTACCAGCAGAAGAGACCGAAAAATCGAGAAAGTGTGGCAGCGTCCCGCAAATAACCCTCGGGGAGCGGGCTGCCAACTAGTCATGGGAATAGAAGATATCAAAAACTCAACCCTGCGAGGACCGTCAAGGCGAGCAGACTCAAAGGAGTCTAATCAGATGGGTCCCATGATCCGCAGATCGGATAGGCAACTCAGGATGGGACCAAAAGTATTGCATATCAGACGACCCGGCTCCGTGCTCCAACAGAGAGGAGACACAATCAGAAGGTGGGAACCGAGCGTAAATAGAGTGTCGCAGCCTCCCGCAGATAGTCCTCGGCGAGTACTGCGATCTAGGCAGGGAATAGTCAGAAAGTGCCTCTACCTTGCGAGGGTCGTCAAGGAGAGCGGGCTCAAAGGAGCCGGATCCATCAGACGGATCCACATAGTGGTCTCAGTAGTCGACAAGGCGGCTACCAACAGAAGAGACCAATCAGATCTGAAATATGTCGTAGTCTCCCGCAGATAACCCTCGGGGAGCTACGAACTAATCAAATGAATAATAAGAGCTCATCCTTGCGAGGACCGTCAAGGAGAGCGGACTCAAAAAAGTCTAAACAAGTCGGTCTCATGCCCCAACAGATTAGGCGCATAATCAGAAATGGAGACCGAGTGCACAAATCAGATGAGTCGGCTCCGTGCCCCAACCAGGTGGCAGCACAGGAAATGAGTGAAGCCGATCGTAAAGAAAGTGTCATATCCGTCCGCAGATAGTCCTCGGAAAGCGATGAGAGCTATGCAGTGAATAATCAGAGTACATCTCGTCCTTGCGAGGGTCGTCAAGGAGAGAGAAGGGCTCGAAGGAGCCGGACCCATCAGACGGATCCACAGAAATATAGTCTCGATAGACGGCCGACCGTCTACCAGTAGAAGAGACCATTATAGCAATAATGTGTCATAGCCTCTCGCAGATAACCCTCGGAGAGCTATGAACCAGGCATGGAATAATCAGAAAAGTGGAGCTCTGCCTTGCGAGGACCGTCAAGGAGAGCGGACTCAGATGAGTCAAATACATTGGCCTCGTGTACCAACAGGTCAAGTACACAATCACAGGGGGAGGCCAATCAAACATATCGTACGACTCGGTTTCGGGTCCCATCACAATGGCGACCCAAGCAGTGAATGAAACCGCAGTCCTAGAAATTGTCGCATTCTCCCGCAGATAGTCCTCGGGGAGCAATGCGAGCTATAGCAATGAAGGTCATGGGAATGCTGGCAAGTCATCTCAGGTCCTCAAAAGCAATAAATCATTCAATTATTCGGAGGGCATAAGATCATGTCAGGGAGCGAATAATCATGTCATTCACCAAGCATCCCTTGGGTCAATCCAGTCAACTGAGATGGCACGAAAAATAGTCAGGAATCCTCTAAGTGCCAGGGGTGGATAATGAAGTCAGGAGATCGAGGATGGGTCACTCATGTAGAAGAGAAATCATGTGGGTTCCAATCATCATCATCATAAAGCATATATCAAGATAGTCTATTCAGCCCAGAAATCACAGATGGTAGGAACCTCGAAATGGATAAAACAATAGAAACATCCTGATATCATCCTCAAATCACTGAAGCTCATTACATCCTCAATCCGGTGTGCAAGATCTAAATCTTCAATAAAGAATCACACCTAATTATCATGCATCACAAAAATCCTCAATAAGCACATATGCATGCATCAAAAGTCAAATCCACCAAATCAATCTCAGCATCCGCAATATCATGCCCGACTTACACAAATAATCTGTATAAATAATCCTCGATGCGGGCCTCATCAATATGCACAGCATTCCCGGATAAAGAGAGAGATGATACAGAGGGTACGAGGAGGGCGGGCGAGAAAATTGGGACATAGACAAAATTGGGTGTTCCACACAAGGCGGGAACACCGTCAAAATTGCGGTCCGAAGAGCGGTCTCTCCTCGAACCAGAGAAGATGGTACGATGGATACATAGAAGATGGTGAAGAAGCGGGAAACAAAGGACTTGGCGAAGAATGATTGAGCTCAAGCGCCAATATCACGACTCGATGCATGATGAAGAGATATATGTATAAGAGAGATAGAGAGACTCAAAGATGAAAAATGCATGACTCACACGGACGGGACCGTCTACTCTAATAATGAATGGAAAACACAATGAACTCCAAGTCACAATCAATACACAAGGCAACACCCCCAATTCACCTACTCACACAGTGAAGACCATCAGGTGATGGTCATTTATCTTTTCATTTTTAGAGTTAGGTGAGAATCACAAAAATTGTACAATCACGTAGGAGGCTTGATAGGATTTGGGCTCTACTCCTTAGTGTGTACGTAAGCAATTTAAAACGCATACAATGAGGGGGTTGCTCTCCCCAAAACAAGGAAATCCATCATGTTTTATTTTAAGTCCAATAGAGTTAGCAGTCCCGATTTTATTTAAGTTATCACTTTTTTTTGGGTATTTTCAATGCACGTGCCTATCGCGGTTCCAATTTCCATTAAGCATCCTAAGTGGTCAAAAACATAGGGAGAAGTCGGAAAAGCCATGCAAGTCGGAAATCGATGATGCATGCTAAGTAAGAAGACTTACAATGCTTCCCAGCTCTCTCCATGCGGGATGCATAACAGAATTGAAACCTATTCTATATGCAAATGCAAGCCGAAGAAATCGCCCTAGGATAGTAACTGCTATTATCGTGAAGCACCACAAGTCGGTCACTTATCCCTAACCTAAGGGTCCGGTCTTGGCTCACCCCTCCTCTTCTCGACACGCTCGAGTTCAGGAGTAGCGCTTGATGGGGCTCGCTCACGGCACAGGGGTTAAGAGATAAATGAACCGACTGTTTAGATTTGACTAGGTCCAAAACGCACTATAGGTACATGCAAATATATTAGGGTGTTTGGGCCTTAATCTATCGGCAAGCAATTCCTAAGCTAGGGCTCATTCACACAAAATAATAAAAATAAAATAAAAACGAAAAAGTGTCAAAACCGTCGAGGCCCCCAAGGGAACAATCACTCGGGCAATGGACCTCGGGAGTCGGAGTGTACCTGTGAGAGTCCTGTATTATTACAAAATTCTAAGGGTCACTCTCTCACATAAATATACCTAATAAAATGAAATAATATAAAATGCATAAAAATAGAGACTGTCTGCAAAAGTTCTCCGTCTCCTGTCATAGATGCTCTCTCCTGTTGGCTGGGCATAGAAGAGCCAACTCCGCCTTGCTGGGGTGCATAGGTCCTCCTAGGAGGTCCTCCGTCGCTTGGCGGTCCCTCGCATTAAAGACAAAAAGAAAGAGATGGTCAGAGCAGTCCATGAATAATATCAAATAAAATTCACTCAAATAAATAAATGAAGGACATGGACAAAGGATCAAATAAATGAACAAATAACCACACAAAATCATACAAAATCCGTTGCCTCCCCGGCAACGGCGCCATTTGATGACCGGGATTCTGCCGAGATCGTATCTTTCCACAAGGCGGAGAGACAGTCGCTGAGTTGACCTCAGACAGAATCCTGAATCGATCAACAATTAACCCACAATAAATATATGCAATGAATATCAAAAATGTGGAGTTAAAATTTATTATAACTCTACATGTAAAATGTGTATAGGTGTAAGCACAAGTAGAGGTCGAACACTGGGAGGCGAAGGGAATGTATGTGATGTATCCAGTATTCAATCCATTGATCATGTCCAATTATTGTTTTAGTGGGTTTTAGGTTTTTATAATTTTTTTTAATTTTTCTTTTTCATATTTTTAGGGTTTTTTGGACTGACACTAGCATAGGACGAAATACACCATAGGTAATTTTTTTGGAATTTTTAGGAAGGTTTTGATATTTTTTTTGGAATTTTATAATCTAGACAGTGAATAAAAGGCATGTTTTTGATTTTTAATAAATGCAAAAATGCACCAAAATGAGAAACTAAAAATATAGCGTGCAAATACAGCCAATCAGTAGCTTAAGTCTATTTTTCCAAGATTTTTTTTTGATTTAATATGAAGCACAAAATAAATAGACAAAGCCTTCAAAAATTAAATGGCCTGACAGGGGTATTTTTGCAAATAAAATAGTTCACAGGGGCATCCATGCAAAAATCACAACAAAAATGCTCTTTAACTTTTATTTTCAGAGCCATTTAACCATTACAGGGACCCGGAGGGGCTTAGCTGCAAAACTTCACGCGCCTCACGTGGTTGTCGCACGTGAGGTGCGGAGGGACTAAAGTGCAAATATTAAAACATTGGGGGTCCGTATGCAAAATACACATTTTATTTACAACGGTAACCTTTATTCTTGGCATTAAATAATAAATACAAAAAGCGAAGGGGTTGGATGTAAAATTTACCCCTAAACCAAGCGCTTCATCCAACGGTTCAGCGTTGTCTACTTGACACGCGTCGCCACCTCCTTGCCCGATGACGCTTCGCCGATGGGAGGCTGAGATTAGATCAGCCGCGTGATCTGACGGTCGATGCAGAGCTCCATCGGACGGCTAGGATCTGAAATGGGCTGGGACCACGATCGGACGGTAAAGGCGAAGGCACGAAGAACAGGGAAGAACTCCCCCTTCTCCGACCTTCGATCCGGTGCTGCTCGCTCGTCCGACACTCCCTCGGGCATCTGATGGTCCAAGAAGCAACCTGGGGCTCTACTCTGTTGGCTTGAGCACTCAGGGGAGCCGGAGGCTCACCGGAACGGTCGAGCGAGGTCGATGAAGCCAAAGAGCTCCAGGTACCTGCAGAAGAGTCGAATCGACCCCAACGGGGGTCCTTTGGCCTCCAGCACCTGCAAGAAAGCTCAGCGCACAAAAACAAAGGGCTGGGGGACTTATTTGGGTTAAAATGAGCGAAAGGGGTGCGGGGCGGTGATCTCCGGCGAAGGGCGGAGGAGGAGATCTGATCTCCAGATCTGGTGAAGATCTGGGTGAACGGAGGTGCTTGGGGCGTAGGGAAATGAAGGGGTATAGAAATGGAGGTGAAAGGGTGGTCGGAGCACGGCGAGGGCACTGTGAAAAGCTCGCCGGAGCGAAGCTCCGGCGAACTACGAAATCGCAATTCTATGCTAAACTACAGATCTAAATGCGAAATAAAATACGAGAATGACATGCATAAACGAAAAACTACCTAAAAATGATAAAAGCGCAACTCTTATACCTGGGGGCCGCCAGGGAGCAGGGTGGTCGCCGGAGCACCACCGCGACAAAATTTCCCACCTCCTTGGGCGAATCGAGGTGCTGGGAAGCGCCTCCTGTCACGAGGGCTCCGCCAGGAGCTCATTCAAGCTCAAAGAAGGGGATGAAAATGGCCAAATTCGGCCAAGGAAGTGGGAGGAGTTATTTATATACAATCCTGACGACCCCCAGTGATCGGCGATTATTAATGAATCGGTGGTATGCACAATGGATCCAAGATCTCGGCGGGATTCACGGATGGTTAGGGAACATTTTTCCTGAAGGGATCGAAGGCGATGGATGATAGATTCGAGCGGGAAAAAAGGGAAAAGACGGGCGAAAAGATAGCGCCCGTCAAGTCAAGCGGCTGGAGGCCGAGTTGACTGGGGTCAACTCGCGGAGGGACCTGATTGGTCCACCTCAGCCGCTACACGCCAAAACAGGGATCCTTATTAAAAATGAATTATTTAACATAGTAAATGATTTTATTAATTTTTGTGTATAAAATAAAAATGTGTATTATTTCATGTAGTATTTATTCATGATTTTTATTGAATTTTTCGAGGTATTTTATTATAGTTTTATTTGAATAATGTGTATACGTATGTATTTACATGTATTTTTGTGTATTTTATTTTTAATTTGTTTATTTTCTTTTATTATTTTATTGTTTTAATTTATAAATTTATAACTTATTTTTATAAATATATTTTTATTTGATTTTTATGAGTTTATTTATATTTTTAAATAAATGTGTTTGTGTGTATCTTAGTATACTTATAGGTATTTTACCGATATATTTTATTTATTTAATGAATTTTATTTGTTTTTATTTTAGCTTTGTATTTTTAATAAGTTCTATATAATATATACATTAGTCTAAAAATATAGAAGAATAAAGAATAAAAGAATAAAAACCCCTTTTATTTATGTACATATTTCTCATAGGTATTTTGCCTATAGATATTACATAGACTTCTTTTACTTTCCAAATTATTTTTGGTTTTATTCTAATGCTAGTAGGTATATGAATTACATACATTATTTACAAGATTCTAAAAATATGAGTTTATAAAAATAATGAATATTGAATAAAATGAATATTTTAATCAGGTAGTATGTACAAGATAGGCCAAAAACCTAACTTCCACAGGTGGACTCCAAAAATTATGAAACCAATTTTATAAAATAGTTCATGGAATGCTATATACAATTAAAGGTGAGTTTGGGTGATTTGGAGTTTTTATTTGCAAGATATGGGTCTGTGAAGTTGAGATTTTTGCTTTTTATTTTGTGTATTCAATGTACACTGTGTATTATTTTTACACAAACTCAATTTTGTATTTTTATTTATATTATTATCTACAACTTTTATGAACAAAGTTTCTTTATTTGATGAATAAATAATTATGTACAAAATAGGTGCCAAAAATGCATAAATGAATGAATTAATAAATGAGATATTTATTGTATAATTGGCCCTTATCTCCCCCTACTTTATTCCTTGTCGACCAATTCCATGCTGGCCTTGGTCTCGGGGTTAGGGTCATAAAATATTTGCAATATTTTATTCCTTTTTCTTTTCTTCTCTTTATTCTATAATTTTGGCATTAAAAACCTTATTCTATGTACAGTAAATACAGTAAATAATGAATGCTATTTTATACAAATTAATGCTATTTACATGCATTTGCTGGGGTTTTTAGGGCCAAAATGATAGAATAAAGGTGATGAAATGGAGATTCATCATACGCACGCTGTGATTCAGTAATTTGGTGTACCTTTTCATTCGATACTTCAGGGGACATAGCATGAACCTGTATTGTTTCAGTCATCCTATTAGCCGATCCATTTTCTGTATCGTGACTTTTTTATCCCCTTTTGGCACATAATAGATTTTGTTAAATATCTTGAGCCATTTCTGTGGATGTTGCTATATGAGGGACTATATTGTGATATGTCAGATTCTGATGGCCCGCATATCAACCTTCTATCCTCCCGATTAATGAGATTTATATATTTTTTAGGATCAGATTATAAACATCATTGCATCTCTTTTCACCAATCAGTTTACATTACTCCTCAAGGGTTATCTACAGGAGGATGTAAAATCTTCATTGCATTTGGCTTCGATTTTTGGTTATGCATTTGATCTATCAGATCACGAAACCGAGTCTTCTCATGTTTCTGATTTATCTGACTCCTTTGAGTCTTTTCTCCTTAACGACCCTTGCGATGATGAGCCATGCTTTGAGATATTCGATGATTTCTCTGATTTTTTATATTATGTCCATCGAATATCCAGCTTCATAGTAAGTCTCCTGATATTGAATTTTCGTATCTTATTGAGACAATGATTGACATGGAGGATTTCTTGACCGATCCTTCTTTCTCCACTTTTGATTTTATAAGCTTTGATCATTTACTCCATTCTTATAAGATAATGATTCCTTTCACGTTACTGGATCATGGTTTAGTTTTCGATTCTCCTCACTTAGTAGCAAACAACCACTTGAGTATATATCCGTGTTTTTTCTTCTCCTTGTTGACTTCATCATTTTTATCACACTGAGATGCCAATTAGAGTATGGCTTTTGACTTATAGAAGTCATCCTGAACCTTGACACAACTTTATCCTAACCTTTGCGCTCGACTAGGGGTGTAAAACCTAGCATTCATTGAGAGGCGCCTCAACATTGTCTACCTCTTGCATACACATATTTCGTCTTTGTATTCCTTCTTTCTCCTGCATGTTGTTCTACACCCTAGATCATTCATCGAATATTTGTGGCTATACTTAGGATGTAATTTATCTTGAGTGTAGGAGCTGTGGACATCGTATTCTTCATTTTACTTATGCTTCATCACTCTTGTTGTTTCCTATACTTAGGGGTCTCTTACCCTAAATGTAGGGGGGATGGTGTGTTCATTCTTTCCTTTTTATTTTGTATTTAATTCTCTATCCCCTCGATTGATTCCTCACTTGTCGATATTCTATTATATACTTTAGTATCATTTACCCTAAGTATAGGGGGAGACAAGCAGAGCCGTAGATTTCTGTGAATTCCAATCCCCAATCATCCCCACTTTGTATACCGCCTACTATACTTAGGATTAGTTTATCCTAGTTATAGAGGGTATGATCGACTTCTCACTCATTTATTTTGAGTCATTGTAGTCTAGACTTTTCTATAATTAGCATGAGTTATGTCTTTCTTTATTAATATTTGTTCACTATAGGGGGTCATATATATGTTCGCCATAACTTGTACTTTTGTATTTTTCAATAATACGACTAATACACTACATTGGGCAAAGGTAAACAAATAAATCAAATGTAAAGGATAAACTCTTATAAATACGTATATTTTTTGTAAAATTCTTTGAAAATTTGGTTTGAAACTATTTTGCAAATGGATAGAAAATGGTTGTAACATTTCTTGATTTTTTTAAAACCTTTAATTTTTTTTAAATATTTTCAAACCATTTGGAAAATAATCTCTTTGTAAATATTTTTAATAGTTTGCAAAAATATTTTAGAAAAAATCTTTGAAATATTATTTGCAAATAAAGTTTTCAAAATATTTGTAAAATATCTGCAAAAATGTTTTCATTATTTGAGAACCATGTACACAATTGTGTTATATATTACTACAAATAAAATCTGTTCAAAAAACTTGTATTAAAAACCTGAAAATAAATCATTATATATATACAAAATCCATTGTAAATCTATAACAAATTCTTGTAAATACTTGTGAATATTGTACATATACAATTCACTAACTTTATCAAAATCCCTAAAAATTTAAAATTTTCAAACCCCATAAAAGTTTGCAAAATATTTTCAAAATTGCATAAAATTTTGCAGAAAATTGTTTCTAAAAAACCAAAAAAGTTCAAAGCCAGAAAATGCATTCCATAAAAATATTTGTATTGCATTTATTTTTTTGTAATGATAATGAAGATTGAACAAGTATAGTTAAACATTAATCCACTTTATTTCACAGGAACCTTATAGGAGGAATTAAGACTTTCAAGTCAGCTAGACTTAATTTTTCGAGTCTACAAGACTGTGTTCACATATCATCCTGATTGCTTAAGTAGAAATTTTGAGACACACACACACGACTCTTGTCGACAGTGACCTAACTTGGACACCTACACTCTACGCTTAGATCAACTCAGATGAGGTAGTTGAGGGCTAGATTTTCTAGCATGAGACACGCACAAGTGGAAACATTCATCGCCCTAAGCGGAGGCTAGTGCACCCCAACCCGATCTAGTAGTGCCTACGTCTAAAGACATGATGTTATGGGTTGTAATAATGTTTCAAAAGAGGTATATTCTACTAGATCAAGAAGAAAAAGTTTCCTTATGTAATTGTTGTTGTATATATACTTTCAAAAAAATATGAAATAAAGACTCCAAAAAGTTAGACGGGTAAAAATCAATGAAAAATTAAATTCCCATCAGATTTATGTTTCAATAAGAAAGCTTGTTCCTCAAAGTCAAAGATATCATGGTGTTTACATTTGGATGACTTGACTACACTAATAAAGCTCCTTAGGATATGTGGCTACACTAGTCAAGGTCCATTCTCTTCTCTACCCCCTCTTCTTGAGCTTGTTGCACTTGAACTTAGAAGGGAATACCCCGCTCCTCGAGGAAAGAGTAGCTAGATTTGGGGAATTAGGGTCACCATGTCGGAGAAGACTGTCTCTTTGCCACTTCAATTGTAGGGAGCTACATTTCACTTACATTGTACAATTAAGACTCATAGTCATAAGGGTTTGTGTATGAAGCAACTTGTTCTGACCTGAATATTGAGGATACTTGAACATAGTTTTTTGGATTTTAAGGGCTCTTGAGTTTTAAATCATATTCCCAATGAGGTCTGAATAAACTAACAATCCAAAGGTCCGATCGAGCTCGAAACTTTGAATTTATGAAGATAAGTTTAAGAATTAAAAACATTCCAAGTTATTTCGTTTTCTTTTCTTTTTGTTCCTTTTTAGCACACATTTTCACCAAGTGATTGATAGGAAATAGAAAAGAAAAGTATATGGGGTGATGAATATCCATTTCATCAGCATTATTCATTTATGTTGGCTCTAAATTACTAGTAAAATGCATGTAAATATCATTAATTTCCATAAAATAACATTAAAATATTAACCAATAAATAATATATAAATACTTGTATTTAAATCTAAAATAAAAGAATACAAGAAATAAAAGAAAAAGAAAAGAAATATCAAAGATATTGACTGACCCTAAACCCCGAGACAAAGTCAATATTGACTTGGTCGATAAGGAATAAACTGGGGAAGTGATGAATCTCCATTTCATCATCTTTATTCTATCATTTTGGCCTTAAAAACCCTAATAAATATGTGTAATACCCTTAATTCATGCATTTTAGAATTCATGCAATATTGTATAAAATGTGCATAACATACTGTTTTTAATGCCAAAAATGTGGAATAAAGAAAAGAAAAGAAAAATCATAAAATATCGTGGATATTTTATGACCTTAAACCCCAAGACCTAGGCATCTCGATGCCTAGGTTGACAAGGAATAAAGTAGGGGGAGATAAGGGTCCAAAATACATTAAAATTCCCATTTATTTATTCATTATTTATTCATTTTTGAGACCTATTTTTAGTTCTATTCAAATAAAGAAACTTTGAACATGAAAGTTGTAAATAATAAAATATAGAAAAATACAAAATTCAGTTTACACAAAAATAATATACAATGTACAAAATAAAGTATAAACAAGATTCCAAAACTTTAACGTCCTAGACCCATATCTCTCAAATAAAAACTCAAAATATATGAAAATAACCTTTAATTGTGTGCATGTGTGTGTGTGTATATCTAATAATATATTTAATGAAGGTGGTTTCATATTTTTAAAGTTAAGGTGTGAAAGTTAGGTTTTAGACTCCTATTGTATAGTTTACCTGATTAAACTAGTCAATTTATTTCTTATTCATTCTTTTTATAATTTTACATTTTTATAATTTTGTAATTTTTATTTATAATATATGTACATATTAAAATAGGAATAAAACAATAAAGAAAAAATTAAAATAAAATATGTAAAGAAAATATATAGACGAAAATACATATAACTATACCTATATAAATAATACTTATATTTATTTAGGTGTATATATTATCAGAAAAATATAAGTTTTTATTGGTTGGTCCACGTAGACAAACCACTTCTCTCTGCCCGTTGACCTCGGTCAACTCTCTAATCGACATCTGCAGCTTCTGACACCTGCGTCCTATCACTTCTTCTCGAATTTTTTGAGACCGCCCCTAAAGTCTTTTTGGATCGATGTCTTCAGAAATTGTTCACCTCGTGCATCGGTGATTCACGTCTACTCGGCTCCTTGGGTTGTGGATCACTGACGTGTCCAATGTTCTTTGATCTTTGAGCCGCTTCGTCCACCTTGTACAAAAACCATCCCGACTTTCCATTTGAACTTGAACACCCTTTTGACCATCTTTGGTCCTTCTTCTCTTGTGCTCCGGACAGGTGGTGGTGACAGGACCGCCTCCAGCTAGTTGGGGCGGTGTCAATCGTGTCACCGACATGATTCCGGCCAAGGTTGGCCGTGAAGTCTGTTCTTCATGACTCAAGCCACGGAGTATCGCTTTTGCATGCTTTCTTTGCTTACTTTAGTTCCTAGATTGAGTTTCCATGTTGGTTTATTTTTGATCGCATTCCTTAGCCATAGATCTCCCTCTTCCGTTGTTCACCGGAGCTCGCTCCGGTGAGCTTCCATCTCAACCCCACCCCCACCCCGCTTTTCGCCACCTCGCTAACCAGGTTGAGGTAGTTTGCCCTCGACCCGGAGTTGCTTCCTGTGCAGGTTTGAGCATCCAAGAACTAGCTGAGGTGATTTTGGTGGCTTGAAGGAGGGTCCTGGAGCTGCAAAGCTCCGCTGCCCTCATGGGAGCTTTTTGGTCATAGCCGGAGTCTTTTGTGACTTCTAGCATTTAAAGGAACCTTGCAGGAGGAGATGGAGCCATTTTAGAGCATCAACAAGCGATGAGGAGGGTTTGCTAGCTGGAGGAAGCTCACCTCTGTTCTTCCCTCTTCGCTCTCTATCGTCGGATAAAGATCGGGCCCCAGACGTAGCAGTTGTCGTTGGATGCGTGAAGCCTCGACCGTTCATCACCTTTAGACGATCTAATCAGAGCCATCCATCATCGAAGCAGTATCTGTGCCCGTGAGGCCGACACGTGGCCACGTGAAGATTATCTGTCGTCCGATCCAGTGCGTATTGGGTATTTTGTACTTTTCCCCCATCGTATTTTACATATTTATTATTTAGCGCATAATCTTTCATCAGCCTTTATATAGTTTTGTAATGTTTGCATAAAGAACCCCACACTATCGTTATTTGCTCTTAGTACTTGCCAGCTCACCTCACGTGACCGCCCATGTGAGGTGGGCATTTCATAGGCAAGGTCCAGTAGTTTTGGATATTTCATTTTAAGTCCAGAAACTCCCTTATTTAGTTATAAATTTTTGGAAATTTTGCATCTACACCCTCGAACTATTGTTATTTGCATCTGTGTACTTGCCGGCATATCTCAGGTGCACGTGCACGTGGGCTTGGCCATTTTGTAGAAAGGCCCTTGCAGGTCTTAGATTTTGTATAAGGTCTCAGAACTTTGTCTATACGTTGTATTATTTTGGTGTATTTGCATCTGAGCCCCTGGACTTTATGATATTTGCAACAACACCCCTGTTAGTAATGTAGTTTCACTTTGTTTCTTATATTTATTTCATATAGCTACATTACTTTAAAAAAACTCAAAAACTATCTGTAGACTCATGTTGCATTGTACTTCCACGCCTAATTTTTATTTTGCAATCTGGATGCTTTTTATTTTTATTAAAGAACAAAATTGCTTATTTTATCCCTGTTTCCACTAGAAAATACATAAAAATTACAAAAAAATTGAAAAAATTCCAAAAATATATATTTTATCTAGTTATGTATTAAGACCAAAAATCGCTAAAAGTTATAAAAAGAAATTTCTAAAAGAAGATAAAAACTTAAAACTTTTATAAAAATACATAAAATTCCAAAAATTCCAAAACAACTATTTTCTATTTCTGAATTGTATTTATATTGTTATCAATATATTAAATTAATTGGATATTTTTTTACTCTTTTTTATATTTTTTATCTCCATTTTAATTTCGACTATTAATTACATCCTTGTTTTAGGGTATCTTTGAATCTAAAAATATGTAAAAATTAGAAAATAATTCCTAATAAATCATAAAAATATTAAAAAATAATTGAAAATACAAAAATATTTTATTTACCTTATTTGAATATTTCTATTAGTATTTAGATCTATTATAGCATGTATTGTATATATGTCCTATATATAACTTTATATATATATATTAAAAGAAAAAGGAAATATAAAAAAATATAAAAATAAAAAAGGAAATACAAAATAAGACCATTATAAATAAACATAAAAATATAATATCAAAAATTAAATAAAAATATTAAAAATTAAAAACCTATAAAAAACATATAGACACATATATCACAATCACTTTTGTGTATTTATTTGCCCGATCTATCTTGCTTATTCCACGTTTTCGATGTCTACGTACTTGCACATAGGGATGAGCATTGGGCTGGGCTGGCTCGGCCCAGCCCGAAGCCCGACCCAAAAAAGCCCGGCCTGGCCCAATCCCAAACGAACATTGGGCCGGGCTTGGGCCCAATATTTAGGCCCAAAATTTTTTTGGGTTGGGCTTGGGCATGGCTCGGCCCAGCCCGACTCGACGCATGGGCCCTACCCGAAGAGGGCCCGTACCCATCTCATATCCTACACGTCTGGAAACTCTAACCTGTTGCATACACACTATGTTCATGTATCATGTCTTCATACAATGTTTATAAATCAAGAAAGTCTGGTGCGGGATATATGAGTTGATGATCATTATATTTCAATTCGAAATTATTTTCCCTTAATTAGTTTATGATTTAGATTCTGTTGGTTATTCTTGAATTTGTTGGTGTTTTTTTTTTCATCAAAATATTTTCTATTATTGAACCTTTACCCAATATGGGTATTAAACCCATTTTTTTAACACGCAGTACCTTGTGCACATGTTGTTGTTAACTGATTAAGTTTGGTTCTCTCTTTCAGTTTCTATAATGTGAGACGTTCAAGGTATCTAACATTGAGTGCACTTTTAAGTTTTAGTTGTTTCACAATTATTATGGCATAGATTTTAAACAATTTTGACACGTCTAACTTCAATTGAGATTGACTTTAAACAAAAACTCAAAGTTAATAATCTATAATAGATGGAGATGGGCCGGCTCGGCCCAAGCCCGACCCATAAGAATTGGGCTGGGCCTGGGCTTGGGCCGAACCAAAAAACAATTTGCGAGCCTAGGCCCAGCCCAAAGCCGAAGTTTTTAAATGGGCTTGGGCCTGGGCCCCTCAGGGCCCATCCCAGCCAGGCCCATGCTCATCCTTACTTGCACATATACACATCCTTGTTGTAGAGTTATGATAAATTTTAATTTCGTACTACTTTCTATTGCTTAATTATCATTATGGGTTAGTTGTTGTTTGAAGATCAGATTTCTTGCAGGTTGCCACATCGACTATGTCCTCTGCCTTGTGTGAGACATATTTAGACTTGCGAAAAATCCTCCTCAACAAACGATGTCATTGTCGGGGATCATCAACGCTTAGATTAGCATTTTACTCTTGATTGTGATTGTTTGTCTATTTGTGCTTTACTTTTTTTTTTCATTTATTTGGTATTATTGTTTGAGCCGTCTAACCACCCTCTCTTGTTGACTTTGTGTGATGTACCTCAGATCGAGGGAGGCACTTTACTCAAGGCACATGTGCACCCACATGAAGCTGGTTGCAACTTGTTGACCTAGCACCAAGGAGACTGAAAGGGAATTTGAAGATAGAGCCCTTTTTTTAGCAATTATTTGTGTAATTTGAAGTAAGAGAGAGATACATTAACTTGTAATATTTAGGACACTCCAGGACACTACCCCATACTTCACGAGGTCTAGTGCCCGGGGGATTGTTCCCTTCGGGACCTCGTCGATTTTGTCGTGGTTTTGTCGCCTTTTTTCATTTGTTTCACGATTTTGTTTTATTTCTTTTATGCGATTGATCCCTTACCTTTAGGATTGCTTGATGATAGTTTTAGATTCAAACACATAATAATCATTGCATGCACTTATAGATACGTTTGGACTTAGTCAAATCTAAACTGCTTCTCAGTTAGTCTCAGAACTACGTGTCGCGAGAGTCCTCTATACAACACTTTCAGGACTCACTATTGTGGGCACTAAGGAAACTCCAAGATCGGACTATTAGGTTCAATTCTTAGTCATTAGCATTGCTTCTTCACGCAAATAGCAATTTCTGAACTTAAGGCGATTTCATCGGCTTGCATTTCATAATAGTTAGGTTTCAATTCTACTGAGTATCTTTGCATGTAGAGTGCTGGAGGCAAGGTGAGCATTTATGCTTTAGAATTCATCATTATTTTGCCGCTTACATTGCTTTTCCGACTCTCCCTCTGATTTTGACTACCTAGGTGCTAAATAAAATTGATTCCTTTTTAGGCACGTGCATTTCTCACTAAAAATCCAAAAAAAATGATAATCAATAAAATCAGGACTGCTAATGTTACTTGACCCTAAAAGAGACCAAAAAGAAATATTTGTTTTGGGGCAAGTAATCCACTCATTGTCTTCGTTTTAATTGCTCACGCACACACTAAGGACTAGTGCCCAAATCCTATCAAGCCTCTTAAGTGTTCGTACAATTTTTGACTTCTCACTTAACTCTAAAAATAGACAAGATAAAAAGACCAAGATTTTACGTTATCTACCAAGTTGAGTACGTGAATTGAGCGGTTTGTTTTGGGTGCGTTTGTCTGTGTTTTCATGTGTGTATTCTAGATCGTCTCTACGCATTTGGGCATTTTTCTTCACTTCTCTTAACTTGATCATCGTGCTCTCCCGATATTTTCCTTTTGTTTCAAAATAGCCGACTGGAGTTATTTTTGTCCGGGTTTTGCGGATACGTCATACACTTCAGCGAGTCCACCTCCCTTTTTTCTAGGAGGACTTTGCTCCTGATTTTTTTAGATATTCGACCAACCCACTATTTCATGCCCAGACCTTTACCCATCATTTCCACCACCATCACCCTCACATTTCAACAATCCACTCTTAGAATATCCTAATCCATAATGTGATTTTTCATCACACCCACCACCCTCATTCGACACACCCGATCCTAAGATTTTGGAGTCACCTTTCATGATGTCCACAATTGAGACCTTGAATCAAATGATGGAGCAAATGAACTCGAGGATGAATGATCTATTTAGCATAAATAAGAACTAGAATGGCGCTCCATTCTTTAAGGATATGGATTCACTTGAGGATTATCATGAGAGTTTGCAATCACCAAAAATATAATAAATAAGAAAATTTTAACAATTCAAAAAGATTTCAGGAGGACAAGTGATCGGTTCAGACTGTGAGGAGAGGAACCACTTGCCAGATTTGCACACACAATATCTCTCTCTCCTTGTCCCACCTTTGACCCCGAAGATGCCACTTTACAGACTGCTCTTGGCATTCCTCGTGTATATGTTGATTCTGATCTCCTCCCTTGTATGGAGGAGATCTGAAAATCCAAAAAATGTTGATTGAACCTGATGTGGTGACCGTTATTCATGAGATCATTGATTCTCCACTTCGTCTGGCCATGAACCAATTATATGCTCATCATCATAAGAAGATAAAGCGGAGGAGTGGATCTGAGCATTATATCTTAACCATGGCCACTGCCCAGACCATCACACACCATCCTATTCCTAGGAAGAGGAACACCACCACACCTTTCATTAGCTGCACCATCTCTGACCACACATGTGATCACATTCTCCTTAATGCTGATGCTTCAATTAGCATCATACCTTCTTGTCGGTACAGTCTTTTCACTTAGGGCCTCTAAAGAAAACCAAGATGATAGTTCAATTTGGTGATGGATATATCAAGAGCCCGAGGGGTATCCTTGAAAGCACCGTCATTTCGATTCAGGGCATAAGTTACAATGTTGATTTTGTCGTATTGCCCATTGAGACATCCATAGGGGAGCACTCTCCAATCATCCTGGGACGACCGTTCCTCACCTTTGCAAGGGTCGTTATTGGCTATGAATCAGGAGAGATTTGCTTCCATCCTGTTGATGAAAGCGAGGTGATCATCATTGCACCCACTACTGACCAAAGACCTGCACCTGATGTGACTTCACCTATCTTGGCTGACCTCGAGGACTATGACCTTGATGAGACCATCAGAGGATTTTGTTGTATGATGAATTCATTTGAGACCTGAGAATTCCTCTCCAAGGAGGAAGACTTGAAAAGCATGGACCTCCGAGTTCCTTCTTCTGGGACTTGGCAATGTGTTGATGATATCCGCGGGATTTACACGATTAACACCATTGAGCGGAGGGCATATATTAATGAGACTAAGGCCAAATTTGATCTTATTACCTTTATTCAGGAATACCAGCCTTTTGAGGAGAATGATGATCCAGTTGATACTTTTGAGGATGAACATGATTCAACTACTTCCATTGATGTGTTCGTTCCTTGTGGTTTTGACCTTGATGAGACCTCGCAGGATCACTTTGACTCCACTTCTTCTGATGATGAGCTTGTACCATTTCACTTTGATATCAACGAGACAGGTAAGGCAAGACCTAGCCACACTACTTCCACTGACTCGTCTGTGCCATCTCGCTCTGCTACTATTGAGGATCTTCAGTAGGTCGATCCTGATTGGCTTTCGTCCACTGTGGACTCAGATATGGACCTGCACCTTGTCAGATCTATCCCTCAGCGGTCCCGCAAGAAGGTTCACTTTCTACGTTCTCGATCTTCTGCATATCCACCTCTATTGCATATTCTCTTTTGTTTACCTCAGTCCATCATATGTATGGCCCATCCACCCCATTCTCGGGTGTGCCTTGCTTAGGATATACTTTATCTTAAGTGTTGGGGGGTGGATGACGAAACTGTGATTCATCACTCTTAAAGTTCAAAATAGAGCTTTGTCCCCATGTATTTAGCATCATATTTCCCTTTATCTTGCATAAATAGCATTCATGCATCAATCCACAAGATATGCATTTTAGCATTCATAATTGCATTTAATAAGAAGCCAATTCATTTGTAAAATCCACTTGTAAAATATCCTCCTATTTATTTGTATTTTATCCCCTCCAAAATGAAATAACACATTCCTTACAATGTGTACACCATTAGTTAATAATATAGGGAAGAAGGCCAGAGTTCCTATCTTGTAAAACACCCAATAAAGCCCCAAACCCCCTGAACCTTAGAATGCCAATATCTTTCTCTTACTAACTCCGAATTAGGTCTACTCACCTCCCGATGAATACACATCCAGAGACCTTTAAAATGAGACTAATTTCATGCAATTCGGATCTCGTAGGCAAAACTTGGGTTTTTGGGCCTCCTTGTATACTATACATATGTATATTTGTATTCTTGTATTTTTGTATCATATTTGATCTCATCTCCGTTTTTGGTCAACATGAAACTCGTATATCTCATTGAGATAACTTTCATGATTTGAGTTTTTCCAAATTTGGCCGCCTTCTCCTTCTAATCCTATTTTTCTTCTCAGCTACTCAGAGTTGGCCACGTGGCACCCTCTGATTGTGCCATGTGGCCCGCCCCCTTTAACTAGTCCGCCCGCACCCCTGACCGTTGGATCTCAATCTTGATCCAACATCCCCGTGACTTCCACGCACACCATTGGTTTCTCACCGTTTGATCATCCCCAGCTCTCATCTGTACCGTCCGCTAGCGCCCAGCCCACAATCCACCACGTGGCACTCTGTGCACCATCTGATCTTGCTGAGAGCACCTTTATCTACACCGTCCATCTCAAACATTGTCTGCACCCTTCGATCAAATCCCAGACCTCATCAGGGCTGCCCGTAGCGCTTCGCCCTGCGTCCGCCACGTGGTGCGTCTTGTGCCTCCGATGTCGCGCCCTAGATCTGATCCCAAGCATCGATCCTCGCCTCCATCTGGGTCATTGGATCGCCTGATCCAACGGCCAAGGGATCGTCGTCTACCTCTGTACTCCCCGCGCCCACATCTTCCACCGTACGCATGGGGCCGCCCCCTTTCTATTTTGGGCTCCACGCCAACCATCATCTCCGATCCCTAGCGCCACCACGACATAGCCCACTCTGCCCTCATTCTCGCCAACCCCCTCTTTCGCCATGAAAGCCCTCAACTTCCCGCCACGACGTCCACCAACTCCACCTCGTCGTCAGCTACCCTGTCACCTTCATCCTATAAATAAGTCGCCTCCGGCCACTTTCACCTCCATCCGCCACTCCAGAGAGGAACCCCTAGCTCCGACCTTCCTTTTGGTGACAGCAATTCGAAGCAATGTTGAGAGAAGACCGAGCTTCCTCTCCGACGAGATCCACGGTCAACCCCGTCGTGTCGCAGCTTCCCCCGTGAGTTGCACGAGCTCAGGAACTACTACCAGCCTTCGAGCGATGACCGAGAAGCTCCCTCCGAGCTTCTGATCCCAGGTAGATCCCTCCATCCCCTCACCGATCTTCTTCTTGATTTTTCTTCTTTTTCTTCCATTTTATTCGTCATCGACGAGACTTATCCCGCTCCACCAATCATCCTCCGAGCTCCGCAAGTGAGCTCTGATCTTTGTGAGCCCCTCTGTTCCCTCCGATGACCTACTTGACCCCTTACCGACGCCAGCTCCGCCACCTTGGCGGAGCTCGATCACTGGACACCATCACCGCTTCATAGGCCGCGCATTTCATTCTCGACCACTCCACGGATATTTCACATGCTTCAACTATCGTCTAATCACCTGCAGGTACTATCTCCTTGATTGACTGGAAGCTTCACCGGCGCATCTTCGAGCTTCATCGCCAGTGGCCTCCAGGCCACCCCAGGCTCAACCAACAACACCGGATGTTCCGCCGCCCCTCTACGCATCTTCTGAGCTACGTCAGTTCCTCCAGCATCCTTCACCGATGATGGGAGGATGAGGCGGAGCTAGGTTAGCTTCGTCGGAGTTGAGTCCTCTCCGCCGAGGATCATTGGGGATAACATCCAGTTGTCGTTCGATCCTCGTGATCAAACGGTCAGGAGCCATCCACATCGCCTGCATCCCGTATCCGTAGGATCAGGCAGATCCTACGCATCCAGATCGTGCCACATCATCGCTCCTGCCTGCTCCAGGTACCGTTGGATCAATCTAGATCCAATGGTCACTGATCGACCACGTCCTCGTCTCAAGAGCGACCCATCACCGTTGGATCGATCCTGATCTAACATACCCTGGAAACGGTGCCATTTTGAAATGTTGTTTGTTAGCAACGGATTCGAGTAAATCCTTCTTGCGGTAGATTACTTATCCAGGTGGGTGAAGGCTATCCCAACCCGAGCTGCAGATAGCAGGACTGTCTGTAAATTCATCAGAGATCATATCATCTCCAGGTTTGGGATCCACAAGATGTTGATATCAGATGGGGGTAGCCACTTTGTAACTACGGTATCGAACACCGTGTCGCTAGCCCTTACCACCTACAGACTAATGGTATGGCTGAGGTGTCGAATAGGGAGGTGAAGACTATATTGCAAAAGCTTGTCTGCCCAGACAGGAAGGACTGGTCTCAGATCTTGGATCAGGTCCTATGGGCTTATAGGACAGCTTACAAGACACCATTAGGAACCTCCCCATTCCGAATGGTGTTCGGAAAGCCGTGCCATTTGCCCGCAGAGTTAGTGCATAAATCAGAATGGGCAATTAAGAAGGTCAACTGGAACATGCATCTTGGGCAGAAGCAGAGAGAAATGGATCTGAATGAGCTTGTGGAAGTCAGAAACCGTGCATATGACAAGTTTGATGTACAAGAACAAGGTTAAGCGTTGGCACGATCGATATATCAGACGAAGACCTTTGTTCCTGGACAGAAGGTATGGTTGTTTAATGCTAGGCTGAAGATCTTCCAAGGCAAGTTGAAGTCCAAGTGGACAGGCCCATTTGTCGTCCGTACAGTGCATGATAGTGGATGTGTCGAGATCTCAGATCTCGTAGATGACACACCGACATTCCTAGTGAATGGACAACTATTGAAGCACTTCATCGAATCCAATGAGCAGTTAGTCCATGTTGAAGAGATTGTATTCATGCGCGAGATAGATTCAACAGATACACCTCGAGTCGCGCATGAGACCTTGCAGCGGTGAGATCTAGCCATCGGCAGCATCTTGTAAGATTCAGACCGACTCACTTGTATATACTCATCATTCCTGTACATTTTGTCCTTTCTCCACTGCGACTCTAGTAACTCATCCCAACCTCATTGATCACTATCTTGGACTATACTTAGGATGACCAGATCCTAAGTATAGGGGGGATGAGCCACCTGAGTCTGTTCTCTGTAAATCCTCCAGATCACATCGGTCCTCATACACACTCCAGTCCTATACTTAGGCTGACATGAGCCTAAGTATAGTGGGGACCGATGCCCACAGTGTATATTCATCCATTTCTCTTCTTGACCTCGTCCGCCCTATTTTTTGACCTTCTTCTACACTGAGGCTGTCAGAGCCTAAGTATAGGGGGGAGGACGACTTCTATACATTTTTTCATCCTTTTTTGGCTCTCTTACGCTTAGTATGAGCTATGTCTTTTTCATCGCTTTTCGTGCTCTGAGGACATAGCACACGCTAAGTATAGGGGGGCGTGTATATATTACGTATATACTTTACCCATAGCTCGTACTTTCACGTATTTTCGGTATATAGTACTTAATAATTACGGGCTGGGTAAAATTTGGAGAAATGTTTTTGAAAATATACTTGTATAGTCTGTATAATACTTATAAAAATCTTGTAACATAGGAAGTATACCAAATTCTTGAAAAAAATGTGTGACAAATTCAAAGGCTTCTTGCATATCCACATCAGAAGAGAAATAAAAAGAGTCTTGCATTTTCGTAGCATGTCATCCGCATCTCATCTGCATATCTTGCATATGCAAGGTGAAAAGCTAGTGGGATCTGAACCAAGTTATGAGTAGATATTGAGGATGGACTTGATTTGACCTTAATCCACCTAATTTCAAAGGAACCTTATAGGAACTGGAGTTAAGATTTCTCAGGTCAAGGGACTTAATTCGTTGAGTCCGCAAGTCTATGTTCACATGTCATCTTGATTAATCTAAGTAGAATATCTCGTGCACACGCAGGATTCTTTAGATAATGACCTAACTTGGACAAGCACTATGCACGTAGCTCTTCATTGATGAGGTGGTGAGGAAGTAGAATCCTTTAGCTTGGAGTAGCACATGGGTGGAAACATCTGTACTCCTCTTGGGAGGGTAGTGCATCTGAACCCAATCTGGTGGTGTTGAAGTCTGAGGATAGGACGCTGTGGGTTGCAATAATTCTTCAAAAGAGGGATAGTCTACTGGCTCAAGAGGAAAAACTCCTAATTTACATGCTGCACCCTGTATATAGTTCAAAAAAAATGCAAAAACTCCAAAAAAATCAGACAGGTCCAAGTAAAAATAAAATACATGTCGGAGTATGTATATTAGCAAGAAGTCTGCAGCTGGATGACTTGCCTACACTGGTCAGGCATCCCGGGATAGGTAGCTACACTGGCTACCGTCCATTCTTTTTTCTACCCCCTCCTCTAGAGCTGGTCGCACTTGAACTTAGAAGGGAATACCCCGCTCCTCGATGAAAGAGCTACTAGACCGGGTAGTTAGAGTTACCTTGTTAGAGGAGGCTGCTTCTTAGCCATTTCTGATGTGGAGAGCTATTTTACACTTACACAGTACAAGTAATAATCATAGTCATAAGAAATTTGTGTTTGAGGATTTGTTCTGACCTGACTGTTGAGGAATCTTGAATAGAAGACTTGTGGAACTTGAAGTCTGTTAGGTCTTAAGTTCAGATCCCAATAAGGTTCTTCCACACAATTAATCCAAAGGTTGAGTTAAGCTCCATTTTCAACTTTTGTTCATGGCCTTGGTATGAAACCCAAAATCATTTCACTCTTGCATTTCATTTTAGTTGCTCAGGGATGAGCAAGGTTTAAGTATAGGGAGTTGATGAATCTGTGATTCATCACTCTTAAAGTTGAAAATAGAGCTTCGTCCCCGGGTATTTAGCATCATATTTCCCTTTATCTTGCATAAATAGCATTCATGCATCAATCCACAAGATATTCATTTTAGCATTCATAATTGCATTTAATAAGAAGCCACTCGATTTGTAAAATCCACTTGTAAAATAACGTCCTATTTATTTGTATTTTACCCCCTCCAAAATGAAATAGCACCTTCCTTATAATGTGTACACCATTAGTTAATAATATAGGGAAGAAGGCCAGAGTTCCTATCATGTAAAACACCCAATAAAGCCCCAATCCCCCTGAACCTTAGAATGCCAATATCTCTCTCTTACTAACTTCGAATTAGGTCTACTCACCTCCCGATGAATACACATCCAGAGACCTTTAAAATGAGACTAATTTCATGCAATTCGGATCTCGTAGGCAAAACTTGGGTTTTTGGGCCTCCTTGTATACTATACATATGTATATTTGTATTCTTGTATTTTTGTCACATTTGACCTCATCTCCATTTTTGGTCAACTCGTAGATCTCATTGAGATCTATAACTTTCATGTTTTGAGTTTTTTCCAAATTCGGCCGTCTTCTCCCTCTAATCTTATTTTTCTTCTCAGCCACTTAGAGCTGGCCACGTGGCGCGCTCTGATTGCGCCACATGGCCCACCCCCTTTGACCGGTCCGCCCGCACCCCTGATCGTTGGATCTCAATCTAGATCCAAAGGCCCTGTGATTTCCATGCACATCATTGGTTTCCCACCGTTTGATCATCCCCAGCTCTCATCCGCACCGTCCCCTAGACCCAGCACACAATCCACCATGTGGCACTCTGTGCACCATCCGATCTCGCTGAGAGCACCTTCATCTACACCGTCCATCTCGCACATTGTCTGCACCCTCCGATCAAATCCCAGACCTCATCAGGGCTGCCCGTAGCGCTTCGTCCTGCATCCGCCATGTGGCGCGTCTTGTGCACTCCGATGTCGCGCCCTAGATCTGATCCCAAGCATCGATCCTCGCCTTCATCTGGGTCATTGGATCGCCTGATCCAACGGCCAAGGGATCGTCGTCTACCTCTGCACGCCCCGCGCCCACGTCTTCCACCGTGCGTAAGGGGCCGCCCCCTTTCTATTTTGGGCTCCACGCCGACCATCATCTCCGATCCCTAGCGCCACCACGACATAGCCCACTCTCCCCTCATTCTCGCCAACTCCCTCTTTCGCCATGAAAGCCCTCAACTTCGCGCCACAGCGTCCACCAACTCCACCTCATCGTCAGCTACCCCGTCACCTTCATCCTATAAATAAGTCGCCTCCGGCCAGTTTCACCTCCATCTGCCACTCCAGAGAGGAACCCCTAGCTCCGACCTTCCTTTTGGTGACAGCAATTCGAAGCGACGTTGAGCGAAGATCGAGCTTCCTCTCTGGCGAGATCCACGGCCAACCCTGCTGTGTTGCAGCTTCCCTCGTGAGCTGCACGAGCTCAGGAACTTCTACCAACCTTCGAGCGACGACCGGGAAGCTCCCTCTGAGCTTCTGATACCAATCTTCTTCTTGATTTTTCCTTCTTTTTCTTCCATTTTATTCGCCATCGACGAGCCTTATCCCGCTCCGCCAATCATCCTCTGAGCTCCGCAAGTGATCTTTGATCTTCGCGAGCCCCTCCATTCCCTCTGGCAACCTACTTCGCCCCTCACCGACACCAGCTCCGCCACCTTGGCGGAGCTCGATCACCGGACACCATTACCGCTTCATAGGCCTCACATTTCATTCTCGACCATTCCACGGACGTTTCGCATGCTTTGGCTATTTTCTAATCCCCTATAGGTACTATCTCCTTGATTGGCCGGAAGCTTCACTAGCGCATCTTCGAGCTTCATTGCCAGTGGCCTCTAGGCCACCCCAGCCTCAGCCAACAGCACCGGACGTTCTGTCGCCCCTCCACGCATCTTCTGAGCTACGCCAATTCCTCCAACACCCTTCACCGACGATGGAAGGACGAGGCGGAGCTAGGTCAGCTTCGCCGGAGTTCAGTCCTCTCCGCCGCAGGAGGCGGAGGATCATTGGGGACGACAACCAGTAGCCGTTAGATCCTCGTGATCAAATGGTCAGGAGCCATCCACATCGCCCACGTCCCGTAGCTGTATGATCAGGCGGATCCTACATATCCAGATCGTGCCACGTCATCGCTCCCGCCTGCTCCAGGTGTCGTTGGATTAATCTAGATCCAACGGTCACTAATCAACCACATCCTCATCTCAGGAGCGACCCATCACCATTGGATCGATCCTGATCTAACGGAACCGGGCACGCCACGCGCCAGCAGTTCCTCACCATTGGATCATCACTTGATCCACGGTCCAGATCAGGACACATCGCCCGATCCCAGCCTCTTCCCCGACAACTAGCTCGGAACTCCGAAGCTATTCCGAGCCAGATCTGAACCTCCCGAGCCCCCCAAGCCTTGCTCCGAGCCTCAAAAGACCACCGAGCCTGGGACCCCCCACGTGATCTGCACGTGTGTCTAGGGTTATTTGCATTGAGGCCTCTGAAGTTTTCCAGAATTGCATTCCAGTCCCTGCCTGGAGACCCCACATGAGGAGCACGAGTTCTGTGGAGAAATTGCATCTACCCCCTCAACATTATAGGTAATTGCATATTGGTCATGTCAGCACGTTTTATTTTTATCAAATTTAATTCATGTAATTGCATTTATACCCCTGTCTTGGCACACATATTTAGGCACTCATTTTAAGTCATTTGTTAATTTGGAAAATTGCATTATATAGCTTATGTTGTCCTCTTTCATATGTGACACTTGGCATATTTTTGTAATATCAGTGGATTTTTCTATTAATTAATTGGTTCAATTTTGCTATATTTTGTGCATTTATGCCTCTTAATTGATAGTAATTTCTCTGTGATTCCAAAAATCCCCAAAACATCACATTAGATCTAAGATAACTAGGTTTAGATTGCATAAAAATTTCATCTCAATTGCATGCATCCCAAGGCCTAAATAAATCATTTACTGATTTCCTTAATTAATTTAATAGGTCCATTTCACATAAAAATTTAGGTTTATTAATTTTCCTGGATTCTTCACACTTAGATCTATCTAGGATAATTTTTATATCTAGAAATAGTGTGATGTGGTATTTCTTAAAAAAAATTTAGTCAAAATCGCCTTGCATTCATTTTAAATTCATAGTAAGTTCGTCCAATGTCAGAAAATTCTAAAAAAAATAGTGTAGCATAATTTCATCATATTTCATCATCTATCCAAGTTTTATAATTTTCGGACTCGATTTGATCACTTATTTGAATTAACATGTAAACTAGCTGGATTGTGCATGTGTCTTGCATAAAATATTGAAAAAAATATCCTCTGAAAATTAAACCTTAAAAATTGCTAAAAATCTACCTAAGGAGACAGCTGCCTCCCTGAGTTCGACATTGGGCTTGCCTAAGTAAAATAAATTTGTCACTCGTGATTAACTCGACATTAATTAAAAGTGGTTTTTGATCTGCTCTTATTATTCGACTACAATGAACAACAACAAATTAATTTGACCATTAATTTGATCGAATTAGCAAGGGTACTAAACAACATTTCAGTGGACGAGCCGAGTGTTCTTTCTTCGTTCCGTTTCATCACTCTAGTTGTTGCCTATACGTAGGGCTTCTTTTACCCTAAGTATAGGGGGAGTGATGTGTACATCTTCTTCTATGTTTGTTTTCATCTTCTAATCTTTTTTTCTTATTTTCCTTTTCTACTTTCTTTTTCTACCGAAAAATGTGTCACCCCCTTTGTCAGTTTTCTATACTTAGGACGTACTTTGTCCTAGGTATGGGGGTGTGCACCCTGATTTCCTTCATTCTTTGGTCCTCTTCACTATCTCCTCTTCTTGTCTATACTTAGGAATGTCTTACCCTAAGTATAGGGGAGACATTCTGAGTATGATCTATTCATTCCCACCTTCGATCCTTCCTGCTTTGTATACAGTATGCTATACTTAGGATTATTTGATCCTAAATATAGAGGGGACAATCAACTTCCTATTCGTTTATTCATTCCTTATTCGTTTGTTCTTAAGACTTTTTCTATACTCAGTACAAGTTATGTCTTCTCTTTTCTCTCTAAACTATGAGGACATAGCTCAAGCTAGGTATAGGGGGGTCGTATATACTCTGTATAAACTTTAGCCATAACTCGTACTTTCATATTTTTAATAATAATTATGGCTAACTATACTATTAAAATTCATTAAAAACACTTAATAAAAAGATGTCTCTTATTCCTCATATTCTTTTTACATTTACTTATAAATATATCAGGTAAAAATATTTTTTGCAAAATGTTTGAAAAATAGTTTGAAAATATTTTTGAAAAATCTTTTGAAAACTATTTGGAAGATGTTTTGTTAAATATTTCATCCTGTGTAAAAATGTTTTGTTTAAAAATTTTAATTTCTTTCTGTAAAATAAAAAATGTTTGAAAAACTATTTGCAAATTTTTGGAAAATGGTTGCAAAAATATTTTAAAAATTCTATATATACTATTTGAAAAACCTTTGCAAAATAATTTGCAAATGTGTGTAAATAGTTGTAAAAATTATTTTGGACTATATTTTTCACAATTGTTTGAGAAAATGAGCTTCAAATAAGTTTGAGGAATATATACACCTCACTAAAATTCTTTGCTATGTATCTATAAAATTGACCACTTACCCCTTGTAAGTTCTTAAAGGCCTAACTCTTGTAAATATAAAATGCATCCCCGTGTAAATATATGTACCTATTCTTAGACATATTTTGTTTTTAAAAATTCCAAAAAAAAATTGCAAAACTAAAAATACAAAAACATCTGAAAAATCTTCTTGAAAATACCAAAAATGCATATGCATAATCTTTTTTCAAAAATCAATAAAAAGTCAAAACTTTGAAAATTTCATCCCAAAATTATTTTTTGCATAACATTTGTATAGCATTCGTATTTTTTGGTTTGAGTTTGATAATTGAACAAGTCTAAGTAAAATCCGAAGATGGGAGCTTGGTTGGACCTTAAATCTGTCTAATCAACAAGAACCTTATAGGAACTAGAATTGAGGTACTTCAGGTCTAGTCGACTTAATTCGTTGAGGAGCACGGGACTTGGTTCATTGGAGTTCTAATTGCCTAAGTACAGTATTTCGAAGCACGTGTATGACTCTTGTTGATAATGACCTAACTTCGACACCTGCACCTTTTATTTGGCTCAAATTAGTTGGAGTGGTGAGGGGATTGGATTTGCCGGTATGAGATGCACACAAGTGGAAACATTTGTCCTCATCTAGGGAGGGAAGTGCACCCCAATCCGTCTAGTGGCATTTATCTCTAAAAATAGGAGAGTGTGGGTTGCAATAATGCTTCAAAAGAGACATAGACTACTAGCTCGAGAGGAAAAACTTCTTATGTAAATGCTATTGTATATAGTATTCCAAAAAAAAGAACAAAAAGCAAAAAAACTCCAAAAAAGCGGACAAGCCTGATTGAAAATAAAATGCATGTCATAGTGTATATATTTGTATAGTCGGTAAGCAAGCTTGAGCTTCAAAGTCAGATAATGTGAGCCTGCATCTGGATGACTTGACTGCACTGGTCTTGCATCCTAAGATAGGTAGCTACACTGGCTATCGTCCATTCTTCTCTTCACCCCATTCTCTTGAGCTGGTTGTCACTTGAACTTAGAAGGGAATACCCCACTCCTCGAGGAAGGAGTTGCAGGATTGGGGAATCACTGGTTGCCATGCTAGAGAAGTCAGTCTCTTTGTCATTTTTGGGGAGAGCCACCATCACTTACACTATACGAGTCAGATTCATAGTCATAAGGGTTTGCGTACGAATTTAAATATTATGACCTAGAAATTGAGGGGACTTGAACAAAGTGTTGGGATTTTTGAAGGCTGTTGGATTTCAAATCCGATTCCCACTGAGGTTCCCCCCGCACTAATATCTTAGAGGTATGACTAAAGCTCCAAAATTTGATTTTGTGAAGACAAGTTTGAGAATTAAACTTAATGAAAATTCTTTCTTTTTCTTTTCTTTTCTTTTTATTTTCTGCACTTATTGCATAAGTGTTTTCTAGGGACTAGTAAAGGCAAGTATAGGGGGATGATGAATCTCCATTCCATCATCTTTATTCTATCATTTTGGCCTTAAAAACCCTCGTAAATGCATGTAAATACTCTTAATTCATGCATTTTAGCATTCATGCATTATTGTATAAAGTGTGCATAAAATACTAATTTTAATGCAAAAATTATATAATAAAGAAAAGAAAGGAAAAATAATAAAATATCGTAGATATTTTATGACCCTAAATCCTGAGACCTAGGTATCTCGATGACTGGGACGATAAGGAAAAAAGTAGGGGGAAATAAGGGTCCAAAATAAATGAAAATTCCCTTTTATTTATTCATTTTTGGGACCAATTTTTAGTTCTACCTTTTATTAGTCAAATAAAGAAACTTTTGAATGAAAGTTTTAGATAATAAAATATAAAAAATACAAATTTGAGTTTACACAAAAATAATATAAAATATACAAAATACAATCTAAATAAGATTTTAAAATCCCAACTTCCCAGACCCATATCTCCAAAATAAAACTCAAAATATGTCAAAATCACTTTTAATTAAATATAACTTTTAATAAACTATTTAATGAAGGTAGTTTCATATTTTTTTGGAGTTAAGGTGTGAAAGTTAGGTTTTGGACCCATATAGTATAATTTACCTGATTAAAATATTTAATTTATTTATTATTCAAGCTTTTTATATTTTTATATTTTTATAATTTTGTAAATATTATTTATAATATATGTATATATAAAAACAGGAATAATACCATAAAATAAACACTAAAATAAAATATGTAAATAAATAAATAAATAAATATATATATATCAAAATACCTATAACTATACCTATATAAATAATACTTCTATTTATGAAAGTGTATATATTATATAAAAAATACAAAAAAATATATTTAAGTATCTAAAAATAAGTTATAAATATATAAAATAATAAATTAAAATGATAAAATCAAAATTACAAAAAATAAAAGACCTAAAAACTTAGATGAATGTACCTATATATTATCCCTAAAATTAAGTTGTAATTTTATACCTCAAAATAATAAATAAAATTAATAAAATTCTGCACAAACATTTTTCCTTTTACAGTCTAAAATTAATAAAATAATTTCATAATTAATAAAGAATTTTCTATTCCTTTTAGGCAGAGTTTTTTTCTTGTTGATCCGTGTGGACCAACAATATGTCTCCACCCGTTGACCTCGATCAACTCTCTGACCGAGGTCTGCAGCTTCTAACACCTACGTCCTATCCCTTCTTCTCGAATTTTTAGAGACCGCCCCTTATGTCTTTTTGGATTGATGTCTTCAGAACTTTTTCACCTCTTGTATCGGTGATTCACGCCCACTCGTCTCCTTGGGATGTGGATCAATGATGCGTCAGTGTTCTTTGATCTTTGAGCTGCTTCGTCCACCTTGTACAAAAACCACCCCCAAATTTCCATTCAAACATGAACACCCTTTGACCAGCTTTGGCCCTTCCTCTCTTGCGCTCCAGACACACGGTGGTGATAGGACCACCTCCAGCCAGTTGGGGCAGCGTCAGGCATGGCCACCGATGTGATTCCACCATCTACAGCCAAGGTTAGTTGTGAGGTCTGTTCTTCGTGTCTCAAGCCACTGAGGTTCCCTTTTACCTGCTTTCTTTTCTTAGTTTAGTTCCTAGATTTAGTTTTCGTGTTGTTTTAGCTTATGATCGCACTCCTTAGTCGTAGATCGCCCTCGTCCGCTATTCGTCGGAGCTCGCTCCGGCGAGCTTCCATCTCGTCCCACCATCACTTTTCGCCACCCCGCTAACTAGGTTGAGGCAGTTTGCCCTCGATCGAGAGTTGCTTCCTGTGCATGTTTGAGCATCAAAGAACCTGTTGGGGTGATTTTGGTGGCTTGACGGAGGATCCTAGAGCTGCAAAGCTCCGCCGCCTTCTTGGGAGCCCTCCGATCATCGTCGGAGTATTTTATAACCTCCAGCATTTAGAGCAGCCTTGCAGGAGGAGATCAGGTCATTTCGAGCACCAGTAAGCGATGGAGGAGGGTTTATTGGTCGGAGGATGCTCGCCTCGTCGGAGCTTTCTCCTTGTTCTTCCCCCTTCGCTCTCCGTCGTTGGAGAAAGATTGGGCCCCAGACGTGGCAGTTGTCGTTGGATGCATGAAGCCTCAACCGTTGATTGCCTATGGACAATTTAATGAGAGCCATCCATCGCTAAAGCGGTATCGACGCCCGTGAGGCCAACACGTGGCCACATAAAGATTATCCGTCGTTCGATCCCGCGCATATTGGGTATTTTGTGCTTTGTACCCAATGAATTTTTGTATTTATTATTTAGTACATAATATTTCTTCAGCCTTTATACAGTTTTTTGTAATATTTGCATAAATAACCATGTACTTCTGTTATTTGCTCTATAGTCCTTGCCAGCTCACCTCACGTGACCGCCCATGTAAGGTGAGCATTTTGCAGGAATGACCCTATAGTTTTGGATATTTCATTTTAAGTCCATAAAATCCTTCATTCAGTTATATTTTTTTGGAAATTTTGCTGCTATGCCCTCAAACTATTTTTATTTGCATCTGTGTCCTTGCCAACATAGCGTACGTTCCCGTGCACGTGGGCCTGGACATTTTGCAGAAAGGCCCTCGTGGGTCTTAGATTTTGTATAAGGTCCCAGAACTTTTTCTGTACATTATATTATTTTGGTGTATTTGCATCTGAGCCCCTGAAGTTTATGATATTTACAACAACACCCCTTCTAGTAATGTAGTTTCTCTTTATTTCTTGTATTTATTTCATATAGCTAAATTGTTCTAAAAAATAAAAAAATATATGTAAACTCATGTTGCATTGTACTTTCACACCCAATTTTTATTTAGAAATTTGGATCCTTTTTATTATTTATTAAAAATAAGAAAATGCTTATTTTGTCCCTATTTGCACTTGAAAATACATAAAACTTAAAAATGTTTTGAAAAATTTCCTAAAAATATATTTTGTCTATTTATGTATTTTTAACCCTCAAAATAAAAACCACTAAAAATTATAAAAGAAAACTCTAAAAATAGAAAAAAACCTTAAAACCTTCATAAAATTATATAAAATTCCCAAAAACTCCAAAAATATATTTTCCATTTCTGAATTTTATATTTATCATTATTAATATATTAAATCTAATTTGGAGAATTTTTTATTACGTTTGATTTTTTATCTCCATTTTAATTTATGATATTAATTGTATACCTGTTTTAGGGTATCTTTAACTCTAAAAAACTGTAAAAAAATCAAAATTTCTAAAAAAACATAGAAATGGTAAAAAATATTTGAAAACCCAAAAATATTTTATTTACATTGTTTTGAATATTTCTATTAGTATTTATATCTATTAGAGTCTATATTGTATATGTATCCTATATATTACTTTATATATCTATTAAAAGAAAAAGAAAATATATAAAATATTAAAATAAAATGCAAAATCAGAAAATTAAAATAAATATAAAATTCAAAACTCAAAAATAAATTAAAAAATTAAAATTTAAAACCCACAACAAAGAACATATAGACGCATACATCGCAATCACTTTTGTGCATTTATTTACCCAATCTGTCCTGCTTGTTCCCTGTGCTCGACCTCTACATAAGCGTGCCTATACACATCCTTGTTGTAGAGTTATAATAAATTTTAAGTCTGCATTGCTTTTAGTTGCTTAATTATCATTGTGGGTTAATTATTGTTTGAAGATCGGATTTCTCGAGGGACGTCACAACGACTATGTCTCCACCTTATGTGAGACATATTTAGACCTGTGAAAAATCCTCTTCAATATGGAGATAAGGGCCATACACTCTAAATAAAATCCTAATTACATACAATAGAAAAAGTCATCCTTGTATTATTTTATTCATTTTTTACACACCTCAAATAAATATTTGTTCAACATGAAACTTGTACAAAGTAATAAATAGAAATTTATAAAAATAATTTCCAATAAAAATAATGCATAATGCAGTTGGGACACACAAATGAAAAAGCCACAAACTAAGCTTCACAAATCAATATCTTCTCCATCTGAACTCAAATTGAACCAAACTCACTTTGTTGTTCTTAATATTAAATTGTGTATCTAATGAAAGTAGTTTCATTGAAAATAGAGTTAAGATACAAAATTGGTCTTTGGATACTATTGTACAGTGTATTTTTATATAATATTCATATATTTTTTCCTGACATCTGACACTCCTATATTTTTAAATAATTGTATAGAATATATAAATCATATTTTAATCAGAAACATAAATAAAAATCATATAAAAAGACTTAAAATAAATAATATAAACTAATATACAAGTATATTATTCGTATACTACACTATATATGTTTTTATTTAAGTTAAAATATATTGTAAATAAATAAAATATTTAAATATAGTATTATATATATAAATAATTAAATAAAAAGATAATACATAATTTGTATATAAATAAATACCTACAATAATAGTATATAAATAATTATGCCTAATAAATTAAGTTGTAAATAAATAAAATTCATAATATATTAATTTATAAAATAAGCAGCATTTTTTATGTTTTGACTTTTTGTAAATAAAATCTATTTCTATTTATTTTTTATGTAATTCCTATTTTTATTCTTATTTTGTCCTCACATGGACTGACACGAACCAATCATAGGCAGGGTTCGTTGACCTCAGGTAAATTGTACTCTTGGCCTAGGTCGGACTTGTAAGAACGTGTGAGGACCAATCTTCACCAAATTTTCTTTATTATTACACTTCTTGAGGGGACTTGTCACTTCAATGAAAATTATCATCTTGCATCCCTCCATCATGCCCGATAATTGCCATCCTTGTACGAGCATCGATTCACACACAAACCCTAGACAAACTGTTCCTGTATATAACTCCACCCTTCTCCATTTTTGTTCTTGTCCCCTCTTGATCTCCTTCTGACCCCTTGGAGTTGCCTTCAAGACTTTGCCCTTAAAAAGGCACTCCGTGTTCCATGGTGAGGAGAAGTTGATTAAGGGTGGATCCATAATCATTAGAACCTCCTCAGGGCGACCATCTGCTCCTTAGCTTCCTAGCCAAGTATGACATGCTTTTTTATCTATTTTTTAGGAAGATCTTACTCCCAACAATTTATTGACGTATTTTGTTTCAATCATTTTCATGATCTTTAGCTTAGACTTCCAATAGTTAAAGTATGTCAGAGCACTAGGATTGAGCCATAGTTTCACCTTGTTTAACCCGTGTTAAAAACCTTGAATGCCTCAACACATTCCCCTTAAGCTTCTCCACATTCTGATCATCCTGATCGTTGATGAATCTCCACTCCATCACCTTTATTCTTTCATTTTGGCCTTAAATTACTAGCTAAATTCATGCATATAGAACTTATTTGTACAAAATAACACTCAATAATTCACATAAAATACTATATAAAATATTACATAATATACTTTATTCAATCCCAACATAAAAGAATAAAGGAAAGAAAAGAAAAAGAATGAAGTGTTAAAACACTGAATGGCCCTAGCACCCGAGACCCAGTCGTCATAATGTCTTGATAAACAAGGAATAAGTAGGGGGAGAAAGGGCATCCAATTGTATAGAAAGCCACACTAAAATCCTACTTTTTAATTCATCAATAATATGTTTTTGGGATCTATTTTATTTTTACTATTTTTATGCCTCAAATTAATAAGCCTTCAACATAAATATTGTATATAAAAATACAAAGAAAAATACAAAAATTATTTCATCCAGAAATAATGCATAGTGTGCGTGGGGCATACATAATAAAAACCGTAAAGAAAACTTTACAGATATGTATCATCTTCATACTAATTCAAAATTGACCAAACTCGCCTTTATTATTCATAAAATGAAAATTATATATTTATTGAACTGGTTTCATTTAATTGGAACTAAGATGCAAAAGTTGGCTTTTGGACCCTCATTGTGCAAGATACATGTATATAATAGTCAATATATTTATTCTTTATATTTTTAGTTTTCTTATATTTTTATAAATTTTTATATACTATCAAAATACATGTAAATAATAAAAAAAGTTAAAACCATTAAAAATTCATCAAAATAAAAAGTGCACTTTAATTTATATGTAAACTACACTTATGTGTACCTAAATAATATGTGTACCTAATTATTTAAGTAAATAAATAACTTCAAACAATAAAAGTACACAATATTTAAATAAATTATAAATATATATATATATATATGTATGCATTTTGTATAAAAGAATAAAATATAAAATACAAAATAAAAATACAAAAGGATAAATAGATATATATACACTTATAAACATACATGTAAATCTTAACCTATAACAAATTAATTTGTAAAAATAAATAAAAATAAGAATGAAATACTACATTAAATTAAAAACAATTTTATGTTTTGAAAAAATAATAAATTTATTTATTATTTGTATTCATATTAACAAGGGATTTTTTAATCCTTTTTTCTAGTTGATCCACATGGACCAACAAGAGTCGCTCGAGGTACCAGTCCTTGCTTAAGACGCCCCTTTGTAAGAGGTCACGTGACCTCTGATTTCTCTGAATTCTCTATGCCACCTCCATGCGCCAACTCCCATGAGACCTCCACCATTTGATAGCCCTACCATTCCTCTACCTCGTGCATGCCCTAGCCTTCACCAACCACCGTCCTTCCTCCCTCCATCTTCTTCGCCATTTTGCCAAAACCCACTTCTATAAATATGCACCTCCACCTCCTTTGCAATTTTGATCACTCTTTCTCCTCATAATCCCAATAGGGTTCATAGCATTGATCTCCATGGTGACAACGTCAAGTTCTCCTCCTTGACGGTGAGGTAAGAGGTGGAGGAGGCGATCCCATGGCTGAAGCTCTGCTCCTCCATATCTATGTTCCCTAGTGTCAAAACCAGGTGCGAGCTACCCCTTTTAGTGCATTTTAAGGTAGATTTCATTCGTCATATATTTCTCACATTGTATTTTACTCGATTTCACGTTATGTAGACTTAGAGCCCAACTTAGTCGTTCGCTAAAGCACTATGCTCCAATCATTGTTTCATCGTGATTCTATCTGGTTTCTCCTCTTTCCACCCTCCTTACCCTTTCCCATCATCTGCTCTTTTACCACACATCCTCCTTCAACCCCGATTGCACCTCAATCAGGGATTTCAAGGTCTCATTTCCTTCGTACGCCAGGACTTCTCCACACCCGCATTTCCTTGCTGCATAACTTTAGAGTTGGGTCGAAGATCATCGCCTCAAGATTGTAAAACTTTCCATGCAGGCGTGAGCTTCCAGAGACTCAATAAGGTTGAATTTCCATCCTGTATGCGAACTCCCAGGTGCTCCAGCCTTTCACAAGCTACATGCTCCAATCGTTGGAGCCCAAACCCCTTTGAGCACCATCGGTAGCTGCAAACAGCCTCCCGGGATCATTCGAGCCTCTCGAGGGAATCTATAAACATTAGAGGACATAGAATAATGCGATCGAAGCGGGAAGACTTGATGTTCTTTCGTGTTCCTCATGGAAATAAGCAACCATTCTATCAATGGTGCAACCCAATTTTAATGTGGACCATCGGATCACATCCAGCTTAAGCCTTTCGATGAATACCTAGTTCTGATCATAACCGTACAGCGACGAAGCGGTATCAACACTTGGAGACGGTGAGATGCAATTAAGTGAAAGATCAAGAGCCGCCAGATCACGCAAAAGTTCTGAGTAATTGCACTCGATTCTCCCACCTTTTGCATATTATTTATCTTGTAAAAAAATATAACAAATGCAAAAAATATCCCAAGCTTATTGTATATTATATTTGGATCCTTGCTAGATTACCTCACTTGGAACCCTAACTTATTGTATAGGATTTTCTTTTTGCCCTAACTGCTCAAAATCAGAGGGAGGGGATGATAAAGAAATGCAAGGCAACACTAAGATGGTAATCTCACCTTAGTACCTAAATGATAAATGCTCAAATAGAAGACTTACATTGCTTCCCAACGCTCTCCATTCAGTACACAAGGCAAAAAAATTAAACCTAATCTATATGTGCGATTTACAAAATAATAGAAATCATCCTAAGCAAGAATTGTTATATCTTGAAGAACCAAATGTTAAACACTAAGAGAAGAAACCTAAGGGTGTGTTCGTTTGGGAGGTTACCCCCACTTTGGGTGGGTTACCCCCAAAACCCATATTCCTAACCCACTTGTGGGGTCCACCATCTTTTCATCAAAAAAATTATATATTATAGCATCATATCATCTAAAAATCATAAAATACTCAACTTCTACTCATTATTTCAAATTCCAATACAATCACATTACAACAACCACCCACTTTTTCAAATTTCAATACAATTATATCATAATAATTACCAACCTTTTCAAATTCCAATACAATCACATCACACAAACCCTCCCAATCCTTAACCCACCAACCAAACACACTAACACAAAACCGGGTTATCCACCCCAGGATAACCCACCAACCAAACGCACCCTAAGAGTCCGATCTTGGAGGCTCCTTGGTGCCCACCACAGTGAGTCCTCTAGGTATTGTATGGAGACCTCTCACAGCACGCGGTTTCAAATCCAAGTATTCAAAAATTAATTTTTGATCTAAGTTCAAATGTCGAATCTATAGGTACATGTGATATATTAGGTGTTTGTCCTTATATTACCAAGAAAGCAATTCTAAAAGTGCTAAGAGCTCATTCCACAAATCAAATAAAAATAAGACAGAAAGTACAAAACACATAAAACAAAAAATGAAGGCAATGAAAACATGGAAAACTCGGTGAGCCCCCAAGTGGAAAAAACACTTGGAAAATGGGCATGAGTGTTCAAGTCCAAGTCCACTTCTATTATTACAAATTAATAGTGCAATATAAAAATGTCACTCTCTCACAAAAATAAAAAGAAAATGCAACTATGATAGTGGTCATCCTTTCTCTCTCTCTTTCTCTTTCCATGTAGACCACAAGATGAGGAGCTACTCTCCTCGTCATCGCCTTGAGGTCCCTCACAAGAAAAATAGAAGAGAATGGATTTGCACAATTGAACAATTATCTCAAATAAAGCGGGAAAAATAAAAGCAGAAAAATAATAAAGGAAAAAATACATCAAAAAACAATCCTATGTGTTGCTCCCCAGCAACGTCGCCATTTGTTGAGACAGCGAGGGTCTAAAATATCCTCGCAAGGCGAAGATATAGTGCCATTGAGGTGACCGCTCAGGAAATCTAATTTCAACAACAATTAACCAACAATAAGATAAAGCAAAGCAAAGTGTGGATTTAATATTTATTATAAGTCTACAAAGATGTGTTTGAGGCAAGTAATGTAGAATTCCCACACATGGAGCAAGGGAAATATACAACAAAATTTGGTAAAAAGTTAACTATTGCTTTTAGTGATATCAAGAAGATTTTTTTATTTTTATTGGGTTTCTAGATATATTCATTTTTTGGAAATTTTATTTAATATTTATTATGTGTTTAAATTTTATAAATTCCATAATTATTTTCATATTCTTTGATATTTAATTTTCTTTTTATTTTCAAGTAATTATAATTATTTATAATAGATGTAGATAATATAACCGATATAGATAATAAGAATATAAAATGAAAAAATAGGAAAATACCCTAAGGTACAATATTTTTTATTTTTATTGTTTAAGAAAATATTATTGGTATTTTTGATAATTATAATAATTATAAATAATACTAAAACTAAATATAAACATATATAGAATAGGGCCTTTATATTTATATATATGGCTATAGATACTCAAAATGCTAAATCAATTTTTTTTTCTTTTCTATGTTGTTCTATTTTTTATGATTTTTCTTGTACATTTTACTATTTTTATATTTTTAATTGAATAAATATTAAAATAGTGACTAAAATTTTCCTAAACTTATTTTAATATATGTAAATATAATAAGGGAAATACATAAACTGAAAATACAATTTTTAAAATTTTTAATCATTTTTTTATATTTTTTGAGGTTAGAGAATGTTTGCAATTTTTGTTTTTCTTTCGAGTTTTTTAGTAATTTTTGCTCCATGCGTGTAAAATACAATAATAAACAAGACCTAATTTTTGGATTTTTTTTCAAACCATTTTATTAATTTTTATGGATTTTTATGCAAATCGAAAATAAATGAAATGTTTTTGAGTTTATAATATAGGAAAATATCTTAAATTGCCATGCGAAAAATTTAGGTGATGTACTAATATAGCATGCACTTAAAATAAATTTCCTACAATTTTTAGATGAAAATGGTATTTTTAATGCAAAGAATACATAAATACTGGCAGGGACTATTATGCAAATAAAAATAATAAAACTTCAATCCATTGCTAATTTTCACAATTTAAGGGCCCATATGTAATTTACCCATAAATATTTAATGCATTCCACATTAGCAGGGGTATAAATGTAATTTACAAGACATAATAGGACATGCATGCAAGATTCCCAAAATTTTTAAAATAGCATCTCAAAATTTCTAGATTAAATAATAACAAACAAGAACATGAGTGTCCTTGCAAAAAGCCCACCACCTCACATGCATGGGCATGTGAGGTGCTGTGGCAAATGACTTAAGTGTAAATAAAACAAATACACGGGGCTACTTACAAAACTACCACAAAGTTTTACACTTCATACAAAAGTTTATGGATTGAAAATAAAATAAAAAAGGCAAGTTATCTGGCACAAAATTACCCCCTACAGGCGCTGGCAAACAACGGAGATGGATTCACTAATCCACATGGCGCTCCTTCCTTGCACGATGACAGTTCAACGATAGACCAGGAGATTAGATGACGGTTGATGATCCTGAAGGATATTGAGAAATCCTCAAACGCATCACGGAAGTGTGATCGTCGTATCAGATACGACGAAAAATGACTAGTCGTACTAGTTGTTCAGTGTAACGGAATTTAAAAAATTTTTATCCGATGAAACCACAAGATCCGAGAACCATTCTCAAATCGTTTCATCTATAACCACAGCACGTATAATGCAATACCTCTTGAAGCGTGGTTGATCAAGTCTTTACGAAAAGAGACCTCCTGTCTCAAGTCCGATCGTCGGAGTAACGGCTTGTGAGCGCGGGGATGAGTCGCGGTGTCCTCGCAATCCAAGTTGATCCAAGCACGGTTGCTCCTGATCTCGTCACACGAGATCAAATGTATCCTTTGAGAGTGAAGCACTCCAAGTAGACGAAGAACTGCAGAGCGTCGAAGCGGCAGCACGATGGCGCGGGCGTCGACGATTCTCTCTACCAAGGTGGACGGCCACCAAGAAGAGAGGGAGAGAGAGGGCTGTCGAGTATGAGAAAGAGGTAGAGTTGTGTGCTACAATAGCATGTGTAAAGAGAGAGCATGGTATGCCTCTCTATTTATAGGGTTTTGGGATCCATGGATCTCAATCCATGGGACATATAAAATCAATGGATGAAATTGATTTATGTCAATCCAATGGTCAAGATTGTTGTTGGTAAAACCAACAACTTGTGATTTAATTTTGATTAAATATATTTGATAAATCAAATATATATTAATACCAAATTAAACCAACCAAATAAGGAGAGAGAGAACAATGGAGATCCACCTTCCCATATGGAGGGAGGTGACGACCACCAATCCCACAAGGGAATTGGTGCCGCCCCTCCTTTCCTAATGGGAGGGCAATCTCATGGATCACCATGAGATTGCATATCTCCTTGTTTTTCTCTCAACTTAATTTCCAACAATTATTTGTTGGTATTTTATTTACCAAAAAATAATTCTCAATTAATTTTGGGAATATTACAATCTTGACATTGGAATATTGTGAATCATATTCACAACCCAAAACAAAATATAATTTACATTTTCAATTAATTAGACAATGTGTATCCAATACACATTAATAATTAATCTACTAATATAAATTATATTTAACTCTCTCTAATATATTATAAATCACATTTATAACATATTATGAATAACTGGATATTACTATCCACATTATTCTTATCCATAATAATTAAATCACATTTAATCATATTGGATAATTTCTCTACATCATGATAATTAAATCACATTTAATTATCAACTTCTCCTTGCTTAGATCTTATGGAATTGTTCTTAAACCATTTAAGAACAATGTTATTTCTCCTCAGATACTTGGAGATAAGGACAGGGCGATTGTATTGTTCCACGTATAGTGACTTGGATGTTGAGATCATATCTCAAATCCAGATCCTATGGACCTCCCATTGATGCTTGATCAAATCAAGATCGTAGACTTAATCTTCTCATTGCATCCGAATCTCATTCAGATCAATTTCCAGTTCATGGACTAAGATTAGGTCACTTCTCTAATGAGAGGAGTCACTAAAATCCAAACCTGTTTCATCACTCCATCGGAATGGAAGCGTCATGGTTATACAATCGTATATGATCAAATCACCCTTCAGGTATTCCCAATACCTGTGCATCCTACATACTGGAAGACTCATGATCATTCTGAAGATAAAGATCACTTTTGCACTGTCATCTTCAGAGTTAGATCATTTAAGTTTCTCAATCTTGGTCATTGGGATTTGGTATAGATCATATGCTTTCATAAAGCATATATCTTACCTTCAAATTCATGTCATGCTTCCAAAGCACGACGACCATGCATGGAATTTGTTCAGTCCCAATATCTCATGAGTGAGCTCATGTCTCCCGATTCACAAGTGAACCTGTATGATCCCTTTGAGAGATCGCATTACTCATATGTCCTTACATGCACACCAGCTCGCCGGTATTTGATTAGGTCATCAACCTATTGGTCTGCCAAATGTACATACTCAGACATATAGCAACACATCTATCTCTAGTCAGAGGATGCATGCCTATGTTGTGACAGTATTCAACGCAGGTCTTTGGTTATCTCGATCTCGTCAAGTCAACCCATTGACTTAACTAACCTGACACCTCTGAATCACTATTCCCATGCAGAGGAGCATCAAGAGGTTAGTCAAATATCAGTAATATGAGATAGGATTGCCATCTCCTACTCAGACTGGAGATCATCACTTAATGATCATTTGATGATGCTTGATGAGTCCTCTATCTAACTCCTTAGATATTCATCCAAGCATCAGCCTCTATGATCCATCCAATGAATCAACAGCTGTATGATCATCAAGTTGGCCATGGTACATAACCCTTATTGTACAGAGGGACCCTATAGTGCATTCATTCATTAATCTCAGAAAGGGAATGAAAAATAATCAATAACTTTCATTGATAATTTATTCATTACAATAACATTTATTGTAGAAATGGTTCGCCCTGGGCTCACATTGCTAACAATCTCCCACTAGCCCTCAGAACCATTCAGGTACAATCTTTAAACCCATACTCATTACATGCTGGTCAAAACCATCTGTGTCAGAGGTTTGGTAAGAGGATCAACAACGTTGTCGGCAGAGGCCACCTTGGTGATGATGATGTCACCACGCTTTTGTATCTCCCGAATGATGTGGTATTTCCTTTCCACGTGCTTGCTCTTTTGATGCCATCTGGGTTCCTTTGTCTGGGCAATGGCTCCTGTATTATCGCAGAGTAACGGGATGGGATTATCAGAGGAAACTACGCCAAGCTCCAGCACGAACTTGCGCAACCACACCGCCTCCTTTGCAACATCCGATGCGGCGATGTATTCGGCTTCTGTTGTTGAATCTGCAGTAGTGTCCTGCTTCTTGCTTCTCCAGCTCACAGCACCACCATTCAACAAGAACACGAACCCCGATGTCGACTTTTGATCATCTACATCTGATTGGAAATCAGAATCTGTATATCCCAAGGCTTGGAGATCACCATCTCCATAGACCAAGATGTAATCTTGCCTCCGTCTTAGATATTTGAATATGTTCTTTACTGCATTCCAGTGTTGTTCTCCATAGCAAGATTGGTAACGACTTACCACTCCCACTGCATGGCAGATATCTGGCCTTGTACACATCATGGCATACATTAAGCTTCCTATAGCTGATGCATAAGGACATCCAGCCATGGCCTTCTTTTCCTCAACAGTTTGAGGAGCCATTCCTTTAGACAGGTGGATACCATGTCTTAAGGGTAGGAATCCTTTCTTAGAACTATCCATACGGAATCGTTCAAGAATCTTCTTAATGTATCCATATTGTGACAATCCCAAAATCCTCTTTTCTTGGTTTCTGAACAGCTTCAGGCCTAAGATATAAGAGGCTTCTCTAAGATCTTTCATCTCAAAGGTATGGGACAGCTAAATCTTTACACTGGTCATCATCCCTGTATCATTCCCAATGATAAGGATGTCATCTACATAAAGCACGATGAACACAATGGTGCTCCCACTAAGCTTCTTGTATACACAAGGTTCATCAGGATTCTGCACAAAATCATAACTCTTTATGGTTTCGTCAAATCTGATGTTCCAACTATGAGAAGCTTGCTTGAGCCCATAGATGGATTTCTTCAGCTTGCATACTTTACCATCCTCAGTCATGAAGCCCTGGGGCTGCTCCATGTAGATATCCTCCTCGAGGTATCCATTGAGGAAAGCCGTCTTGACGTCCATCTGCCAGATGTCGTAGTCAATATATGCATCTATAGCCAACAATGCTCTGATGGATTTAAGCATAGCCACAGGAGAGAATGTTTCACCGTAGTCGATGCCTTCTCTCTGTGTGTAGCCCTTGGCTACGAGCCATGCTTTGAAAGTCTCTACTTTCCCATCAGGTCCCCTCTTTCTCTTGAAGATCCATTTACACCCAATGGGTTTTTACCCCTTTAGGTGGATCTTCTAGGGTCCATACACCATTCTTATGCATGGAGTCAATTTCCGACTTCATTGCTAGCATCCATCTATCCATGTCTTGATCCGCGAGTGCTTCATCAAATAAAGTAGGATCAATGTCAGTTTCACCTGACACATGGAATCCATACCTTTCAGGTGGTGCAACCACCCTCGAACTCCTTCGAAGAGGTATGGGTGTTTCATCTTTATTTATCTCTTCCGTTTCTGGTCTAGGAAGCTCAGAATCCTCAGGGGATTCAATGAATTCCTCTACTTCATTATTGTCTTGACCTTTAAGGAAATCATTCTCCAGAAACTTCACATCTCTAGAAACAAAAACCTTTTGGGTCTCAGGGTCATAAAGTTGGTATCCAATACCATCTTTAACATACCCAATGAAGTAACACTCACGAGAGCGAGATTCTAGCTTACTTGCGTCCACGTTCTTCGCATAGACCAAGCAACCCCAAACCCTCAAGTGATTAACACTAGGTTTGGTTCCATACCATAGCTCATGAGGAGTCTTAGGCACGGATTTGCTAGGAATCTTATTCAGGATATATATTGCAGTCTCTACTGTATATCCCCAGAAACTAAGAGGTAAATTTGCTTTATTAATCATTGAACGGACCATGTCCATGATGAACCTGTTGCGTCTTTCAGCAACACCATTTAGTTGGGGAGTTCCAGGAGGAGTGAGATTGGAATCAATCCCATTCTCCTTAAGGTATTCCTTGAATTCATCTGACAGGTACTCGCCAACTCGATCAGATCGAATCCGTTTAATCTTCCTATCGGTTTGGTTCTCAACCAAAGCCTTGAATTCTTTGAACTTTTCAAAGGTTTCAGACTTATGACGTAGTAGGAAGATAAACTCGTATCGCGAATGGTCATCAATAAACGTCAAATAATATCGATATCCATTTCGAGTTGCGGTACTGAAGGGACCACATACATCGATATGTATCAGGTCAATAATACCTTTGCATCTTGTACCCTTGTTACGGAAAGGTGTCCTAGTCATTTTACCCTGAATGCAATGTTTGCAAGTGGGCAAAGGTTGAACCTGTAGAAAATCTAGAGGTCCATCCTTTATAAATCTATTGATCATATCAACAGATAAATGACCAAGCCTTTGATGCCATATCTCATTTGAGATATTTTTATCCTCTCTGGATCTTTTAGGGTTTCTATTAGTGGTTGTCACATTCATAATACATTTATCAATGCACAATTCATAGAGTCCACCAGAAGTCAAAACACCATCCGCAATATATTTATCATAACGACTTATGACTAATTTATTACAAAAAAGGAAAGAATATCCACTTCTAACAAGCTTAGATACAGATACCAAGTTCCTTCTGACTTCGGGTACATAAAGACATTCTTTAAGTATAAGGACTCTTCCACTAGATAATGATAGTCTACAAGTCCCGACGGCTACTGCTGCAACACTTGCATCAGATCCCATCTGGATGACTATCTCCCCTTTCTCAAGATTCCTAGTTTCCTGAAACAAATGCAACAAATTGCATACATGAACAGCAGCACCAGAATCTACAACCCAACTTCCTTCTCGTCCGACGAGAAAGCTAATTTCAACGATGAAAGTAGATTTCATACCTGTTGGGGCTTTACCTTTATCTGAGGACTTCAGGTAATCTGGGCAGTTACGCTTCCAGTGCCCCGGCTTCTTGCAGTGGTGACAGACGTCGATTTTCTTCGACGCCATGAGAGTGGATGCATTGGAAGAAGAGCCAACACTTTGTCCCTTCTTCTTTCTCTTCTGGGCCGGGCCCTTCCGAGAACCATGCTTCCGACCGCACTTCCCTTTGACTTGTGCAACCATTGCACTGCCAGTGGGACCATCCTTCTTCATTACGTCTTCTGCAGACTTAATGCAGCAAGGAGAGCAGCACTTGTCAATTCCAGCTTGTTCATGTGGAATGACACTACAAAGTTATTGAAAGACTTGGGCAATGACAGCAGAATGAAGTCAGCTTGCATGTATGCATCCATCGTTGCCCCAAGAGTCTCCAGCTCCGACAAGTACCCAAACATTTTGAGTACATGTTCACGGACTGAAGTCCCTTCCTGCATTCTACAACGAATGAGGTCTTTCATAACATTGTACCGCTGAGTGCGGTAAATGTCACCAAACATATCCTTAAGATTCTGCATTATTTCCTGACAGGTACTCATCTCCACATGTTGCTTCTGTAGAACATTGGAGAGAGAACCTAGGATATGGCACCTAGCCAAGACATGATCTTCATCATACTTGTCATTAAATGCTTTTTCTTCCTTGGACTTAGGATTCTCATGCTTGTCCTCGGATAACACATAACTTATGCGCTCAGCAGAGAGAACAAGCTCTAAATTTCGGATCCAATCCGAGTAATTTGGGCCGATCAATTGGTTGACCTCTAGAAGCCTACTAAGTGGTTCAAAGACTTCATTTCTGAAATTAAGAATGCACTATATTAGAATATGAAAATATATTCAAATTTATAACATTTGATTAAGGTATTTTAAATCAAATTATTCTTGCATTGTCGACTTTGAAAGTTCATTCCCTTAATCACTTTCAAAGCAAGAGATATACTTACCGCTATATCTCTAGCAAGAACTGGGATCTCCTCTTTATCATTGTCACATCCCAATAATATGAGAATCTGTGAATCCTATAAAGAGAAGCGGGAACCACATTCCTCTTTGCAAGTCCAACTTGCATTTCCCAATTCGGTCTTTAACACCCGAGCCCACCACCCCTAAGCGATGTTGACCCGTTGTTAATTGAACCAACCGTCAACAGGAATAGTACTCGCTATGCGCAATCCAATATCGCCCCAATAATATGAGGATCCGATATTGGGGTCACTACACATACGACCTTACTCTTTCGAGAAGCAAAGAGCCCGATCCAGATGCGCTTGCACACAGGAGCTGTCACTTAGGACAGGCGTCTCCCACATGCAATCCCTGGCGACGAAACTCTTCGCCTTGACGGGAGACCATGGATGTCACTTATGTGATCTTCCACTTCATATTCAAATTTTAATTAATTATTGTGAATCACATTCACATAATTAATTCTTCCAAGGGAATTATTAGCTCTAATCATATTAGAGTATTTCAATTGGACATAATCAATTTAATCATATTAAATTAATTATCAATCCAATTCAATCAATCAAACTTAATTATTTTACTTGAATATATATATGGTAATATCTCAAAATACGTATTAATTTGAATTTTAATAATTAGAAAAAATACATCTTAATCCTTCGGACATTATCCCGGCCCTACCCGCTGTCATGGCCAGTACCGACGAGAGTGGGACGGACCACATAACCCCGCAACCCCAATGGGCTCCCTCGGACTAGGCACATGACCGCGGCTCGGGAAAGGGATAATGCCAAATTGATTAATTTGTACTTGAGATGATCATCGGTTCTTCAACCGAAATCGTACCATATAGTAATAATCAAAACATTTTTTATTATAAGGAAATTTGCTAGACAAATTCCCAAATCCTATTCAAGCATCAAGTTTGAAGATTGTGGTTTCCAATTATGATTTAGATCAAATCTAATCAATTAATTGGTTGGGGCCAAGTCAATTAGGTAAATAATCATGTTTCAATATTTCACAAATATTTTTCAAGATTATTTCACGAAATTAACAATTAATTTTACTAATTGACAATCACTTGGTTCTAGATTAGGAATGTAATTTCAGTAAGGACCCCTACTCACTAAAATTAATATATCTCAATCAATTTAAATCCAAATTAAGCAAACTCAATTTTCATAGATTGCTAACTTGATTTAGAACAGAACCTGGAGTTGCATGCATTTTGAAGCAGATGATAACAGTAATTAACTCTTTAATCATGTTAAAAACTACTGTTCCCGCAACAGTGCATACATGTTCATTAAAACAACCATAACTAGAGCATACGAAATCCGATTTATGCAAACTCAGTTCCTATGGTTTCCTTATTTAATGGGGAACAAAATCCAAGTATTAAATTCATGCTTAAACAATTTAAACAGTGCCGAATTTTTCTACTAAACAGATCTGCGAAATCAAATGCGATGAAAACTTTCGCGACCTAAACGAACCCAAGTCGTCCTCGGTTTTTCGAATCATATTCGAAACCGTCGACCTAAGGCTCTGATACCACTTTAAGGATATTGAGAAATCCTCAAGCGCATCACGGAAGCGTGATCGTCGTATCGGATACGACGAAGAACGACTAGTCGTACTAGTTGTTCGGTGCAGCGGAATTTAAAAAAATTTTATCCGATGAAACCGCATGATTCGAGAACCATTCTCAAATCGTTTCATCTATAACCACAGCAAGTATAATGCAATACCTCTTGAAGCATGGTTGATCAAGTCTTTACGAAAAGAGACCTCATGTCTCAAGTCCGATTGTCGGAGTAACGGCTTGCGAGCGCGGGGATGAGTCGCGGTGTCCTCGCAATCCAAGTTGATCCAAGCATGGTTGCTCCTGATATCGTCACACAAGATCAAATGTCTCCTTTGAGAGTGAAGCACTCCAAGAAGACGAAGAACCGCAGAGCGTCGAAGCGGCAGCACGATGGCGCGTGCATCGACGATTCTCTCTACCAAGGTGGACGGCCACCAAGAAGAGAGGGAGAGAGAGGGCTGTCGAGTATGAGAAAGAGAGAGAGAGAGAGTTGTATGCTACAATAGCATGTGTAAAGAGAGAGCATGGTATGCCTCTCTATTTATAAAGTTTTGGGATCCATGGATCTCAATCCATGGGACATATAAAATCAATGGATGAGATTGATTTATGTCAATCCAATGGTCAAGATTGTTGTTGGTAAAACCAACAACTTGTGATTTAATTTTGATTAAATATATTTGATAAATCAAATATATATTAATACCAAATTAAACCAACCAAATAAGGAGAGAGAGAACAATGGAGATCCACCTTCCCATATGGAGGGAGGTGACGGCCACCAATCCCACAAGGGAATTGGTGCCGCCCCTCCTTTCCTAATTGGAGGGCAATCTCATGGATCACCATGAGATTGCATATCTCCTTGTTTTTCTCTCAACTTAATTTCCAACAATTTTTTGTTGGTATTTTATTCACCAAAAAATAATTCTCAATTAACATTGGGAATATTGCAATCTTGACATTGGAATATTGTGAATCATATTCACAACCCAAAACAAAATGTAATTTACATTTTCAATTAATTAGACAATGTGTATCCAATACACATTAATAATTAATCTACTAATATAAATTATATTTAACCCTCTCTAATATATTATAAATCACATTTATAACATATTATGAATAATTGGATATTACTATCCACATTATTCTTATCCATAATAATTAAATCACATTTATACATATTGGATAATTTCTCATACATCATGATAATTAAATCACATTTAATTATCAACTTCTCCTTGCTTAGATCTTACGTAATTGTTCTTAAACCATTTAAGAATAGTGCTATTTCTCCTCAGATACTTGGAGATAAGGACAGGGCGATTGTATTGTTCCACGTATAGTGACTTGGATGTTGAGATCATATCTCAAATCCAGATCCTATGGACCTCCCATAGATGCTTGATCAAATCAATACCGTAGACTTAATCTTCTTATTGCATCTGAATCTCATTCAGATCAATGTCCAGTTCATGGACTAAGATTAGGTCACTTCTCTAATGAGAGGAGTCACTAAAATCCAAACCTGTTTCATCACTCCCTCGGAATGGAAGCATCATGGTTATACAATCGTATATGATCAAATCACCATTCAGGTATTCCCAATACCTGTGCATCCTACATACTGGAAGACTCATGATCATTCTGAAGATAAAGATCACTTTTGCACTGTCATCTTCAGAGTTAGATCATTTAAGTTTCTCAGTCTTGGTCATTGGGATTTGGTATAGATCATATGCTTTCATAAAGCATATATCTTACCTTCAAATTCATGTCATTCTTCCAAAGCACGACGACCATGCATGGAATTTGTTCAGTACCAATACCTCATGAGTGAGCTCATGTCTCCCGGTTCACAAGTGAACATGTATGATCCCTTTGAGAGATCACATTACTCATATGTCCTTACATGCACACCAGCTCGCCCGTATATAGACCTTGATTAGGTCATCAACCTATTGGTCTGCCAAATGTACATACTCAGACATATAGCAACACATCTGTCTCTAGTCAGAGGATGCATGCCTATGTTGTAACAGTATTCAACTTAGGTCTTTGGTTATCCCGATCTCGTCAAGTCAACCCATTGACTTAACTAACCTGACACCTCTGAATCACTATTCCCATGCAGAGGACCTGCATCAAGAGGTCAATCAGATATCAGTCATATGAGATAGGATTGTCATCTCCTACTCAGACTGGAGATCATGACTTAATGATCATTTGATGATGCTTGATGAGTCCTCTATCTAACTCCTTAGATATTCATCCAAGCATCAGCCTCTATGATCCATCCAATGAATCAACAGCTGTATGATCATCAAGTTGGCCATGGTACATAACCCTTATTGTACAGAGGGACCCTATAGTGCATTCATTCATTAATCTCAGAAAGGGAGTGAAAAATAATCAATAACTTTCATTGATAATTTATTCATTACAATAACATTTATTGTAGAAATGGTTCGCCCGGGGCTCACATTGCTAACAGATCCTACAGCTGAAGTTGCACGCATAACAACAACTTTGCGAATGAGAGCTCCTCTTCTATCCAACGATGGAGAGCAGGGTAGGAAGAACATGGAAGAACGCTTGTTCAGCAAACTTTGATCTGCTCCCTTACGTGACTCTAGTGGTGTCTAGCTTCATAGCGAGGTGAAAAGTCTCCCGACTATCGTGGGGTGCTCCTGGAGGCTTCAGATAGGGCCTAGGGTTACCAAAGTGAGCCCTGACGGTCGAGAAAGAGTAGCAGCTCTAGGTACCTTGGTTGATCTAAAATTCGACCCCAGATGGGTCTTTTTCCTCTAATACCTGAAGGGTTAGTTCCAACAAAGAAAAAGGAAGGTGCACGAGGTTTTATTAAGCAGAAAATAACAAAGATGGAGGTAGGAGGAGGTTTTTCGTTGTACGGTAGAGGAGGAGAATCGATTCCCTTATCCAGTAAAGATCGGGTTGCATGAAGATGCATGGCTCATTCAGAAATCAAAGAGGGCGACGGTGATAGGCGGGTCGAGGAACAACCGAAAACAATGAAGAAGGTAACCGGAGCTCAGCTCAGGCGAACTTTGAATTTCAATTTTTACGAATTAAAGCACGAAAACAGGCGAAATTAAATCCTAAACTAAACTATCTAATATACTAGGAATAGAAAGATTAAAGGAAATAAGGTTCAACCTGAGAAGGAGGGAACCAAGGTGGATCTCCACTAGTTATTCCGGTGATGCTCGGATCTCTTCTGTCCGGCATCTTTCTCCACGCCAAGCAATAGGGCGAAGAAATGCTATCACCAGTGACCTTGGGGATCAAGAAACTCAAGGATATCGAAGCAAAAGTGGGATCAAAATCAAAATGAGGTCTGACGACTCAGTTTTATACATGGCCCCTTTGACCGAGGCTAGGGTTTGTTGCAACACTCCATCAACCAAGGAGAGACAATCATATGATAGAGCGATGATTGAGGATCAAAATTGCTGAAGGAATCTAGCCGAGAAGATGCAAGGAGCGATAGGAAGAATTCGAGGAAGGAGGACGGTTCGCAAGGCTACTGGACTTAGGGTCGTAGGGGTCTCAATTGACAGGCAGGTCAACTGAGGCTGCAACCATATTAGTCCATGTAAGCCACAACAAGACAAAACAAAAACTAAATTCAAAAGGAAATCAAAATAAAATAGTAAATGATTTATTTAATTTTTGGTTAAAATATAAATAAAACTTTATTTTTTTATGTTGTATTTTAATATGGTGATTTATTTTTACAAGTTGATTTATGATACGTTACTTTTTACCTATGTAAAATGTTTTTTATTTTTATTGGTATTTTGGATTCTATTATTTTATATACATATCTTATATATTTAAAATTTATTTTTTGAAGTAATGCCTACATTTAAATAAATAGGCATATTTATTATATATGTATGTGTATATATAGTTCATTAATATGTGTGAATTCAATTATTTAATTTATTGTATTTTTAATGTTTCTTTCTTCTAATTATGTACATAAAATGAAAATGATATTTGCAAAATTATAAAAATATAAAATCATGAAAAATGTAAAGAATATACAAAAATGACTATTTTATTCATGTATACTATACAATAGGGTCCAAAACCTAACTTTTGTATCTTAACTCCAAATTAAATGAAACCACCTTCAGTAAATAGCTAAAAAGTTATATACATTTAAAGGTGATTTTGATGAATTTTTGAGTTCATATGGAGGAGATACAGGTCTTGGAATTTTATTTTGAGTGTATAAAGCACACGGAGCATTATTTTTATGTGAAATAAATTTGTATTTTTTATGTATTTTTATCTACAATTTTCATGTACAAATTGAGTTCATGTATAAATAATAAATAATAAAATAGGTCACATAATGTATTCATTGGGGATTTACAATTTGGGGTTTTATTATAATTTTGGCCCTTATCTCCCCCTACTTTATTCATTATCGACCTAATCATCATGATGCCTAGGCCATGGGGTTAGGGTCATTCAATATCTATGGTATTTCACTTATTTTTCTTTTCTTTATTTGTTTATTTTGGCTTTAAATATAGTATATTATATAATATTTATACAATAAATAATAAATGCTATTGTATGCAAGATAATGCTATTTACATGCATTTACCTAGGGTTTAAATGCCAAAATGAAATAATAAAGATGATGAAATGGAGATTCATCAGGCAGCCATTTTGTAGCCATACCCTTGCAGTTTTTAGTATTTCTTTTAATATATAAACATTATATAATAGTGTTAAAACTTTGGGTTATTTGCATGTAAACCCTCGATTTTTATTTTTATTGCAAATATATTCCTTCGAGGCTACAAATGAATTTGTTGTCTTTTTATTCTATATAAATAGATCCCTTGCTTGTAAAATTATGGGAAAATGGTAGTTTATGCTTAGCATTGTGTTTGTCCATGCATTTTTAGTTTAGTATTTTATTGCCTTTTCCATATATTAAAAATCAATTAGTAGTTTTTATTCATTGTTTAGCTATAAAATACAAAAAAATAAAACTCTTTTAAAAATTCCAAAAATCAGATGTTATATTAATATATAATATTACTCTAGACCAAAAATCACAAAAAATACAAAAGAAAAACCTTAAAAATTGAAAACCCCTCCTAACCCTGTAAAAATTTGCAAAAAAACATAAAATCAAGAAAAAATATTTTTCTTATGTTTGTGATTACCTATATTATATATTACATATTAAAAATAGTTTTGAGAAAAGTTACACTTATTTTCTATTTTAAAATCGCAAAACAATTTGGCCCATTTATTATCTCTGTATTTTTTAGTATTTCAGACTTACAAAATAATAAAAATTACCAAAAATTACCAAAAAAACAAAAATAGAGAAAAAAAACTTAAAAGATAAAATTTTTATAACTTTTTCACTATTTATAATCATATTTATAAATATAAAAGCAGATATAGACTTTGGATACTATATATACTTAGTTACTTATTATTAATATAAAAATTATTATTATTATAAATATATATAAATATATTTAAAACCTTAAGAAATAAAAAGAAGTGTACTTATATATATACTGATTTTTCATATATTTATATGATATATATTATTTATATTATTCATATTAGTATATAGTATATACAAACATACATACATATGACATCTTAAAAAACGAAATTAAAATCAGACAATTAGAAATGGAAAATAAAAATTATAAAATAAAAAATTAAAAATATAACATATAATATATACAATCCATAAAATTTAAATATGATTAAAACCCACCAAAAATTTAAAAAATAGAAAAAGTACAAAAACATTTGATATTTATTTTTAGACAATAAATAACATGTCCATGTAGCTCTCTGTTATTTGACACTCTACACTTATTTACTATACACATATTTTATAGAGGTAAAAAGGATAAATTTTGATCACACATTTTCATAGATTTATCTTAGATTGTGGGTTGATTGTTGATTTGATTGATTGTTCATGGGCTGAGTGTCGTGAGAACAATCAATACAATGATTGTCGGACCTGACTTGTCGGGCAAAACAGGACGTACAAGATCGGACGTTAGGCACCTCTAGACGATCTGTCTATCAAATGGCATTGTTCCCGAGGAGCAACACTTAGGATAGGTTTTTAGTATACATATTCATCTACATATTTTACAGTATTTATTTCTTTTTATAAATAATTGTTTATCTGCTTTTGACCATCTTCTTTGTTTGATTTATTGTGAGGGATCGCATGGCTAAGGCAACTTCTTAGGACGCTCATGCACTCGAGCTATGAGGAGATCGATATTTTCTTTATAGGTTGATTTTAGAGAGCGAGAGAGAGAGAGTGAAGAGCAATACGAGTGTAGAATTTTTCTTTTATTTTTGTGAGAGAGAAAATTTTATTTTATTATTAATTTGTAATAATACAGGTACATTAGACTTTGGACATTGACATACACTCTGATGCCCATTTCCCAGATGTTTGTTCACATGGGCCCTCATCAGTTTTTTTGCATTTTTCTTTGCCTCCTTCCATTTATTCCTCCCTATTTTTCTCCTTATTTACCTTTCTTTACTCACAATTTAGTTTTCTGCCTTTCTTTTTTATTTGATTTGTGTCATTATACCTTTAGACTTAGGATTGCTAGCTTGATTTATTTAGGTCCAAACCCCTAATGAATTCATGTGCCTATAGTTTCTAATACATTTGGACTTAGATCAAATCTAATTTTTCATTACCTGGATCTGAAATCGAGTGCCATGAAAGGACTCTAAAACACTAGCAACATCTGTTGTGGCAGACACTGATGAGCCTCGAAGACTCAATCTTTAAGGTTTCTCGTCTGAGTAGGGAACATCTGGTTCTTCACGATAATAACATTTCTGATCTTAGGAAGATTTCATCGACATGTATTTCATATAGTATAGTTTTCAATTCCGTTTAGCATCCTGCATGGAGAGGGCTGGGAAGCATTGTAAGTCTTATGATTATGCATGCATCATCGATTCCCAATTTGCATTGCTTTTCCCAATCTTCTCCTCAATTTTTTATCATTTAGTATGTTAATGGAATCGGAAACTCGTTAAGCGATTTCATTGAAAAATACCAAAAAAGTGATAACTTAAATAAGTTTGGCGTTGATAAATCTACATGGATTTTAAAATAAACATAATAGATACATTGTTTTGGGAAGAGCGACTCCCACATTGGTCATAGGTTGTATTCTAACTGACTGAGGCATGTATACTTAAGGACTATAGCCACCATCCCTGGACTTGTGCCCTAAGCACTTGGGTCAGCTCTTGGGCCCTATTACTTGCTACAAACACTTGCCTCTGACCTTAGACGAAGTGTCTCATGTTCAAGTTAGTATGTTGTGCCGACTTGTGCACGATCACTATAAAAGACTACATCTATGAGCTTGTTTAACTGATTGAAATTCACCTAACTCTAAAATTGAAAAAAACAAATGATCGCTGAAAAACATGTGAAAACCCTAATTAATAATGTCAAATGTTTGTAGTCGGGTAATTAACAGATCAATCAAAAAACTGCTAAAATTAATTTATCGATTAAAGAGAGCAGTCAATTTGAATTTTTTTTACTTGGGTATGTCTAAGGTCGAACTCAGGGAGTCGGTGTCTCTCCTTGGGTTGATTATTAGGCAATCTAGAAGCTAGGTTTTTAAGGATGGAAGCATTTTGGGTATTTCTTATGCAATTAATAAATGCAATGCAAGTTTAGCAAAGTTCATGGAATAAACTATAAATTTCGATCAAATGAACTCCAAACCCAATGGATTAATCAGAACGTGTACGAATGCAAAATTAAGCTAATGTAATTTTTTGGATTTTCTAATGTAATATGAAGTAATTACGAATTAAAAAAAGAATGCAGGGTAATTTCAAGAAAAAGAATACTAATAAATAGCAAATCAATTTAATTTCAGAAATTAAAATTATCCTAGATGTATCTAATGAGGATCTATCCAATAAAATTAATAAATCTTAAAAATCATTAATGTATGCCCTACTAAAAATTAATTAATGAAATTACTATTTAATTTATTGCAGCCTCAATTTGCGTGCAAATGTGATGAGTTTTGGGCATAATGTAGAACATACTAAAATCTACCAACTACGATTTTTTTGGGAATTTTTGGATCTATAATTAGTTTTATAACAATTAAAGATCACACGGTCGGCAAAATATATAATTTTCCTCCAAAATAATTATATTAAATAAACCATGTCTCACAAAAATAAAATCAAACATCCACGAGATATAGCATAAGTGGTTCTACAATTTGCAATTTTTAGAATAACAAAATGATGACAAATGCAACTCAAAATAAAGTTAGAACATAGTGTTCTCAATGCAAAAACAGAAAGTAAAATGAATAAAAAATGCAAAAAATGCGGCGGGAGGACGTGTTCTTGTTACACTGAGTGCATGTGCAATGCAGGTGCGGTCTGGACAGTGGTCGTTTGCAATTCTGAATCTATTGTAAGCTATTATGTAAATTATTCTTGTGCATGTGCATTGCACGTGCATGATGCTGGTGGGGGACCTGCTCGTTGATTCTAGGAGTTTTGGGGGTGTTCTGAAAATGATCCCCGCTCTCGCATGCCGTGTGTGTGAGGAAGGTATAATAACAAGTAAGCTCTGGATGACGGGCACACATGCTAAGGAGGTCGAGCTGAGAGGTCAGTCAATCGTAGTGCAGAGGGCTGTCGTCGGTGGTGTGGCTCAACATGCATCTAGGCGAGAGAGATGGTGGTGATGCGCGATGAGATGGAGCTTCACCTGGTGGTGCATCATGGGTAGTCGGTCATCGATGGTGATGAAGTACGACTGGCGAGGTAAAGCTTCAAAGATATGTTGAGGTGAGGAGCACAGTGGATCGGGCAATAAAGTGAGGGTGACTGGTGTTGGTGAAGCAATTGGGCACGAGTAGTGGAGCCCATGCTTCGAGGATAGTTGGTTAGCGCCATATGAAGCTCGATTGCTTCACCGAGTGTTAGTGTGGTGTGTGGTGGTAGAGGCTCAAGGATCAATGGTGGTGAATGAAGTCACAAGTGCAGCAAGCAGTGGTGTCAATTTGACGAAATGCAGATCATGAAGTGGGTGGTGGTTGACTTGAAGATGGATTGTGGAAGCAAAAGGAGAAAAAAAGGAAAGAAATAAGAAGAGAACAAAGCAAAAGAAATAATAAGAAGAGAGGTTCCCCGCCGACGGTGTAGTGGAGCCACGCTCGACCCGATTGTGGCTTCAAGACCTATGGCAAAGATGTAGCTCGAAGCTTTACAACGGAGCTCGAAGCCTACTGCAATAGTGGGTTGAAATCAACTGGATCTCACCGTGGATGTGGTTGTCGTCACTCGATCGAGATGCCCTCATGCTATCACTAGGAGAGAGCTGATGGCTGGAGGCCTCTTCTCTAGGAGAACGACGGACGACATCGATCGAGGGCAGGGTGCGAAGCTTTATGGGCAATTGCAGATGGCGGAAGACACAGGGATGTGGGGCAGGGTCAGTTACAATTGTGCTTGGGAGAGAGAGGGAGATGGAGGCGAGAGATGCAAGTTGTGGTTAGGTCAGTGCAAGAGGGACGGGATCGTGGAGAGAGAGGGTAGGAGTGGTTGTAGACGAGGGTCGAGGGATGTGAGGTATGTGCGGGGGCAGGCAGTTGCGTGCTGTCGCAAGAAGAAGAGGTACGGGCAGCGTGCGGAAGGTGGGGAATGCGATCCTGTGCAAGGAGAGGGGGAAAGCGCCATGTGGTGTGTAGGGGGCACATCCATGTGGCATAAAAAATTAAAATAAAATAAAATAAAATAAATAAATAATACTAAAAATAGATAAATAATATAATAAAAAAGAAAAAGAAAATAAAATAAATGATTAAATAATAATTAAAATAATAAGAAAATAAATAAGATAAATAAATAAAAATAAAAAATAAAAGAAAACAGAAAAAATGGAGGTGACATGTGGCAACTCCAAGAACGACCATATGTTACTCCTAACAAAATCAAAAAATTAAATATAAAAAAAAAAAAAGAAATAACAATATGGGTCAGATTAAAAAGTGGTCAACACAAAAGTTGCTTATCTCGATGAGATCTACAACTTTAATGAATGACTCAAAACTAAGATAAATCAACTATACAAAAAGTATTTTTAGTGGTATTTCATAAGTATAAAATACTACAGTTTTGTGTTTTGCATTTTTTATCATTTTAAAATAAGAAAAATCAATATAAAATTAGATAAAATATTTAATAATTAATTATAACTTAATCTAATTTTTGAATTTTCAATAATTGATAAAATAAAAATATTAAATAAATAAAATAAAGGGACATATATACATATACAATGAGGGGCCCAAAATCCAAGTTTCACATACGGATTCTGATTCTTTTGAATTTGATCTTGTTTTGAAGATAATGGAACGTACATTATTTCAAAGTGAGCCGGGGTCTATAAGAGACTGTATGAGAGAGAGATATTCACATTTTAAGGTTCTTAGTCTCAAACTAGAATTTGGGTTTTATTGGTCAATTTACAAGTTAGTATTTTTTGATATTTTTTTATTTATAGTGTTAGTGATATATACACTATAGAGTTGATTCTATTCCATTCCGAGCTACAAGAAAAATAGATAAAAAAATAGTGCAAATATGGTGAATAAACAAGTGATATGTACAAGTGAATTTAGCTTCCTATTTAATGCAAATATGTATGCTAAAATGCAGTTATTAATTTTAAATGTATGAATGAGAATAATGCAAATACATAGATAAATACAGCTAATTACTCATGAACGAATCTATACTTTCGACTTTTAGAGTTATGAATCTTGGATTTATCAACCGCTATCTCCGGTCTTCACTTTGTTGAGTAGGTGAATATGGAGTTTACTTTGTAGATTGATTACAATTTTGGATCCATTAGCATTAATCATTCTTTGAGTTTTCAGACCTCCAAGTTTTTAGTTCTTGAGTCCTTCCCCCTTTCTTTGTCTATATTGTTGTTTTCTTTATTTTCATCTATGTCGTGGTCTTGGGTCTTGATCTTCATTTTAGTAGCTGTAGCTTTCTTCTCACCCATATCACTAGATCTCTGGTCTAGTTCAAGAAAACTCTCGTCTTGAACTACAATTTCATCTTTGGTTTACCTTATCTTTCCCGCCCTCTTCGTAGCCTCCCGTGTCATCTCTTCGTTCACCCGAGAATGTTGTGCCGAGCTTTGAGGTCCGCATTGAGGCTTTTGATTTCATTAATTATTTGTGTAAGCCAGTCAAATTTGAGAAGGTTGAAATAAGTGTGCTCTCTTTGGTGGATCTTGGATCTGATATGTGCATGAATATTATTGAGGATATTGATTTTACATGATTATAGGTGTGATGCTTTATTGAGGATTTTTAATCTAGCACACTGGATTGAGTATGCGATCCATCACTGATTATTTGTTTATGTGGCTGATACCTTGAGCTGTGATTGTCTGATACTTTATTTTATTCCATCTGTCCTAATTAAGACATTTGATGCATGATCTCTTTATGTACTTCAAAACGACGATATTCGGAGCATGCATGGTTTCACTCATTTTCTTGATTGTTCCATCCTCTATCTCTTGACTTTCCTATCCCCTTTAGGTACCCATAAAAATTTCGATTGATATCTTGACTCATTTCAGCTGATCTGGTTGATTGTGGGATTGTATCGAGATTGACGTGATGATCTTTGTCCCTCACATGGCCTTATGCCCTCTGGTTGATGACGATTGATCTATTTTTCTTGAGGATCTAAGACTAGATACCAACAATGCCCTGTTTTTCATTGACATGGTTTGCATTACTCCCTGAGGACTATCCGCGGGAGGATGCACCATTTTCTTTACACTCAGTTTCATTATCGCGCGTGATTCTGATCTAGTGGAGCATGGAACCGAATCATCTAATATGAGCATTCGATCTCACTGTTTGATTGTGTACCGATCTATCGGATCACAAGATCGAATATCATAGTTGACTTGACTCTTTTGAGTCTACTCTCCTTGAAGGTCCTCACAAGTATGCGACGTGTTCTTCTTATTATTCCTCATTTAGTTTGCAGTACTCCCTGAGGGTTATTTACAGGAGACTATGACATTCTCTTAGTTCATGGTCTCTTCCTTTGTTGGGTAGTTGATCCATTACCTGCCTAGACTACTTCTTCTGATCTGTCTAGTGTATCTGACTCCTTTGCGTCCGCTCTCCTTGGCGATCGTCACAAGGATGAATTCTGTTCTGATTATTCGTTGCTTAATGTGTATCACTCTTTGAGGGTTATCTGTGGGAGGATACATCATTTAATTGGTATCGATTTCATTTTTGTTTGTTTATCTAATAAGGTGAAGCATGAAACAATGTCATCTACTCTGTGTACTCAATGTCATCTCTGGTTGTATATACGATATGGCAGATCACGAGACTGAGTCTTCTGATTTTCTATGATCTCTGACTAATCTGAGTCTCCACTCCTTAACGATCGTCGCAAGGATGAACTGTTTCTTGTGATATTCGATTTTATCTTCGATCTTTCTACCTTATGTCCATCAGATATTTAGTTACATAGAGAGTCTCCCTATCTTTAATGTTCTTATCTTTTTTAGACTGTGATTGATGTGGAGGATTATGTACTAGTCCTTTTTCCTCAACGTCTGCTTGTATCGGCTTTGTTCCATCATGTTGGTCTTATGAACCAACATTCTGTTTCCCGATATCGACAATGTCTTAAATTTTGATCTCCTTTTCCGGTAGCAGACACCCACTTGATTGCATATTTGGGTGTTGTTTTTCTTCTGACTGCATTGTCATTCTCACAGGGAGATGATGACAAAAGTATGATATTCAATTTTAAGATACAGTTTTGTACATCACCATTCTTTACTCATTGTATATATTATGTTTCGTCTTTTCATCCCTACTCTCTTCCGCGTGATGACCTACACACCAGACTATTCATCATATCTTTGTGTCTATACTTAGGACATACTTTGTCCTAAGTATATGGGGTGTAGCAACTGTGGTGCTCATGTTCATTCTGTTTCGTCACTCCTGTCATTGTTTATACTTTGGGACATACTTTGTCTAAGTATAGGGGGAGTGATGCATTCATTCCGTCATCATATTTTTTTTCTTTTTATCGCTTTATTGGTCCCCTCTCACATCTCCTCTTTTGTTAATATTCATGTCTATACTTAGGGATCTCTTACCCTGTGTATAGGGGGAGACATATCGAGTTGTTGATCTGTTCATTCCCACCCTTGACCCTCCATGCATGTTACATACAATCTTCTATACTTAGGATTAATTGATCCTAAGTATTGGGGGAATAATTGACTTCTCATTCTTTCATTATTTCATCGTTGTAGTATAGACTTCTCTATACTTATTACGAGTTATGTCTTCTTTTTTGTCCTTTTGATCTTTGAGGACATAGCTCAAGCTAAGTATAGGGGATTGTGTGTGTGTGTGTGTATTGTAAATACTTTGACCATAACTAGTACTTTCATATATTTTTAATAATATGGCTAAAATACTATATGAATAATGGTATACGATAATTAATTGTCAATAATAAATCAATATAAATGTATAAAAATTCTTCAAAATTCTTTGCATATACTAATTAATAAATTGATTAAAAATGTTTTGCAAATGATTTGAAAAATGGTTGAAACCATATTTAAAAATATTTTGAAAGTTGTTTGGAAAACTTTTGCAAATTGTTTTCATACCATCGAAATTTTTTTGTTTGAATTTTATTTCATTTGTTTGAATAAATTTTTGAAATTTTAGCTTGAAAATGATTTTAAAAATAGTGGTAAAAATACTTTGAAACATCTATACTTGCTATTTGAAAAATCTTTGCAAAATGAGTTTCAAAATTTTGTAATAGTTTGCAAAATTATTTTCAAAAAAAAATCAAATTATTTTTTTTTAAATTTTCAAATTATTTTGAGAACCTTATACATAATTGAAATAAAAAATTATTTACTAATCCTTTATATAAAAACTGATAAACAACCACTAACTTAACTTGTGTAACTTTCTAGTGTAAATTCAAAGACTCGATTATTGTAAATATAGATGCATTCCTGTATAAATATCTGTACATAATTATTTTATTAACCCTTTTGTCTTTAAAAGAATCATAACAATTTGCAAAATTCAAAACACATAAAAATTTGCAAAAATGCATTCAAAAAATGCATCAAAATTTGCAAACCTTTTTTTCAAAAATCCATAAAAAGTTCAAAATCAGAAAATAGCTTCATAAAAATATTTTCTTATATTTTACATAGCATTTGCATTTTTTAGAATGTTCAAGACAATTGAACAAGTCTAAAATAAAGTCTGAAGATTGGAGCTTGATCTAGACCTTAATCCACTTAATTTCAGATGGACCCATTTAGGACTGGTTGAGATACTTCATGTCAACTTGACTTAATTATTTAGGTTCCATGACACTATGTTCACGAGTCGATTCAATGTGTCTAACGAGGGCCCTTCATGTCATCCGTAGGACTCTTGAGACAGTGGCTTGACTAGAAACCTTGCACTCGGCACCTAGCTCAACCCAGATGGATTGTTGAAAAATCTTGGAGTCTAATTCGGGATGATACTAGGCCGCTCATCAAGGGTGGTTCATGAACCATTTTCCAGAACTACTAAAACTGGTATTTCAACTCACTTCTTCTAGTAGCAAGGACATCTGATGACAGGAGACTAGATTGAGACAATACTTCGGATGAGAAATGGTCTACTAGCACAACTTTTTTCAAGACCCCAAAACATGGGCGGACTAAAAGATTCTATATCCGTCAGGGCAAAAACAAGAACGCATAGAAATTCAAAGCCTAAACCAAAAATTCCACAAAAATTTGAGCTTCTAGAAAAAAGCTTGCTTCATGGTAAAGATTCGGTTACGTTGACCAAGCTTCACAATGGAATACGACCGAACTAGTCCATTCCCACTTCTTTTCCCATTTCTTCTAGCTTCTCCTCCATTCACATGACCTTAGAAAGGAATATTTGTCTCCATGAGGATGAGTTTCCAGAGGAGGAGACTCCTTAATAGTTCAATGGTTTGTTTGGGAAGAGCTAGCAAATTCAAACACATGGTTCTATCATTTCAAGGTTGCGAGAGTTTGCGACTGAAAGGATGGTTCTAACCAGACTGTGTCTCGAACTGGATGATAGGATTATGGAACCTAAGATTTGTTGTGTCACAGTTCCTAACCATAATGTGGTTCTGAACAAATCAAGAATCCAAAGGTCCTAACTGAGCTCAAAACATTGATTTTATCAAGACAAATTTAAAAGTTTAAAAATATTCCATGTTCTTTTCTTTATTCTCTTTTTTCTGTACTTATTGGCATAAGTGTTTGATAGGGACTAGCAAAGGCAAGTATACGGGGGCAACGAATCTCTATTTCATCACCATAGCTTCTCCTCCATTCACCTGACCTTAGACGGGAATATCTGTCTCCATGAGGATGAGTTTCCAGAGGAGGAGACTCCTTAATAGTTCAATGGTTTGTTTGGGAAGAGCTAGCAAATTCACACACATGGTTCTATCATTTCAAGGTTGCGAGAGTTTGCAACTGAAAGGATGGTTTTGACCAGACTGTCTATCAAACTGGATCATAGGATTATGAAATCTAAGGGTTGTTGTGTCACATTTCCTAACCATAAATGTGGTTCCGAATAAATCAAGAATCCAAAGGTTCTAACTAAGCTCGCAACTTTGATTTTATCAAGATAAATTTAAAAGTTTAAAAATATTCCATGTTCTTTCTTTTCTTTATTCTCTTTTTTCTGTACTTATTGGCATAATTGTTATATAGGGACTAGTAAAGGCAAGTATAGGGGGCAACGAATCTCTATTTCATTACCTTTACTCTTATAAAATATTATACAATATATTATATTTAATTCAAAAAAAGAATAAAGGAAAGAAAAAAGAATGAAGTGTGAAAGATATTGAGTGACCATAGACCCTGAGACCCAATCATTATGATGATTTTGTCAACAATGAATAAAGTAGAGGGAGATATTGCATCCAATTGTACAGAAAACCACATAAAAATTCTAATTTTTAATTCATCAATAAAATGCTTTTGGGACTTATTTTATGTTCCTATTTTTATACATCAAATCAATAAACCCTCAATATGAATACTGTACAAAAATACAAAGAAAAATACAAATTTTATTTCATCCAAAAATAATGCACAGCATGTCAGGACATAGAAAACAATATCAAAGAAAAATTTATAGATATGTATCTTTTCCATACTAAATCAAAATTGACCAAACTCATCTTTATTGTTCATAAAATTAAATTATCTATTTAATGAAGTGGTTTCATTTAATTTGGAGCTGAGATGCAAAAGATTACTTTTGGACCCTCATGTACAAGATACGTGAATATAATATTCAATTTATTTATTCTTTATATTTTAGTTCCCTTATATTTTACTAAATTTTTAAATATTATTCAAAATACATATTAATAATAAAAGAAATTAAAATCATTAAAAATTCATCAAAATAAATAGTGTGCTTTAAGATATAGGTATACTATAGTTGTATGCACCTACATAATATGTCTACTTAATTATTTAAGTAAACAAATATCATCAGAAAAATAAAAAATGAGTACAAAATGTATTTAAATAAAGTATAAGTATATAAATAAATTTTATGAAATAATAAATATAAATACAAAATAAAATTAAAAGAGCATAAATACAAGTATATATACCTATAAATATACATGTAAATAATATTAAATAATAAATTATCTTGTAAAAAATAAAAATTAGAATAAAATGCTACATTCAATTACAAATAATTTTTATGTTTTGGCAAAAATAATAAAATTATTTATTATTTTTAATCCTATTAACAAGGGATTTTTTAATCCCATTTTTCTAGTTGGTCTACATGGACAACCAGAGTCACCCGACTGTTGACCTCCGGTCAACAGTCCTTGCCTCAACCGCCCCTTTCTCAAAGGACACATGACCTCTCTTATATGAATTCTCTACACCGCCTCCATGTGCCAACTCCCTCGAGATCATCACCATTATATAGCCCTACCATCCCTCTACCTCGTCCATGTCCTAGCCTTTACCAACCACCGTCCTCCCACCCTCCATCTTCTCTACCATTTTGCCAAAAACCTACTTCTATAAAATACTCCCCTGTGCCCCTTTTTGTAATTTTGATCACTCTTTCTTCTCGTAACCATAATAAGGTTATATGATCATATCAGCCTATCATTTATTATATTCCTTTGATTTCAAAAAATCCTCAATCATTCTTCTTCGATCATCAACTTCGGCATATTTTCTAATTTCCTCTGAGTAGTAGATAGGTGTGGGGATTTTCCAATACGGGTCAATACACAGCTGCTTGCTCAAGTAGGATTACAATATGGCCAAACTGAGCTCCCTCATGTCACTTCGTCTGGGCCTTATGAGGAATTCAATTGTTCATTTAGCACATCCTGGAGGGTCTTAATGTGACTCAAGTGAACAATTGGATATATTCAAGAGAACACATCCTGGAGGGTCTTAATTTAACACATCATTCATTCGTATATATTAAACATCGGAAGACATTGCAATGAATATTCAAAGTATTCGTTGCCTTGGGTCAATTTTCTATAATGACCTTACCTAGCATCAACCTCATCAGATACTTCAAAGCTTTGGTGGCCCTCACCGATAACTCGACCTCGAGTCAAACTTGAACCTTGATCAACTGATCATGAAGAAACTTGTTTGGAGTGGTTTGGTTGTGATATGAATACATATTTCGTCATTTGTTGGGGATGAAGAACTATTTGCACCAATTTTCCGGGCATGTTCATGGGATGGCTACTTGGCTCATTTGATTATGAACCGCCCTATTCGTTGTTATGGGATCACGGATCGGCCCACTCTATTTCAACAGTGCCCGATTGTAACAAGTACCCAGTTAATCTGAACAGGAAATGGATACATGTGGGTACTCGTCCTCAAAAAAGTACTACTATATTAAAAGGAAATTACTTATTTATTATATAAATATTAGTCACGGAAATAAATCAGCAATTATAAATTTTCATTGATTCAATTTATTAAGTTTGAAATCCACAGTATGTTTTTATCGTCACTTCTTCGTGGATCCATTTCTTCATTTATTAGATTGATCAATTGTTATATGATTTTGTTACTTAATATTCAAATGAAACATTATCTACATGGTAAAAAAATATTTATATTCATAGATAGGTGCCATGATTGAATGTTGTCGAAGTGGGTATGTTGGTCTAAGCAAAGGAGACAATGCTAGTGAGAGATGACAAATATAAGGAATGCATGCGATATGTAAATATATATGTCTATGACCATATCTTATTCATAATGATAATGTCATAGGTACACGGTAATCAAAATGGTAAGGAATGCAATCAAAGTGATGTGGATAATGAAACTATGCAAATAATATTAACCACAGAAACATATGAAATTGGAAGGACTGCAATTGGATATGGATCCAATAAGTTCATTGTTATGGAATAAAGCGAATACAGATAAACGTGATGTAATTGACAAATGAATATAAACATATATTTGTGTTCATATCTAGTTACATTAATTATCACCTACATTTGGTTGTCATGATGGACGCACACATACACACAATGTGATTCTATGCTATTGCATTCATTATCATCTTGGTTGAATGTCAAAGTGGTCATATATTGATCTGAATTGTATGTTCATTGTCATATGCTATAATTCAAATTTCCGTGTCCATATTTTGTCCATTTTAAAATGGATACATAAGCTGATAAATCGCGTGCGAGCCATCAAATGCATGTAAATTTAATCTAATCTATACCATATCATATCCGTGTCATTTTTAATGATTTGATAATATCTTTTCTAGATTTACTAATATATGTATCTGTATCCATGTTTATATTTTAAAAGAGTTATGAACAATGTTTTATATATCGATATTTGTAATTAATCATTTGCATTTTTTTAAGAAATGGGGGCAAGCGAGCTTCTAACTGGATGTGTTGTTAACCAAAGAGGGTTTTTTTTTTGGATGAGGCATGAGTCATGATATAGCGAGTACCTAACCCCTCATTTTCAAATGGGTACCCATGAGTTTATGGTCAAAATGAAAGGGTCGACTTGTGTAGCCTTTGATCTGGATATATTTGAATACCCCTATTATTTCCTCACCTTTTTAAAATTCTATCGTTTATTCCATGTATAGGAAAAGTTACATTGTTATACACTCAAATTTTTTTTAGCTCAGTTGCATATTTTTGCATTGTTGTCTTTTATAATACTTTTATTCTCTCTCATAGTTAGCAACGCTTATCTATTGTTATTTTTCAAAAATTTAACTAACCGTTGCTAAATTTTGAAAAAAAAAATAATCTGAAAATATTATAAAGCTACGCCTCACTGAAATCTCCTGCTCCATTGGATTGCTATTAAATGGCAAAATTCTTATGCAAAATAATCTTAAAAATGGATTTTGCATTGGCAAAAATATTTCAACTATAAACACTGATCGGCGAGGTTAAATGCTCTTAACCTCCTTTCTCCTTTGGCCGAAGAAGCCCTTGACTATTGTATAAAACTCAAATATATTGATCCCTTTGTAAATAAAGATGCAAAATGATGTTCTCTCTTTCTAAACATCTTCCCATTGGTTTTATATATACTAGCTTTCTTGCTGAAAGAAGGCAGTCACGCTACAGGCAAGGGTGGATTATATTGACGGGATTTTTACACCATGAACCTTGAAAATTATGTAACTCACCTTTTCAACTTTGTATTCATTGCGAGTATCATATGAATCATGCAAACTCATTAACTTTTATACTATGAACCTTGCGGGCTCTTTGATAAACTCCTGGAAGAGTCGTGGAGTAATAGTTAGCAAGTTTATAGAGTATGGATGATAATAACAAAAAAATACATGATTGAGAAGGTAATTTACAATTTCTTAGAATTTATAGTGTAAAAATCCCTATATTAAAGTATAATATCCAAATTTGAAGTAATATGTAGATTTCCGCCGAGTTGATAATTTATCATTGATGTATAAGCGGAGCTCAACTGAAATGAAGCATTAGAGGGCAAAAAAGCTCTCTCCACAACAAGCCAAAAATGTTTGGTAGAGGAAACACATGCAGATATAAAAGGGAGAATTTAATTGGTGTATCAAACGGTATAATTTGTTAATCCAATTCAGGAAAGCATCTCAGCGTTTAGTGCAAAAGGAGATACCATCGTCGATTCTCCTATCAATGAAAATAAGTTTGGGGACATTTTTTGAAAAAAACAGTAATGTGGGGTGAGTAATGAAAATTATCCAGGTCGTTATAACGTCCTCCCCACGTCGCAAGCCCTTAGTTTAATTTAGGTTGTTCACGCTGTCAGCGGCGGCCGCTGTGTCCCTCCTCTTCCCCTTTCACTTGTAACTTGTGATATATAAGCAATCATGATCAATGGTTGTGCGGAAGGTGCATGAAGATACAAGCTTTGTGTCGTGCTTGCCATCATGACGATGGTCTTGTTCGTGCCACAGATGGTGCAGGGGCGGTCCAAGGACACATTATCGGGATCCTGAAACCCACACTTCACATAACACATGTTGTACCTGCTGCTAATGATGATAGATGTTGCGCTCCTTGATTATATTTTCAAGCACCCGATCACCACTGTTAAGAGCATTCCTCCAAGTTGTCGGCTTGCCTTCTCTCATGCTTTGAAAGCAGCTCTGCATCAAGTTATAGCTGGGCCAGGATCCTTACAAGCTTGGGTGAGATTGCTGCTTCTTCCTCGATGCACCCTACAGGTTTTCAGACCCGTGAACAGGAGGGATAAAAGATCTGGTAATAGAAGGTTCTTGCAATAAAAATTTATTTTGAGCTCACTCACTAAGTGGGGCAGTACAGATGGCTTCACCAATTGGGTGAGTGATTTTTTGAAGGGGGATGCTTCAGGGGTTTCAGATCTTAATCAGAATAAATCTTTGGAGGAGGATAAATATCAAAGCTCTAGCATATGACAATGTCTTCGCAAAGTGGCAGACAGACATTTTACTGCAGCCATAAAGGTTTTGTGCTCTTCAGGAGTGGCGTCTTTTAATGGAGACACCTTGAAGGCCTTAGAGGCTAAACATCCTTATAAGCCGCCTCCTGTCACACCAGACATCTTGATTACAGAGTCTCCTCTTACAACTGATGCAGATGTTATTTTGTGAGCCATCAAATCCTTTCCTAAAGGGACATCTTGTGGGAGAGATGATATGAGGGCTCAACATATTTTAGATGCCCTTTGTGGGGAAGGATCACCGGTTGCCAAGGATCTCTTGCATGCTATTTCCTTGGTAGTTAATTTGTGGCTTAGTGGGAGATGCCCCTTGAGTCTGGCTGAGTTTATAGCCTCTGCACCTCTCACTCCACTGCTCAAACCGGACAACAACATTTGTCCTATTGCGGTAGGTACTATTTGGAGGCGCCTTGTATCTAAAGTTGCTATGGCAGGAGTTAGCAAGGAGACATCTAAATATCTCAATGACTTCCAATTTGGACTTGGTGTATCTGGAGGAGCAGAAGCCATCTTACATAGCACCAATCATCTTTTGAGAAAGCTTCATGGATAGATCTCTGATGCTTGGGGAAGTTAGGAGGAGATGCCCCTCTATTTCTCCATGGGTGGATTTTATCTATGCTCAAGCCGCCAGATTATATATTGGAGAAAATCATTTACGGTCATCAACAGGAGTGCAACAAGGTGATCTCTTAGGCCCCCTTCTTTTTTCTTTGGCATTGCACCCACTTATTCATGAGATCAGAGACAATTGTAAACTCCTACTTCATGCTTGGTATCTTGACGATGGGACAATTGTTGGGGACACTGTAGAAGTGGCCAAGGCACTTGACATTATTCAATGCAGGGGTCCAGAGATGGGGCTTTTTCAAAATATAAAAAAACATAGCTGTTCTGGCCTTCATGTGATGGTCAAAAGATCCGTGAAGGTTTGTTTCCCATAGATATTGGGAGGCCGCGACTTGGTATGAAATTGCTTGGAGGAGCTGTGAGTAGAGATAAAGACTTTATTGAAGAGTTGGCTATGATGAGGGCCACCAAGGCTGTTGACTTAATGCATCTACTTCCTCAGCTGGATGATCCACAAAGTGAGCTACTTCTATTACGGTCTTGTATGGGTACTGCCAAGCTTATGTTCGGCTTACGGACATGCCAACCCACATACATGAAACGGGCCGCTGCATGGTTTGACAAAGGGTTACGTGGAGCTATTGAGGATATTGTGGTGTGTGGAGGTCCTTTCTTTGGTGACCTTCAATGGAGAGTGGCGTCGCTACCCATCCGGCTCGGCGGTTTAGGTCTTTACTCAGCTATTGAGGCTTCTTCATATGCTTTTGTGGGCTCTAGAGCTCAATCCTGGATGCTTCAAGACCACATTCTACGAAACAGCGGGATACATGATATGGATTCTGATTTCCTTAATGCGTTGGAAGGCCTACGTGTCGCATTCCCATCTATTGATCTTACACATTTTGCTAGTAAGGATACCGTCCCCCCTAAAGCCCAGAATGCTTTGGCGAATTCTTTTTTTAGCAAAATCGTAAAAGATATGGAAGCTGAGTTTGACATGTCTGCTAGGCAAAAAGCAATTTTCCATTGTTTACAAGCTGAACATGCCCAGGATTTCCTACTTGCCATTCCTATTGAGGGGCTTGGATTGCATATGTCACCCATTGAATATCGTAGTATTCTCAAGTACCGCCTCATGATTCCCCTTTTCCCACCAGATGAGGCTTGTCCAGTATGCCACAAATCCTTCTTGGATGCTTTTGGGGATCATGCCGTTCATTGTCACGAGCTTCCAGGTTCTAAATACAGACATGATCTTGTCAGAGATGTTCTATTTGATATACTCAGACATGCAGGTGTTGCTTCAAAAAAAGAAGCACCGGTGAATTTCTTAACTGATCCACAAGAGAGGAGATCGACACTTAGACCGACAGATGTTTTGATATTTGGATGGGTTGGAGGAAAGCATGCATGTGTTGACTTGACTGGAGTGTCTCCATTGGTGGGTCCCGTAAAGAGTGATTTTGTTGCGGGGTGCGCTGCACAAAAAACTGCCTTAGCTAAAGTGGCTAAGCATGAGAAGGCCTGCATGGACAATCAACACGTTTTCATCCCCTTTGGTTTTGATACATTTGGGTTCTTGGCAAGTGAAGCGGTGGAGCTCCTTAAGAGGATTCAAAAAATCATGCATAGCAATGTTATGGTTCCCAAGTCTATGAATGTTGTATTTAGAAGAATTGGATTTGCCATTCAAAAGGGATTGGCGGCGCAGCTTGTTGCCCATCTCCCATCAATTTCTATGTAACTTTGCTTAAGTTATAATGTATTTTAAGTCAAAAAAACAAAAAGAAAAGCGATCCTGAGAAACCTGATGAGTCACCGGAGGTGTAGATACACACCCCAAATTGCCCGTAGTTTATGCAGCTGGATGTTTAGGACTCCCACCTGCGATAACTAGTCGTAGTACGTACTGTTGTTTCTCCTCCACTCTACAGAAATCCTTAAGAGGCTGCAAGGTCAAGCATCACTTGGGCACTATCCCATGAAGGCAGTGGCGGCAGAACCCCCAAGATTGAAGATGTGCTCGTCTCCACCGGAATCAAGATCAGTGAGCTCCACAAGTTCAACTTCACAAACAAGGCACGGGTAAGCATTTTGCTAATATTCACCTAAATATTATTTGGTGCAAAAAAGAGTCGAAACGTTTCTTTGTAAAATATATGATTTTATTCATTTGAGTGAAAGTGGTGATTAACCAGATATCATTTCCTAGAATACTACAGCAAGGCTCATTTCTGTTTCTTTAAGCCTCTCATTTAGCACATTTTATGTCGGCTTTCACTGACAGAGCAACTAAATTCTGATTCTTGATAATTGTATGACCTTGAATTGTACTGATAGGACAGAGTTTCCCGACGAGGAGTTGGTACCGAAGTCAAAATTGTGCATCTCGCCGATCTTGATTCCGTTGGAGACAAGCTCATCTTTGACCTTGGTAGTTCGTCTCCACTGCCCTCTTGGGGTCGTCCTCTGCTAACGCTTAGTGCAGCCACTTACGGATTTCTGTAGGAGCACGAAAGCCCATTAACGATTAGTTTTCGCGGGTGGAAGTTGTGGATGTCCATCATGAGCAACGTGGAGAAACGTCGTTGGCATCTACTTACCTCTCAGGTGACGATCATGTGCATCAACATTGCTTCACTTCCATGTATCTCAAGTTTTATGATATCTTTAGATAAGATCCAGAATCCTACAGAGAGATGATGACAAGAAGATGTGAATTCATACATTTTTCAGTTCGCTTTTATTACGCCTAATTGTAATTAGGAGGAAAGAAGGGAATTGATGTTCCCTTATTGATTGCATTCTCATGTTTGTTAGAGTATAGTTCTGATCCATTGCACCGATAATTCCATCTAAACTAATAGCATATTAAACTGTTAGAACATACCAAAACTATGTAAGAAAATCAAGATCATAAGTCTCAAATAGTACCATAGGGAGAAGTTTTAAGAAAATTGGGCTATTTCACAAAACGACCATGGCACATAGTAGAATGGCTGCCAAAATAGATGATAAATTCGTTTTTTAGCTTCATTTAATACAAAATTGAAGCACAAGGAAAAGAAAAGGAGCCTACTCAATTTAAAAGAGAATACTCATCTGAAAAAATGGATGCTGAAGTGACTCAAATGAAACATATTACGTTTCTGAATTCCTTCAGGTGGGATAGAATAAAAAGAGAAAATCCTGATTGTAATGAGACACCATAATTTAATAAAAAATATAATATGTTATATTAATCTTCAAACTTATGATACCATGACTTCAAACAGAAATATTCCAAATGGTTACCAACAAGTTTCCTATGTTCTTAGATCCAACTTTCGATCAAAACATTTTTAGTGGCTTTATCGAAGATCTGTCAGCAATCAGCTTTGTTTTCAAGAGGAGAGCACAATGCCACCACCAAAACTGCATAAGTTAAGGGTTGTTGGACAACAATAAGTACAATCAGATGACCCTTCATTTCGGGCGCACTTGAGACTTCTGGAGCTCTGCTAAAAACATCTTTCAAGGTCAATGGTTCTTCGATTGGTTTCCTTAAGTCAGTGGGTGGTGTACGTCACTTATCTCCCCTCATTTTCATACATTCTGTGTCGATCGTGGATGTGAATGCAAGGGTTTTTTTAAGAAAGAGGATGTCGACCATGATTACCTACATCCAATTTGCAGATGATCTATTAATCTTCCTTGAATATAAAAAAATGAACTAATAAATATTTTATATACTCAAGATTTTCTCCAACCTATCGAGACTTCATATTAATCATAACAAGTCCGATTTTTTCTGCTAAATCTTTCGAGAGAAGAATCAACTGAAATCAAATCCATTCTACCTTGGACTCAAGGATCTTTTCCCATTTCATATCTTGAATTTCCACTTCCCTCCACATGTCTAGGTCCTTGAGAATGGAGTGAGCTTATTCATAAATTTGCAAATAAACTCCAAGGATGGAAGGAGAATATCTCCCTTTTCCGGCAAGAGTGTTCCTTGCCGAACTCATCACTAACTTGTTGAGCAAGGAAATCCAGGAGTTTAATTTAACAGAATTAATCAATTGTCGATGCAACCTCAAAATTCCTCAACAAAAATTATTCTAATCAAGTCCTTAAGCAAATGAAAATAAAGCAATCAATGTCACCAAAAGAACTAATTTTGTAATTTTATTTACCTGTATAGTATACATGATTGAACTCAGGGAGGTTACAAAATCCCAAGGGTTATTTAATCAAAGATAAATCGAAGAGATAAAAGAAGGAATCCCTAGGCAAACTAAACTTGGTTTTTGTGGAATTTGTCTTTTTAATTTTTTATGAAATTTCAATTTTTATGATTTTTTTATGGTTTTCTAGTTATAAAAAATTTTAGTGCTTTTTAAATTTTGCAAACTTTTTATATTTTTGAAAATAAAGGAAAACAAAACATATAAAAGAAATAAGAGAAAAGAAAGGATTGCAATCTTTTTATATTTTAAAATATAACAAAATGTATAAGAAAATATAAATAAAGAACTTTTGTATTTTTGAAATTTTCTGCTATTTTTTACGATTTTTAGAGGATTTTTTAAGATTTTTAAAACAATTAAAAATAGGAAAAATAATAAATAGAAAAGAATGCTAATGTTTTTGGGTTTTTAAATAGGAAGTAAAATAAAAATTAAGAAATTATGCACAAACAAAAAGATGAAATTTCATTTTAAAAAAACATTTTATGAATTTTTTGGGATTTTAATGGTTTTCTATGAAATTTTAATGTGTTTGGAGTTTTATGAGGAATTAGTAATTGAAATGTATATAGAAAATAAAAGAAAACTTGCACACTATTTTTTCCAGATTTTTTCAAAATATTTTTCTATTTTTTATCGATTTTTTAACGTAAACATAAACTATTTTGTGGTTTTTTAATTATAAAAAATACTAAAAATAGGTAAAATGTGAAAAAAAATAGTGGAGATAGAATGGATTAACAACAGTTAACATGAATTTTTTATGGATTTTTGAATGATGGTTTTCTATTTATTAATTCAAATTAACATGCAAAATAAAAGACTGAAGAATAGGGACCAAAGTGCAAATAAAGTTATTTTATGTACCAAATAAATAATAATAATAATAAAAGAATACATGAGAAAAAGTACAAATTTTCCACCCTAGGCGTGTGCTAGCGCATGTGAGATGCGTTGGACAGGACCTTTGTGTGAATACTTAAGCCCAAAGGGGACAAATAATAACCAATAAATGTGAGGATTTCATTGTAATATGTCCTCAAAGTCATGTGCAATGCACACATGTCAATTCAAATAGGGTTAAACCCTAAACCCTAACCCTTGGATCTGATGGCTCTGAGGCTGATGCGCTTGGATGGCAAAGATCTAATCTGGTAAGCTCGATCATCGACAAAGGTTTGGGGCTTTCTCAACCGTCATGATTCAACCTGGTGTGGAAGTTCTTGATCGGATGTCATTGGGGAGTCATGAGATAAAAATCCCACAAGACCTGAGTAGGAATAAAATAAATCAAGGGTCGTTGCGACCCGAATCTTGCAGATTGGACTCAACAAGAAAAAGAGACCACCAAATCAAAGATGAATCAATGAAATGCGAATAACGGTTCTGCTATTTATTTAACCTGGTATAGTGACCAGGGTCGAACTCAAGGAGCACGGATTGGCTCAAAAGAGCCTACGAAGTAGTCTAAAGATAAAATAAAAAGACAAATTATTTTTGGTGGTTTTTATGTATTTTAGATTTTTGTATTTTTAATTCTAAAGAAAATATAAGAAAAAGCTAAAAAGGACACATTCAATGATTTATTCAACACGTCAAAAATGCTTAGAAAATTCAAATAAAATTGTTTTTGTGTATTTTTTATATTTTTTAATGTTTTTAGAATTTTCTCAAGATTTTCCGATTTCTAATTGATTTTATAAAAATCAAAAAAGGGGAAAACAATGAATCAGTGTGCAGCCAGAGTTGAAAGGCTAATTAAAAAATGTAATTAGTCTCTAAAAATCTGGAGACAATTTTTATGAAAACTAGATATAAAAAATAAGATACAGAAAGAGAGTTTGCATTTTTTGTATTTTATGGAATTTTTAAGATTTTTTATAATATTTTTAGATTTTTGTTATTTTTAGGAGTTTTATAAATCCAAATGACACAAAAATGGATAGAAACTCAAAAACAACAAAGGAAACAAGTCCTAATTTTTTAGAATTTTTAGATGAATTTTTATATTTTTAGTTACTTTTCTCTTCCAGACTGTAGCAAAAATGAAGGTTTTTTATTTTTTAAAAATAGCAAAAAGCAACAAAAATGTTTCAAAAAATTAATGAAATTTTTACACAGTGGCAGGAGCCACTTATCCAAATTTCACTTGATTTGGAGTTTATTTTATATTTTATTCAACCAAAATAAGACACACAACATGTAGGGACCAAAGTGCAAAGAAATTAAGTTTAAAGAGCCAAATGATAACACGTATAAAAATGTAGGGCTAAACTAGCAAAAAGCCCAGATATACACGTGGGAAGCACGTGATTCAGACACAGAGGGGTATGGATGTCATTCCTATTTATAAAAGATCAAACCATAATAGTAAGAAAATCTAGGGAAAAACATGCAATTAACCCACGAGTCACGGGTCGATGCACGAGCTCCACACACAGAGGGACTGATTTGCAAATAAAACAAACACAGGGTCCTGAATGTAATTTATCCAGAATAAAGAGAACTACGACATGTATTTACAGGACTAAACAGAAATATGAAAAGTGCAAAGGGCCTAAGTGAAATATACCCTTTTATTAAGATCTGAAGGCTAAGGTGGCGCCACGTGGATGATCGGATGGTGTAGAACAGTGGACGCTCCTTCGCTTGATCGACGCTCCAGATGCAACCCTCAGATGATCGAACAGCTGGCAACTCTCCGCAGGTGGACGGCTATGATCCAAACTGGGGGATGGGTTGATCGGACGGTAGAGAAAGACCCTTGACGAACAGGTCATCGGCGAACTTTGTCGGCCCAATACGCGCGGTGGAGGGCTCCTCTGATGCTGCTCTGAGAGGGGAAATGACGCCCGAAGGAGTCCGCAACTGATGGCATGCTCGGAAGGGGCCGGGGGTCCTGGAGGTCCCCGGCGACGACGATGAACTAGAGCAGCTGTTCCTGGATATTTGATCTTCCAGATGAGGCTCTTAAGCCTTGGGACCTGCACATGAAACAAGAGGGGCCAAGGGCAAACTGCCTCGACCCATTAGCGGCCGAAAGGGGTGATCGGATGAGGCGGAGCGGAGGTCTCCAGCGAGGTGACGACGGAGGAAACCTTAGTCTTGGTTCTGGGGCGAACCAAGATGATCGGAGGGGTGTCGACATGGATTTTTAGAGGTTGGAAATTAAGGGTGATTAAATGTTGTCGTTGCTTTTTTTCCCAAATCCCATGACAACAAAAAATTATTTTTTTATTTTTTTCTACTTATTAACCTGTATAGAGGATAGGTGATGAAGCCACGTTTCATCATCTTTATTCTATCATTTTGGCCTTAAAAACCCTAGTAAATGCGTGTAAATAGAACTAATTCATGCATTTTAGCATTCATGCATATGCATGTAAATGTTGTATAAAATGCGGTTCTTAAAGCCAAAATAATAGAATAAAAAGAAGAAAAGAAAAAGAATAAAATATTGTAAATATTTTATGACCCAAAACCCCGAGACCTAGGCATCTTGATGAATAGGTCGACAAGGAATAAAGTAGGGGGAGATAAGGGTCAAATACCTGTACTTATTAATTCATTCTTTATTCATTTTGGGACTTATTTTTGGTTCCACTTTTTGTGTATCAAATAAAGAAACTTTGTACATGAAAGTTGTAGATATTTTTATATAGAAAAATACAAAATTGATTTCACAGAAAAATAATGTACAGATAAAAAGTTATGGTCTGAATAAAAATCCAGAATCCCAACTTCCCAGACCTGTATCTCACAAATGAAAACTCCAAATGCATCAAACTCACCTTTAATTGTATATAGAATAAAATAAGCTATTTAATGGGTGGTTTCACATTTGGCGGAGCTACGGTTTGAAAGTTGAGTTTTGGACCCACATTGTATACTTGTACAGAATAAAATATTCAATTTATTCTTTAATCATTACTTTTTATTCAATTTATTCTTTAATCATTAATTTAATATGTATAATAATTATGTGCATTAAAATTGGAATAAAAACCTAAATAAAACTTAAACTAAAATACTTACATATTTGATACATAGGTATACCACCTATACCAATACATATACAGTACCTATTTATATTTTATTAAATATACAAAACATATCAATAAAATAAAATAAAAATATATTTGTGTATATAAAAGTATTCTATAATTTTAGAAAATAATAAATAAAATAATAAAATTTAAATACACAGAATAAAAATAAAAGATTAAAATATATAGATAATATACCTATATAGGGGTATAAAAGTAAACTTATAAAATATACCTAATAAAAATAAATAAAAATTACTATAAAATAGTTTATAAAATTATAAACACTTTTTATTTTATAACCTAAATAAAATAATACCATTTACTATTTTAAAATGATTTTAGAAATGATTTTTTCCAGGTTTTTCCTAGTTGGTCCACGTGGACCAACCAGGGGGCTCGGATGGTTGACCCAGGTCAACTATCTGACCTGCACCTGTGGGCTGTGTCAGAGTGGGTTTTGACCTCTTTTCTTGGATTTTTCTAGGGTGCTCCTTACATCTTTTCGTGATGGAGTCTTCAGAACTTTTGATGCACATCTACCCATGAATCCCGCCCAAGGTTATTTTCGGGCATCGCATCACTGTGGCGCCTGTTGCCACCTCGTCTTTCACGCCACTCGACCATGTTTCAAAATGAACCCCCCGACTTCCCCTTGACCCTTGATCACTCTTCCACCTCCGAATCCCTAGCCTAGGTCCTTGGCGTTACTCTTGGTGACAGAATGAGTTCGTAGGACCTCTCAACGGGCCAAGGCGGCGTCGAATCGAGTCAGGTCCCCTCACCGAAGTTCTCGCTGGAGGACTTCTCGTGCACGCACGGGTGAGGTCTCTTCTTCCCCTTTTCCTCTTCTGTTCCCTGATGTTTTAGCATTAAAAGCCCTCAGTGGCATTTTCTTTGTCAAGATCTACCGCTTAATCATCATCATTGCGTTCCGATTCGATCTTGGCCGGCATCGAGTCTTGCCGGCCTTAATCTCCCTTCCACCTAGTCGTATCCACCTGTGAAACACCCCACGAGGTCGGGGCATTTTGCCCCCGATCTCTTCACCCGCTTTCCTTGCAGGTTTGGAAGCCATCCACGCACCTGGGGGAAGTTTTGCACCTCGCCGGAGCAAGCTTGGAACCTCCAAGCTCCGCCCTCGCCGCGGGAGAGCCTTGGCCTTCGCCGGGGCATTTTGAAGCCGCCAGACGACAGAAGACCCCTGCCGGAGCACACGGAGGTGGTCGGGAACCGCTCAGGTGCCCGGAGAAGCCGCTTCTCGTCGATTCAAACTCGACAGGAGTCTGTTCTTCGGATGTTCTTGGAGGTCCTCTCCTCGCCGTCCGATCGAAGGCCGATCACCCAGGATCGCAACCACTGTAGGATCATGTCCAGCCGCAGCCGTTCGATCGACCCCGTATCTTCTAATCCAAGCCGCCCAACCGAAGGGGTATCGCGCACGGAGGACGCGCCACGTGGAGTTAAGTGAAGCCGATCGGCCGTTGGATGCGCCCCTTGTGTGGGTAATTTTGCTTAATACCCCTGCGCCTTTTTGTATTACGCATTAACCCGGAACATTCATCTGCAGTGTTAAATTTTTGTAAGTTTTATATTCGTGCCCCTAGTATTCTGTATTATTGAATGCATACCCCTGCCAGTCACGCACGTGAGCCATCACGTGTTCCCTTGGCCATTTTGCAAGTCCGCCCAAACGTTTTGGTTATTTGCAAGATGGTCCTCCTCAGGCGCGTGCATCGCACGTGCGTGGGTGGGCTATTTGCAACCTTGCCCTCGCAGCTTTTGTGTTTTGTAAAAGGGCCATTAAATTGATTATTAAGTGCTAACTTTTGTGAAAAGTTGCATGAATTCCCTTGAATGTTTTAGGATTTGCGTGTATACCCCTACCAGCCTTGATATTTTTGCTTGCTAGATCTATTTAATTAAGGCATCATTTCAATTCAAAAAAATTTTCAAAAATTCAAGTTAAGCTCCTAGGTGCTTGCACTTTAACACCATATTTTTAGTGTGTCATTTTATTGCATTTTTATATTTATTAAAAAATCAAAAACATGTTTTTTAGCTATTGTCTAGCTTAGAAAATACCAAAAAATATTAAAAGGCCTTAAAAAATTCCAAAAATATTCACTACTGTGTATTTTAGCCTATTTTATTTTCAGTCCAAAAACTACTAAAAATTTCAAAAGAAAAACCCTAAAAATTCAAAAATACTTAAGAACTTCAAAAAAATATATATAAAATCATAGAAAACTCAGAAAAATACAAACTCAGTTCCTGTTTCTTCTATATTTTATTGCCTTTATTTGAAAATTAGTTTGGAAAATTTTTGTGGTTGTTTTCTATATTTAATTCCCATTTTATCCCCAGCTAGTAGCTTATTCATTGTTTTGCTTTATTGTGCTATTTAAAAATACCAAAAACATTCTGAAAATCACCCAAAAACCACAAAAACAGTAAAAATTTATAAAAAGACCAAAAAGTTTTTATTTCTGAATTTTCGACTATTTTTGCATATTTTTATAAATATTTTATCTTGTCTTTTCTTATATTGCTTTCTTATTCCAATATTGAAAAAGAACAAAAAAATATAAAATATAAAATTATAAAAATTGGAAAATTAAAAATCAAAATACAAAATTAAAATTAAAAAATATATAATAAAAAATATAAAAAATTAAAAACCCACAAAAAATTGGATTGGCTAAGTGGTTTATTAAACCTAGGTTTTGACTCTTGTCTATACTCTGTACCGGTGTTTCCTATGTTCGACCCCTACTCGCTTGCCATTGTACATTTCTTAGTAGGGTATAATAAATTTTAATCCTTGCTATTGATTGTTGACGAGTCGCTTAATACGTTGTTTAATTCGGTCACGTTGTAATACGTGTACTTAGCGATTCGGTCAGAATCGAGAGAAGGATCTCCGTGAAGGGTGTCTCGGCTTTAATTTATATCCCGGGCAAGTCCGGGGTCGAACACAGGGAGGCAAAGGAACAACTTTGGGTTAATTTGAAGAATTAGGTTTTAGATTTCCAGTGCGGTTTTTTTATAATTTTTCTATGCAAAAACCATAGCATATGCAAAATGCGGGTGAATTAAGTACTAAGAATCACACAACTTAGCCAAATTAATTTTAATGTCAAATTTAATCCAATTCAGCCAAATTATATTTTTCCTAGAGTCCTAATCCAGAGATGAATGCAAGGTACTTTTTTTGGAATTTTAGGGGTTAAAATGCAACAAGGAAAAATGCACACTTTTTATGGTTTTTTCGCAATTTTCTCACACAAACAGTAAGCAAAAATCATGAAAAAATTACTGGAATATAAACCTGATGCAAAGAGACTACAGTAATATTTTTGATTTTTTTGACAAGTTATGAATTTTTTTATGTATTTTTAGTGAAAACAGAGTGGAAATGAGTAATTAATTCCTATTAAATCCACCTTGTCAAAATTAATCAGAATGCAAATTATCTCAAGTAGATATTTAGATGAGCAATCCAGGAGACTTGAAATTTCGCAAAAAGGATATACGTGTATTTAACTAAAAATCAAATACTAGAAACACTCTACAATTTATTTCAGACACAAGACAACTCCATTTTGGATGAAATTTGGATAGTAAATTCATCACATTTCAAGGCATCATTCTTAATTTTTGTGGATTTTTTGGAGCAACCGTGTGTGAGGTGTAATTTTAAGATCATCGATTGGGTAAAATATGCAATATTTTCAGTTACACAATTTTCATTAATTACCCAAATGTCATAAAAATACAAGAAATATTCAGAACGTACAAAATTAGTTGCTCAACACAATGCTATTTTTCTTTAAATTAAAAAGATGCCAAAATAAGTCCAAATTAAGGCATGAACACAGGGGTCTTTGTGCAAACTCAGAAAATAATATTTACATCAGAAATGTGTACAGGGACCATTTTGCAATTACTAAAACTATATACAAAAGTTACATAATTTTTACAATAAAAAAATTAAAAACTTTACCTTCTTCCTTCCTTCTTCGCAAGGAGAAGAACCCAAATGGGATGGGGGGGACGGCAGTGCCGATGGGGCTGGAGGCGGCGCGGCGCGCGACGAGGCGGCGCGCGGCGGTGCCGGTGCGCGCGTAGGCGCCGCCTTGGCGGAGAGGCGGCGAAGGCGGATGAGCGGTGGGAGGAGGTTGGCGGACGGCGGAGGGCTTGGAGCTGGTTGAGGGGCGGCGCGGTCGGTGGGCTGGGAGAAGCACGGCCGCCCGCGGTTGCTGTTTGATGGCCGGCCGCTCGGGCGGCTGGGGAGGAGGCCGCCGGCTGGCGGCGCTTGACGGTGGTAGCGGCGGTGAAGGGAGGGGGCGGCGGCAGTAGCCGCTGCTCCTTCCGTGATTAATTTTTTTTTTGTGTTTTTTTATTTTTTTTTGATTTTTTAAACCTGCTGTCATAAAAGAGAAGTTTTTTGTTTTAAATTTTTATTTTTTTTATAATTTTCTTTAGACAGGAAATAAAAACACAAACATATGGGAGAAAAATGATATGGTGATGATGGTTATGAAGATGAAGATATATAAACAAATGAGAGAAAACAAATGGTGTGATGGTGGTGGTAATGAAAGAACCTTTTTTTGTTTTAAATATTTTATATTTTTTTTAATTTTGTTAAAACAGGGAATGAAGATGATGGGAAAAAAATTATGATGATGGTAATGTGATGGAGTAGAACAAATGGAAGATGATGAGTGGTGCTATGATGAACTAAAAAAATGCAAAAATGACAATATGATAAAATGAAGGGAAAATTTACCTAAGATGAACGCGGTCGCCTATGTGTGCTCTCGTGAGCACGGTCTTTGCTCAAATCATCGGCGGGCGATGAGCTCGAGCAGCGTGCGGATGCGGCTGCGATGTTGGCCAAAAAACCAACGGATCACACCGGAGAGAGGGCTGTCGTCGCTCGACCGCGGTTGCGTCGCTGTCACCGATTCAACTCTGGGAACTTGGCTCTCCTCACATAAAGTTGATCAAAGGCAAATTGAGGACGATGGAATGTATATAAAGAGATGGAAAAAATGGAAGTTAGAATTAAGATGGAGTGGGATGGAGGTTAATAAAATGGTGGAGTTGAATTAGAAGTTAGAAAAATGGTGGGGTTGAATGGAGGTTGGTGGTAAAGAGTTGAATGGTGGTTATTGGTAGAGAATGAAAATTAAATAAATAAATAAAATAAAGTTGGCTACTTTAATTACAATAGAATAAAAAAGAAGAAAATAAATAGTGGAGAATTTACAAGGGAAGACAAACAACATGTACACATTTTTTTACTTTTCTAATATGTAATTTTTTTGTCTTTTTAATAAGAGATATTTACAACGGAAAAAATACAATAAAATACTACAATTAAAATACAACACAAGTATGATTTTTTTGTATTTTTAGTAATTAAGAAAGATACAATAAAAATTAAAGAAAGAATGAATATATACATGGTATACAATGTACATCTAGGTCCCAAAACCCAACTTTGCAAACGAACTCCGATTTTAATAAAACCACTTCCGTTGGATAGATAATTTTCTAGCTTGAACTTTAAAAGTGAGTTTGGTGAATTTGGAGTTCATACGGAGCGGGAATTTAGTTTGGAAGTTGGTCTTTACGGCTTTTTCCCATTGGGATCTAGGAGTATTTATTGAGGTAAATTTGTTTTGTATTTTGTATTTTTATATACATTGATATGAACATGTTGGAGAAAGAATTAGTCAAAAAGGAGTTGATATGAAATTATTAAAAAATACATAAAGTTAAGGGCTATTTACATGTATAAAACTCCTTTGATTTGCGGCTTTTTATTGTTAATTTATTTTGTACATCTAATATACAATAATTCATGTATTTTATTTACAAGAGTCATTTGTTAATTTATTGATTTTATATACATTTATTAGAGAATTTACTCGTGGATTTTGCTGAGATCAAGATATTGAGATGATGAATCGTGGATTCATCACCCCCCTATACTTAAACTTTGCTAGTCCTCGAGCAAATAAAGAATGAATAAGTTAGGTTAACCCCTGACTGTGCATGTGAATACAAGACTTGATCCGTTCAAGAACTCTCGGTCTAGAGATCCTAAAATTCTAAGCTGAACCAAGCTCTACTCAAAAGGTATCCAATTTCCCTAATCATCAGACTCTCTTTGTATACATATATAGTAGGGATATGACTTTAAGTGTTGACCGCAGTTACAAGAGTAGAGTCACAACGTCACACAAGGTTCCAGTCCAAGAGACTCTCCTATGGACCCGATCCTCAACACTAGAGAATAAATTATTTCTTGCATCCAATTCACCGTCTCTTTAGTTGTCAGACTTGAAAGTGTAGATGGAAGGCCAGTTGATGGAGGGTATAGGATGGTGTCATTTCTTCTCTCCCTCTCATTGGAACAAGGATCCTCTCAAGTGCCTTATTACTCAACGCATTTTTTTGGTGTTGATCAGTGCGTCCGTCAAGAGAAGTTGGAGCCGTCTGCACTTGTTTTCCTGGGAGTACACCGGGGTGTGTCTTTTTTGAGTATCTATTATACCTTCTACACCCAGACTTGTAGCATTTACGATGCAGAGCCCTTTTTTGGTGCAAGCCCGACTCCTGGTCCTAATAGCGGTGGTCCAAGTGGACACTTTTGAAATGGTTGGGAGCGCTCGCCTTTGGTGGAAGCTCTTTGATATTTGACTTTGTATGGAATGAGAGCTTTTCTTTGACATTTCATTGATTTGTAGTATTTTTGGCTAGCTCCACTGCTTTTACCAAGAGTTGGCGCACACTGATCAACAATTTTTTTTATTTTATCACACCCTGGCACATAGGTAAATGTCAAGAGATAGTACAAGAACCATGTTCTCATACTGGCTAAAGATGCTGACACTCAGGTTTCATGAAGCCTTCATTGATTTTATCCCATCCTCGAGCATCATTAAATCAAGTCCAAACTCAAATCCCCCATCCCAGCTCCTCAGGTGAAATTTCAACTCATCTCATCATAACTGCAGTCGTGTATGTGAGGTGCTGATCATATTCTTAAGGTAGAGACTAAGCATGCAATATAGCACACAAATCTTTCAAACTAGGGAAATGTGAATAATTAAGTCCAAGACCCTAATGACTAAGGCTGGTTAACTCAAAATCTCAAGACCTCATAAACCAAGTGTTCTTGAACATCACTAGTCTTGTGTGAAAGTGAATTCTGTCAGGGGTTAAACCAACTTATTAGTTAGTTTTTGTTTTTTTTTTGTTTTTTTGTTTGTTTGTTTGTTTTTTTTTATGATTGATTGATTGATTTTTTTTAAGTTTTTAGAAAAAGTTTTTTTTTTCAAAAAAGTTTTTTTTTACAAAGGCACAGATTTTTTTGTTAGAAGAGTTTTTTTAAAGATAGGTAGATAAGAAAGGACCTTTTTTTAAAGAGGATTTTTTTTGAAAAGTTTTTTTTTGAAAAGTTTTTTTAATCCTTTTTTTTTGAAAAATATAGATAAATAAGAAAGGACACATTTTTTGAAAAGATTTTTTTAGAGCAAATAAGAAAAGAGAACAAAAAACATTTTTTTGAAAATTTTTTTAAGAGTTTTTTGAAAAAGTTTTTTTTTACCCACCCCATAATTATTTTATAATATATACAAAAATACGTGAAAGTACGAGCTATGGGTAAAGTATATATATAATGTATACACGCCCCCCTATACTTAGCATGTGCTATGTCCTCATGGCACAAGAAGCGAGAAAAAGATATAGCTCGTGCTAAGCGTAGGATGGCTAAAATTATAAATAGTATAGAAGTCGATCCGCCCCCCCTATACTTAGGCTCTGGACAGCCTAAGTGTAGAAGAAGAGCAAAAATGGGGCGGACGAGGTCAAGAGGAGAAATGGATGAGTATCTACACATGGCGGGCATCGGCTCCCCCTATACTTAGGCTCTTGGTAAGCCTAAGTATAGGACAAGAGTAAGTGTAAGAACCGATGTGATCTGGAGAATATACAAAGAACGACGAATGTACAAGAGGAATGAATCTTCTAAGATGTTGAATCTTGATTCTGCGTCTTCATGATGAGTAATATGATGTATCTGCTCTGTGCTCACTCTGCATGAAGTTGATGACCTCGACTTGGACTAACTGCTCTTTTGAATCAACAAAATGCTTCAACAGTTGTCCATTTACCACATGAGATTGTGCACCATCTGTGAGATCAGCTATCTCTACACTTCCATTCTCGTGCACTTTCTTAACAACAAAGGGACCCGTCCATTTAGATTTGAGCTTCCCATGGAACATCTTCAACCTGTCATTGAACAACCATACCTTTTGTCCAGGGACAAAGTCTTTGCATCTAATGTGCTGATCATGCCATCTCTTTACTTTGTTCTTATAAATCAAACTGTTGTCAAATGCCCTGTTTTGGATTTCCACGAGCTCGTTCAAGTTCAAGTCTCGACAAAGCTTCCCTAGGTGACAACTCCAGTTAATCTTCTTAATTGCCCATTCGGATTTATGAATCAATTCTGCGGGCAAATGGCATGGCTTGCCATAGATCATTCTAAATGGTGAAGTACCCAATGGTGTCTTGTAGGCTGTCCTATAGGCCCACAGAACTTGGTCCAAAAGCTGAGACCAGTTCTTCCTATCGGGACGAACCAATTTCTGCAAAATACTCTTCACCTCTCTGTTCGAAACCTCTGCCATGCCGTTGGACTGTGGGTGGTAAGGACTAGTAACTCTATGCTCAAATCCATAGTCCTTAGCTAAAGATCTCATATCTCGGTTCACAAAATGGCTACCCCCATCAGATATCAAAACTTTTGGCACCCCGAACCTAGCAATAATATGATCTCTCACAAACTTACAGACAGTCTTACTGTCTGCGGTTCGGGTTGGGATAGCCTCCACCCACCTGGATAAATAGTCAACCGCCAACAATATGTACTCATGTCCTTGGCTGTTGGGAAAGGGACCCATAAAATCTATGCCCCATGCATCAAAAACATCACAAATAATCATCGGTTGCATAGGCATCTCATCTCTCTGTCCAACTGTTCCTCCCATCCTTTGACAGATCGGGCACGACCGTACAAAATCAATGGCATCTCTAAACAAGGTCGGCCAATACAATCCACATTGAAGTACTTTGTGAGCGGTTCTCTTTCCCGAATGGTGTCCTCCAGCCTCAAGTGAATGACAATATGTGAGGACACTCTGGTATTCCTCCTGAGGAATACACCTTCTCCAAACACAATCTGGTCCTTCGAAGAAAAGGAAAGGATCGTCCCAGTGGTATCTCCTCGAATCCGACTTCAGTCGGTCAATACTGCTCCTAGTCCAACCATGGGGAACCTGCTTGGAGACAAGATAGTTCACCATGTTGGCATACCACGGGAGTGAGTCAATAACACAAATTGACTCATCTGGGAAGGTTTCTCTAATCCGCTCATGATCAGGAGAATCCTTAAGTTCAATCCGAGAAAGGTGATCAGCCACAACATTCTTCACTCCAGGTTTATCCTTTATCTCCAAATCAAATTCCTGGAGGAGTAAAATCCACCTAAGAAGACGCGCCTTCACGTCCTTCTTTTCCATTAAATATCGAATGGTTGTGTGATCTGTATAAATTGTCACCTTAGAGCCCAAAATATATGATCTGAACTTCTCTAGGGCCCATACTACTGCGAGCATTTCCTTTTCGGTCACTGTGTAATTCTTCTGTGTAGGATCTAAAACTTTGCTCGCATAATGAATCGCAAACGGAATCCCCTCTCGTCGTTGTCCTAACACAGCTCCTATAGCAAAATCTGAAGCATCAGTCATGATCTCAAAGGGGAGAGACCAGTCAGGAGCTTGTAGGATAGGCGAGGCACAAATCTTCCTCTTCAAGAGCTCAAAGGCCTCCAGACACCTGTGATCTACAATGAACTCTGTGTCTTTTCCTAAGAGCTCAGTCAGTGGGCGGGCGATCTTTGAAAAATCCTGAATGAATCTCCTATAGAATCCAACATGCCCTAAGAATGACCGCACTGACTTCACGTTGGTAGGTGGATCGAGTTTCTTGATCACCTCCACCTTGGCAGGGTCAACCTCCATTCCTCTTTTGGAGATGACATGCCCCAACACGATACCCTTTGTCACCATAAAGTGACTCTTCTCCCAAGAGAGTACCAGATTCACCTCTCTACACCTCGTGAGGACTCGGTCCAAGTGCGCTAAACATGTATCAAAAGAATCACCATGAACCGAGAAGTCATCCATGAATACTTCCAGGAAATCTCCCACCATCTCGGCAAATATGGCTATCATGCACCGCTGAAATGTGCCCGGGGCATTGCAGAGCCCGAATGGCATGCACCTGAAAGCATAAGTGCCGAATGGACATGTGAATGTGGTCTTTTCCTGGTCCTCAGGGGCAATGGCCACCTGGTTGTAGCCTGAGTACCCGTCAAGAAAACAGAAGAACTCTTTCCCTGCTAGTCTCTCCAAAATCTGATCAATAAAAGGCAAGGGAAAGTGATCTTTCTTGGTCGCAGCATTCAGGCGCCTGTAGTCAACACAGACACGCCACGACGCAGGTACTCGTGTCGCGATCTCTACCTCCTCCTCGTTGGTGACCATCTGAATTCCCGACTTCTTCGGGACAACATGAAGTGGGGCCACCCACTTGGAGTCAGAAATAGGGTATATAAACCCTGCATTGCACCATTTCTCAATTTCTTTCTTCACTACTTCCCGTAGATTGGGGTTAAGTCTTCTTTGAAACTCACGGGAAGGTCTCACATTATCCTCAGTAAAAATGTGGTGCGAGCAGAGAGCGGGGTTGATGCCCACGAGATCCGACACTGTCCAGCCTATTCATTTGCGGTTCCTCTCTAAGACCTCATTATGACTCCTGTTCTAAAGTCAAGTCTGAGCTAATGATGACAGGATATCTCTCTTTGGGTCCCGCAAGAAAGGCATACTTAAGTGTAGGAGGTAGTGATTTCAGTTCTGGCAATGTGGTATCATCATGCAGATCTGGCTGAACTGAATTTGAATCTGGTTCCGTGTTGCATGAAGGTGGACTAAACTGAGTAGTACTCGCCACCATCTCAGAAGTAAAGGGAGTCGGATCGCCAAAGAAACGCGGTAGTTCGACCAAAGCCGCGTCCGACTCATCATCTATATCCCATGATCGTTCCGAAGGAGATGGAACTGACAGATCCAGATGGATCTCTGTGTCATCATGGGAATAGGTAGATGCATCTCTCACAAGATCAGACAACACCTGGCAAACTGCATCATCCACTATACCCTTTCCAGATGAAAGGGACTCGCTCTTTCCTGAAGGAATCTGTCCCCAAATCCCAACTGTGCTAATCAAACTGCAATCTGCCTCTGAAGATGAATACTCTGTGCTACTCTCTGAATCGGGTCGCTGACACTTGGTTTGCTTCATCTCAAGGTTCACTTCTCCGCCTGGAGAACGGAACTTCATCATTCCCGTACCATAATCGAAAGCTGCGCCTGCGGTCCTAAGGAAGGGCCGCCCAAGAATGATCTGAGATTCTCTCCAATGATTGGGGGTCTCCATGTCCAAGACTGTGAAGTCAACTTGATAGTTCTGCCCCTCAATCGAGATAACTACGTTCTTCACTTCTCCCTTAGGTCTCTTCACTGATCGATCAGCGAATTGGAGTAAGGCTCTAGATTTGCGAAGTGGTCCCAACTCCAATTTCTGATATAATGCTAAGGGAAGTAAGTTGATCGAAGAACCGTTATCTAAGAGTGTGCGTGCAAACGCAATGTCGTCAATACGACTCTCCACATAATGAGCACCCATATCTCTCTTTTTCCTTGGCAAAGTCTGATTCTTGAGACAATAGGTTGTGGCTACCGATAAGACATGTGTCTTTATATTTCGGTTATCTTTCTTCCTGCTAACCCTTGTAGGTGTGCATCTCACCTTAAGGTATTTTTGGAAGGCAGGATGGTTAGCCACATATTCATCAAACGGCACCTTCACAATGATGTTTTCTTTACAAAACCGTGCCATATCGGGGTCATCTTTCTGAATCTTTTTGATGCGCTTTCCTGCCGTAAGAGCACGGGGGAAAGGGATTGAAGCTAGGGAAACAAAGGATGAAGAATCTGAATCATGAACTGAAAGATCATTCTTTGCATTAACGGAAACAGAGTTCTTCATACAAGAATCTTTTTGATGCAACATGGACTCAAAATCTAAACTATCTACTACAGGTTGTGGAATAGAAGCTGGAATGGTATCCGCCACAACCGGAGATGCAAGGTCCTCCGTAGACTCAGAATAATATCCATGCTAACGATGCTGCATACGTGCTCTCCTTCTCCTCTCGGCTCCCTGAGTAGAAATCCTCGAATGGTGCTGATGGGGCTCCGAAATATGATGCCTCTCCTCCTCGTCCTCTGAAGACTCCTCAGGTAGAGCTCTAGAGATGCCCCTCCTCGTGTCCCTCGCCCGGTCAGGTACGGTCACGGTCCTTCCGCTCCTGAGTGACATGTGATTAGCCTCGTCACACGAAAGAATCTCATGTTCAGATCTAGGATATGCTGAATAGTATACCTGACCAAAGTGCTGCTGAGAACTAGATCTGTTCAGGCTATTGGGGTTAGCCTGAACTTGGGCTGGGATAGAGGTAGAGGGTGCAGTCTGCTCGTCTCGCCATCTGGACAGGCGGTTAACATCCACCCGTAAGTCTTGAATCTCGTTCCTGTAGGAACGTAGCTCGTCGAGTATCTGCTGCTGAATATCCACGGGACTAGACGAAGAAGGAAGTGGATAAGACTGGGAAGAAGAACGGGAAGACTGTCCTTGCTGGCCAGAGTACTGCCTCTGCTGCTGCTGCTGGGGTTGCGGACCCTGCTGGCCCGCCTGGTAATGGCCCTGTCGGCCATGCTGCTGGTACTGCTGCCTCTGCTGCTGGGGTGGCTGGAATCCAGGGCTCTGCTGTGAAGGAGGTGGTGCGGAGGTGAATGCGGTGTTGTGAAAGGTCGGGGGACGCTGGTAGGTCTGTCGGTCTCCCGTACTTCCCTGCCTGGCAGGGTCCTGAGTATACCATACTCCATTCACCTCCCAAACCGGTGGAGGTTCCTCCTGGACTGTCTCTGCTAATGGAGGTGGCTGCTGGAAAGAGTGGGTATAGGATTGGTCCTGCTCCCACGGCTGGGGTTGCCCTGACACCAACTGCTCCTGAACATGGTGAACTCGGTATACGGGAGCAGAGGGTGCAGTCACGGCAGGTATCTTTATCTTAGATACCCTATCAGTCAACTCCTCCATTTGTTTTGGGATCTTGGAGACGCTCCGGTCTAACTCATCAATCCTCCTGTCGATCCTCTCTACTACAGTAAGCTTGTCAGCAAGGAGTCCCATGCTAGGGATCACATCCTAAGAGAGATCAACTACAGCTGATTTTCCCCCCTCCAAGTGAGAGTGAACTGGGGGATGGTGTATAGGCCCTGCTGGCCATCTATGAGCGGCTAGTTTCAGCCATCTGCTCGAATACCCTCCAGACGGTATCCGCTCCTCGTGATGTATAGCTGCCTCCACAGGCAGCGCTCACTAAACCCTGCATCTCATGGTTGAGACCAGTGAAAAATGATTGGACCAAGATGTTATCATTTAGTCCATGACAGGGACACTTCTGCAGGATGTCCTTGAATCTTTCCCAAGCATCACAAAAAGCTTCATGGGGTAATTGGGAAAAACTCGTAATGCGCGTCCTCATCATGTTAGTTCTACTCAAAGGGTAGAACTTCTTCAAAAACAGGTCCTTGAACTGGGCATATGTGGTGACAACGATCCCAAGATTCTTTACCCAGTAATCAGCTTTGCCACCCAAGGCAAATGGAAGGGCTTTGAGCCTAATATAATCCTGGCTAACATTTTGATTTTTGAGGTTAGCGCAGATAAGCTCAAAGTCCCTTAGGAATGCATATGGTTCCTCAGAAGCATTCCCATCAAAATGTGGCAGCAGGTTCAGAAAGTGCGGCTTCAACTCAAAGTCAACCTCGGGTTCGGCCGGATTTAAGTAGTTCCGAATTTGATATTGTCCGGGGTTATACGCCGCATCCATTGGTAGTTGGACCCAACATTCAACTGTCCTAACTGAGCTCTGAGAAGTGCATGTTGCTGCTCAGATGCAGCTAATCTGGCAAGTATCATTCTCATTGGGTCTTCATTGTTCTCTTCTTCCTCTTCTTTCTTCTTTGGAGGCATTTTACTTGTGTCTTCTTTAGGTCCTGAATCAGCAATGTGTTCTTGATTAGAAGAGGATTTGTGAATCAAGATATTCTCATCGAGGCGAAGGTCTTCCTCGGTGAGGTGGGAAGAGAGAAAGGGAATGGTTTGAGAATAACCATCCCGAGAGTGGGTGATCCTGGACTCAAGAGGGTCATGAGTCCAAGTTGGTCCATGTTGCGCATGGACCTCTGAAGACATACTTCTTGGAGGGTTCAACGGGAAATTCGCAAGGTCCGAATAATTATCCCCCCAATCAGTCATCTTCGATGTCAAAAGAACCGATTAGAACACGATATTTCAATGAGGCGCTAGTTCTACGGTGCACGTAAATATGCAGAGTGAACTCACACAATACAAACACAATTCAAACCCTCAATTTCACCAACTCAACACATGAGGACCGTAAGAGTTCGGCCGAATTATCTTGTCAATTTTAGTTGGTGAGAATACATTCTTGGAAAGATTAACGAGCTGTTAGGTGTCCGTATTTTCCTACAGACTGACCCGGTTCTTACGACTAGTGTCGCCTGAAAATAAAGAACCAGTAGTAAGTAAGAAATCCAGACTTGGCTCTATCCTAGGGTCGTCTCTCTCTCACTTGAAAGTAAGACAAACAATGAGGGCTTTATGCACCCGAGAACAAGGGTTCTTTTTATTCCAATTAATTAGATCGACCTGCTCAATTCAGTCCCAATTTTAGAGTTAGGTTATCACTTGAAATTTATGTGAACACACAAGCACGTCTACCGTTCAGTCCCAATTTCCTTTTGACCTTAAGTTATAAAACAAGAGGGGAATCGGAAATCAGAATGCAAACGAGAAACTATGATGCATGCTCAGAAGAAGTTATACTTACAGTGAATCCCAGCACTCTTCATGCGTTATGCTAAACAGAATTTGTAAATATTACACTAAATGCATGCAGATCGAGAAAACCGCACCTAAAACAGTATACTATTAGCGGGGAAGAATTGATTGAATTTGAGCTAAGTAGTACGTGTCTATGTGTGTCTCATTATGAATCTTATAAGATATGTGAATCTTCTAAGATATGTGTAGCCTAACTTACGATGGGCACAAACAAGTTTGAATCTAAACTACCGTGTGCCTAATCCTTAAGTTCGCCACTCAAGTCAAGCCCCACCCTCGCCGGAGAGTGAAACAGGCTCGACACACCACAAATAATGTCCAAGTCTTTTTTACACACGCGAGCTCTCAAATAAAGAGCCGCTATAAAGGAGCAACTACCTAAATAATTACAACAATTTACAAAAACTCTCTCAAAGATAAATAAATTCTCCAAGCTCTTCAGCAGTCGGCGCGCGTCGCATCCGTCGACCTCCGATGCACTCCAAGTCCCACCGGGCTCTCGTAAGGAAAATGAGATTTATATTAGAGATATAAACAACAAAATATATACAAAAATACTGAAGAGAAAAAATGACAGAAAATGGATTAATTACAAAGTGGCTCGGGGGTCAGACTACCCGAGTAAATGAAATCTAAATCCAAATTTTTAAACTAATCCCTAAGCCGTTTGCCTCCCCGGCAACGGCGCCATCTGACGAGTCGCTTAATAACGTTGTTTAATTCGGTCACGTTGTAATACGTGTACTTAGCGATTCGGTCAGAACCGAGAGAAGGATCTCCGTGAAGGGTGTCTCGACTTTAATTTTATATCCCGGGCAAGTCCGGGGTCGAACACCAGGGAGGCAAAGGAACATCAAAGGAACAACTTTGGGTTAATTTGAAAATTAGGTTTTAGATTTCCAGTGCGGTTTTTTTATAATTTTTCTATGCAAAAACCAAAGCAAATGCAAAATGCGGGTGAATTAAGTACTAAGAAATCACACAACTTAGCCAAATTAATTTTAATGTCAAATTAATCCAATTCAGCCAAATTATATTTTTCCTAGAGTCCTAATCCAGAGATGAATGCAAGGTACTTTTTTTGGAATTTTAGGGGTTAAAATGCAACAAGGAAAAATGCACACTTTTTATGGGTTTTTTCGCAATTTCTCACACAAACAGTAAGCAAAAATCATGAAAAAATTACTGGAATATAAACATGATGCAAAGAGACTACAGTAATATATTTGGATTTTTTTGACAAGTGATGAATTTTTTTATGTATTTTTTAGTGAAAACAGAGTGGAAATGAGTAATTAATTCCTATTAAATCCATGTTGTCAAATTAATCAGAATGCAAATTATCTCAAGTAGATATTTAGATGAGCAATCTAGGAGACTTGAAATTTCGCAAAAAGGATATACGTGGATTTAACTAAAAATCAAATACTAGAAATACTCTACAATTTATTTCAGACACAAGACAACTCCATTTTGGATGAAATTTGGATAGTAAATTCATCACATTTCAAGGCATCTTTCTTAATTTTTGTGGATTTTTTGGAGCAACCGTGTGTGAGGTGTAATTTTAAGATCATCGATTGGGTAAAATATGCAATATTTTCAGTTACACAATTTTCATTAATTACCCAAATGTCATAAAAATACAAGAAAATATTCAGAACGTACAAAATTAGTTGCTCAACACAATGCTATTTTTCTTTAAATTAAAAGATGCCAAAATAAGTCCAAACTAAGGCATGAACACAAGGGTCTTTGTGCAAACTCAGAAAATAATATTTACATCAGAAATGTGTACAGGGACCATTTTGCAATTACTAAAACTATATACAAAAGTTACATAATTTTTACAATAAAAAAATTAAAACTTTACCTTCTTCCTTCCTTCTTCGCAGGGAGAAGAACCCAAATGGGATGGGGGGGACGGCGGTGCCGATGGGGCTGGAGGCGGCGCGGCGCGCGACGAGGCAGCGCGCGGCGGTGCCGGTGCGCGCGTAGGCGCCGCCTTGGCGGAGAGGCGGCGAAGGCGGATGAGCGGTGGAGGAGGTTGGCAGACGGCGGAGGGCTTGGAGCTGGTTGAGGGGCGGCGCGGTCGGTGGGCTGGGAGAAGCACGGCCGCCCGCGGTTGCTGTTTGATGGCCGGCCGCTCGGGCGGCTAGGGAGGAGGCCGCCGGCTGGCGGCGCTTGACGGTGGTAGCGGCGGTGAAGGGAGGGGGCGGCGGCAGTAGCCGCTGCTCCTTCCGTGATTAATTTTTTTTTGTGTTTTTTTTATTTTTTTTTGATTTTTTACTGCTGTAATAAAAGAGAAGTTTTTTTTTGTTTTAAATTTTAATTTTTTTTATAATTTTCTTTAGACAGGAAATAAAAACACAAACATATGGGAGAAAAATGATATGGTGATGATGGTTATGAAGATGAAGATATATAAACAAATGAGAGAAAACAAATGGTGTGATGGTGGTGGTAATGAAAGAACCTTTTTTTGTTTTAAATATTTTATATTTTTTTAATTTTGTTAAAACGGGGAATGAAGATGATGGGAAACAAATATGATGATGGTAATGTGATGGAGTAGAACAAATGGAAGATGATGAGTGGTGCTATGATGAACTAAAAAAATGCAAAAATGACAATATGATAAAATGAAGGGAAAATTTACCTAAGATGAACGCGGTCGCCTATGGTGTGCTCTCGTGAGCACGGTCTTTGCTCAAATCGTCGGCGGGGCGATGAGCTCGAGCAGCGTGCGGATGCGGCAGCGATGTTGGCCAAAAAACCAACGGATCACACCGGAGAGAGGGTCGTCGTCGCTCGACCGCGGTTGCGTCGCTGTCACCGATTCAACTCTGGGAACTTGGCTCTCCTCACATAAAGATGGATCAAAGGCAAATTGAGAAGGATGGAATGTATATAAAGAGATGGAAAAAATGGAAGTTAGAATTAAGATGGAGTGGGATGGAGGTTAATAAAATGGTGGAGTTGAATTAGAAGTTAGAAAAATGGTGGGGTTGAATGGAGGTTGGTGGTAAAGAGTTGAATGGTGGTTATTGTAGAGAATGAAAATTAAATAAATAAATAAAATAAAGTTGGCTACTTTAATTACAATAGAATAAAAAAGAAGAAAATAAATAGTGGAGAATTTACAAGGGAAGACAAACAACATGTACACATTTTTTTACTTTTCTAATATGTAATTTTTTTGTCTTTTTAATAAGAGATATTTACAACGGAAAAAATATAATAAAATACTACAATTAAAATACAACACAAGTATGATTTTTTTGTATTTTTAGTAATTAAGAAAGATACAATAAAAATTAAAGAAAGAATGAATATATACATGGTATACAATGTACATCTAGGTCCCAAAACCAACTTTTGCAAACGAACTCCGGTTTAATGAAACTACTTCCATTGGATAGATAATTTTCTAACTTGAACTTTAAAAGTGAGTTTGGTGAATTTGGAGTTCATACGGAGCGGGAATTTAGCTTGGAAGTTGGTCTTTATGGCTTTTTCCCATTGGGATCTAGGAGTATTTATTTGAGGTAAAATTTGTTTTGTATTTTTGTATTTTTATATACATTGATATGAACATGTTGGAGAAAGAATTAGCCAAAAAGGAGTTGATATGAAATTATTAAAAATACATAAAGTTAAGGGCTATTTACATGTATAAAACTCCTTTGATTTTGCGGCTTTTTATTGTTAATTTATTTTGTACAATCTAATATACAATAATTCATGTATTTTATTTACAAGAGTCATTTGTTAATTTATTGATTTTATATACATTTATTAGAGAATTTACTCGTGGATTTTGCTAAGATCAAGATATTGAGATGATGAATCGTGGATTCATCAATTGTCTGATTGATTGTGTGGGTTAATTATTGACGAACGAGGAGGCTTGAGTAGTCGCATCGGCGACAGTGAGTCTGACTTGTCAGACCACTATTTAGCGGCTCTCGCATTATCATTTTTCAAATGGCGCTGTTGCTGGGGAACACCGGTTTGTAGAGTACATTTGTGTCTTTTATCTGCTTAGCCATTTTTGATCATTTATTTTTCTATTGCATAACCTGTTTTAAACTGTCTAACATCCATTTCTTGTTTTCTTGCGAGGGACCACTGACCGAGGAGGATTGCCTAGGGGATCCTGAGCAGCCTTGGGAGGAGGAGCCGGCTATTCTACCCTAGCCGGCATGAGAGAGCAGGAGAGCTTGAGAGTGAGAGATAGTCGGTTTTTGTATTTTTGTGAGAGAGAGCCATTCAAATTGTAATAATACAGGACTTAGACACTTAGACACTTCAGACCTAATTTCCGGGTGTTTGTTCACTCGGGGGCTCACCGCGGTTTTCTTCGTGTTTTCTAGACTGTCATTTGCCGGTTTTGATTTAATTTTCACTTTCTTTTGTGGATTGAGCCCTTAGTCCTAGGCTTTTTCTTGATCGATTAGATTAGGTCCAAACACACTAATAACCTTTGCATGTACCTATAGATCGTATTTGGACTTAGTTTAATTAAACATTTAACTCACCTTCTTAGATCCATCGCGCCGCGAGCCCTTCCCATCAAGCGCTACACCTGAGCTCGATGTGTCGAGAAGAGGAGGGGGGTCTAGACCGGACTCTTAGGATCGAGGATTGGTGATTAACTTGTGGTTCTTCACGCTAGCAATTGCCTATCTTAGGATGATTTTCACATTGCATACCGGCATGTAGATAGGTTTACAAATTCTGCTTTGCATCCCGCATGGAGAGAGCTGGGATTCGCTGTAAGTCTTCTTACTTTGCATCCATCATTTAGGCACAAAGGTGAGATTTCCATCTTGGTGCCGACTTGCATTGGCTTTTCCGACTCTATTCTCCCTCTGTTTTTGGACAAAGTAGGATAAAGAAAATACAAAAACGTTATGCGCTTGCTTGAAATTACTCAAAAGAAGCGATAACCCAAAAAAATAAAAAAGGGACTGCGAAGAAAACTTTGACCTAAATAAAATTGGTAATTGGACTCATTGATTGGGGAGAGTCACACCCTCACTTGTATTCAGGTTGCATGGGAAGGTCTCCTTCCTAGTGAGCAGAGTGCTTCGTAAGGATTAGAGCCCAAAATCCAGTCTGTGGCTGCCTTGTGTATCGCCTGGATTTCTGAAGTATTGGCGCTTCTATCGTACGTGGACGAGTAGGGCTTGGTCAACATTGGTGACTCTCTATTGTGCAGAGCACCGACCTTGTCCAAAGTATCGAGCCTAGGCCACGCCTTCACGGGGGTGTCTGTCTCATCGTCTTGCGTCCGAGTAGGTTCTTGCACGCTCACGGGTGATTCCGTTGCGAGCGAGTTCTGAAGTATTGGTTTCGCCTCTTAGCTTCCTTTCTATATTTCTTTGGCTGAGTAGGGATCCAGAAAGGGTTACAAGGACCTCAAGAAGTGCAGACGAGGACAAGTATGGGATACTCTTCCGGCAGTACTCTCTCTTCTATAGGCGTAGCGCTCTAAGGACTCGTTGAAAGATAACTCCCTGAATTCAAGATAAAAAAAAATACAAAGATAAAAGCCGAACCTTCACGGCTTCACGTGTTGAGTTGGTGAATCCCCTTGCTTTGTGTTTGATTGCTAGTTGCATTTAGGTCAAGATCAAAAATATCGCGCCTTTGCGCAAATTTTGTTCTCCTTCTACTTGACCCTTGCTCATTGTGAGCCTTCTACTATTTTGCAATCCTTTTATTTCTTGTTTACCAGCATGCTCTTCATCCAACATCTTTTCCTCTTGGCCTTCTCAAGATGTCGTCCCACAGATGGTTTAGTCGGGACCTCGCCGACACCCACATCGATTCCGTGCCGGCAACATCTTCAATAAAGAGGGTGATCTCCGAGAAGTTAATTCAAACCTTGCGAATGTCTCCTTGGATTCCCCTATTCTAGCTTCTTTCAATACTTGCCTTTCTCCAATAAATCCGCTATTCGGGATGGACTCGCAACCTGAACTAGCTCTTCCCCTTCAGCTAAACCGGGATTACTCTTGTCCCCGAAATAACCCCTTGTGGATGGAGATCGATTTCAGTCAATATCATATGCTCCATTCACAACATTCTGGGATTGACCTTAATCCCAGATTCATCTCAACAGCAGGTGCTCAGGAAGATACTGATCAGGGTTTACTCCGTCATGCAGATTCTCCACCCGATCACGAGTCAGAAATTCCAGTTCAGTCTGAGATGGCAGGTGGAAGAGGAAAAGGACCACAGCCCCCACCTGAACCTGAAGTCAATCCGGGGGAAGGGCAGTACACCACACAGAACGAGGTTAACAGTCAACTGCTGGCTTCCATTCAAGCCATTCAGCAGCAGTTGACTAACCAAGCCCTGGCCCAGACCGCCTTCCAAGATATGCTGAACGATCTGAGAAGGAGGGCTGATGCAAGAGACGATCGGAGGGAGAATGATCCGAATCAAGAGCCTGATTTTGAAGAAGTCAGAGATGAGTTCTCAGTATGAAGACCAGAATTCGACGCAGCGGAAGAAGATCCACCGCAGCTGAAGCCTACACTGAAGGAGACAAACAACCCAGGAGCGGGACGCATCACTGAGTGGATTCAGGTTCCACGTATGCATGCCCACTTCGAGCTGAAGCCGCAATTTATGTCGCTACTTCCCACATTCCACGGGAACACCACGGAGGAACCATATATCTTTCTCAAGAAATTCAGTCGCATCTGTTCCACTGCTCACTACCCCGGAATCCCTCTGGGGGTAGTCAAGATGACCGCGTTTACCTTCAGCCTTCAAGACAAGGCCCTATATTGGGTTGACCATCTTGGGAAGGTCGTCACGACCTGGGAGGAGCTGAAGTCCGCATTTCTCCACAAATTCTATCCTCTCGGGCGATTGAATCAGATGCGTGCCCGAATCTCCAGTTTCTGCCAGCAGCTCCACGAGACCATCCATGAAGCGTGGGAGAGATTCCAAGATCTTCAAGAGAAGTGTCCCCACCATGACATTTCAAAGACCAGTCTCGTACAACACTTCTTTGGGGGGCTATCATTTGAGAGCCAAAAGCTTGTAGATGCAGCTTGCGGTGGTTCACATTTCAACAAGGATGAGGACGTGGTATGGAACGTCTTCGAAGAAATGGATGAAGGAGAAGCAACCCAATCCTCGTCCAGAGTATACATGAAGCCACCAACCACCATCAGCAAGCCAGTGAATATGGTTTCTCACACCGAAGACAAGGATGAGAGCTCCAACCTGAGCATCATTGGGAGCCACTAGTCCAAGGTGGATATCATTGAGAAGAGGTCACAGGACCTCGAAAAATTGGCAGTCATTGAGAAGAGGACCCAGGGTCTGGAAAAGCTCGACCAGATTTCCCAACAGCTGGAGCAGCTCGTGCGTGCATTGAATGCAAACATGTGCAACGCTGTCTACGTCTGCCGAGCCGAATGCTGAGAAGAAGGAGCCTACAATGCAGCAAAACCCTCAGCCGACTCCCCTGCAGCCCCAGCCTGTCCAGCATGTGTACTACGTGCAGGTTCCAGAGCAGCTCCTGCAGCCCCAGACACAGATGGTTGTACATCAACCCGAGCCTCATCCAGCTTACTCCGAGCAGTTCTCTCCACCCCCGCCACTGATTCAGGAAATCAATGGCGTATGGGACAATGAAGCGCAATTGACCCGTCCTCAGCATTCTCAGGGTCAGAACATGGGCAATAGGCCCTACCACCAGCAGCAGCAGGGTGGGAGACCCTTCCAGCACTCCTACCAATACCGGCCTCCATCCCACGGAAACACCTGGAGGCAGAATTACCAACACGGTCCTCAGCAGTCCGGATATCACGGACAGGGATACCATCAACATCCGGCTGCTCAACACAATAAGCAGAATGCACAATATTCCTCCAACCCTCCTCTTCACCAATTCTCTCAAGGTTATCAGTTGCAATCTCAACCGCCATATCAGCATTCTAGACCCCAGCAGGGGGACTCCTCTGAGATTGTGCCGGTTAATCCGACCCTAGCCTATTTAGAGCAGTTAATGAAGAACATGGCTGAGATGACCCAGAAGATCGATGACCTGACGGCAGCCAAAACCATCATACCAGCCCAGGTCGAAGCCAAAACCAAACAACTTCCGACGCAAGGAGCAGGTAGCCGGCAGTGTCCAACCCGAATCAGGGGAATTAAATTATTTTTTATCTAATATTGTTACTCTCAGGAGCTGTAGGACACTCCATCCATCGGTGACGATGAAGGGAAAGCATCTTGCAACTGATGGGGAATCGTCAGTCCAGCCAACACCAGGGCCAGTTAGTGTTCAAAAAATAGCAGACAAGTCAGTCAAGCGGCCTAGGGGCCTGTTGGAGGACGTAATCGTTACGGTTCAGGGAAAGTCATTCCCGGCCGATTTTGTGGTCTTAGATATGGATGTCCCCTCTCCATTGCTCCTTACCCCAATCATACTCGGAAGACCATTTCTGCGGACATCAAACGCAGTAGTGAATTATGGGACGGGAGAAATCACTTTCGGGGCTGGCAATGAAATCATCAGAGTGGAGACCCTGTCTGAGGGAACACCAGCTGAACAGACATCTACATCATGTGCAAGAGTGATCGAGCAGGCTGATGACTGCGACTTTCTAGCTAAAATTCAAGATACCAATTTATTTCTGGATGACAATGAGATCCATGAACTCCTCTGTCCCGAGGAGGAAGTGGAGTCCACAGTTGAATTTCCCCTTATCGATCAGGATGAGGAACTCGCTGATGTGCTGCAAGAGACCGTCGTGGGAGTGACGTGCCTTCAGAACAAAGAGAAGAAGTTTGAATAGATTTCTGATGAAGAGGACATCATTGAGGAATTCTGTCGGGATTTGAGAGAAGAACTGATTATGGTGGACACTGAACCGTTGAAAGAATCACCACCTGCACTAATAGCTGAGGTCACCGTTGAAGCCGCTCAGACCTCTCCAGAGCTAAAACCCTTGCCCTCCAATATGAAGTATGCCTTCCCTACGGGAGAATCAAATATGTACCCGGTCATCATCAATGCCCATCTGACCAAAGACCAAGAATCTCGTCTGATGGAGGTTCTTGAACGCAACCGCAAGGCGATAGGCTAGCGAACTTCTGATCTCCATGGATCAATCCGTCACTCTGCTCGCACCGCATCTTTCTGGAAGAAGATTGCAGGCCCTCTCGAGAACTACGGAGAAGATTAAATCCGAACCTGCGGGAGGTTGTTATGAAAGAAATCCAGAAATGGTGTGATGCGGGATTTATCTATCCCATCTCCGACAGCAAATGGGTGAGCCCTCTGCATGTTGTGCCCAAGAAATCAGGGATCACCATTGTGAAGAATGACAAAGGAGAGGAGATCGCAACCAGAGTACCCACTTCTTAACAAGTATGTGTGGACTACAGAAGACTTAACCTCGCTACCAAGAAGGATCATTTTCCTCTACCCTTCATCGACCAGATCTTGGAGAGATTGGCCGCGAAGGAGTATTTCTGCTTCTTGGATGGATACTCTGGGTATAATCAAGTTGCTATAGCTCTTGAAGATCAAGAGAAAACCACGTTCACCTGTCCTTTTGACACATATGCCTTCAGACGGATGCCGTTCGGGCTTTGCAATGCCCCAGCCACATTTTAGAGGTGTATGCTTGCAGTTTTTGCCGATATGGTGGGCAACGTTCTTGAGGTCTTTATGGACGATTTTTCGGTCTATGGAGATTCATTCGACCAATGCCTGGATTACTTAGACCGAGTCCTACGGAGGTGCTGCGAAGTTAATCTTGTGCTCTCGTGGGAGAAGAGCAACTTCATGGTGACCGAAGGAATTGTGCTGGGCCACGTTATTTCTAAGCGTGGAATGGAGGTTGATCCAGCCAAGGTGGATGTGATTTCCAAACTTGAGCCACCTACGAACATCAAGCAAGTCCGATCATTCTTGGGCCATGTCGGTTTTTACCGACGTTTTATCAAAGATTTCAGTAAACTGGCCAGACCGTTGACTGAGTTGCTCGGCAAGGAAAATGAATTCATTGTGGATGACCGTGTGCTCCTTGCCTTTAATCAGTTGAAAGAGCTCATCACGCAGGCCCCTATCTTACAGCCACCGATTTGGACTCAGCCTTTCGAGATCATGACCGACGCGTCAGATTATGCCATCAGAGCTGTACTAGGACAGATGAAAGATAATGTACCATTTGCGATTCACTACGCTAGCCGAACGCTCGATGAAGCCCAGAAAAACTACACTGTCACTAAAAAGGAGCTGCTAGCGATAGTCTTTGCCTTGGAAAAGTTCAGATCATACCTCATTGGGTCCAAAGTAATCATTTACACTGATCATTCGGCCATTCGGTACTTACAACAGAAGAAGGATGCCAAACCACGCCTCATTCGGTCGATCCTTCTCCTCCAGGAATTTGACTTGGAAATCAAAGATAAACCTGGGGTAAAGAATGTAGTGGCCGATCATCTGTCAAGGCTTCCCGAACCAGAGTCTCCTGAGCTGAACCTGCAGCCAATCACAGAGACCTTTCCAGATGAGGCAATTCTGTCTATCGCCTCATTTCCTTGGTATGCGGACATCGTGAACTACCTGGTTGCCAAGAAAATCCCACAGGACTGGCCTAAATTGAAAATAGACAGGTTCTTGTCTAAAATCCATTTCTGCCAGTGGGAAGACCCGTATCTGTTTCGTGAGGGAGCAGATTGTATCTGGAGAAGGTGCATTCCTCAGGAGGATGTTCCAAGTGTCCTCGTGTTATGTCATGACCAAGATTCTGGAGGACATCATTCAGGGAAACGTACGGCAGCAAAAGTTCTTCAAAGTGGCCTCTGGTGGCCGTCCTTATTCAAAGATGTAGATGAATATGTCAAATGCTGCACTGACTGCCAGAAGATGGGCGGAACCATAGGAATGAGAGACACGATGCCTCTGAAATACATTCAGATCGCAGACATCTTTGACGCATGGGGCATCGACTTTATGGGCATGTTTCCCAACAGTCAGGGATATGAGTATATTCTGCTTGCTGTCGATTATGTCAGTCGATGGGTGGAGGCTATTCCCGCCCGAACTGCCGACAGTAGGACTGTCTGTCGATTCTTGAGAGATCACATCATAGTACGGTTCGGGATTCCCACGATTCTCATATCTGACGGGGGTAGTGATGAATCTACGATTCGTCATCTTTATTCATTTATTTTAGCTTAAAATCCCTTATAAAACACCTGCATATAACGCTAACTCCATATTCTTACTAACTTGCATTTGTGTGAAAATATTGTACATTCCTTACTAATTTTAACCTAAAATAAATAAATAAAGAAAGAAAGGAAAAATAAAGAAAATAAAATAAAAAAAGAGGAAGACTGTATACAGGCTGACCCGAACCCCGAGAGAAGGTCAAGACTTGACCTGATCGACCACGAATAAAGTAGGGGGAGATAGGGTCCTTAACCAGAAAATCCAAAAAAATGTGTTTCTCACTTATTTTGTGTATATCTGTATAAAACTAACACTAATTTATTTGTACCTTAATTGACCCCAAATCAAATAACATTCAAAATCAAAGTTGTAAATAAAAATGGGTCCTAATTAATAAAACTGATTGCACAATTCAATCATGTACAGAATAAAAGTAGCCACACTTGGAAAAAGCCACTAAGCACTAATTGAAAGATCTATTCCGGCTCCATATGATCTCAAATTGAACAAATATCACTTCCATTGAATTCTAAATTAAATTATCTTCAAAATGACTGTGATTTTATAATTTTTGGAGTTACGGTTGAAAAGTTGGTTTTCTGGGGTGGTTTGTGCAATTTTCCCTTGTATTTTGTGCATATTGTATTTGTATATATATTTGTAAATATTTTTACTAATTATTTAAAATAAAAATAAAAATAAAAAATAACAATAACATTGTTAAAACTAAAAAGGCTAATGTCCTCATTTAACCCTTGTATATAATACCATATATGTATATAATACATGTATATAGTTGCTATTTTTAACTAACCATCATAAAAAAAATAACATTTTTTAATTCAAACAAATAAAGTGACGAAAATTCAAAAAAATTAGATAATTTTGTAAATAATTTTATCTTTCTATTTTATCTCTCATGTTATCTCTTCCACCAAAAAAATCAAAAATTCATCTCTTATCCAAAAAATTCAAAATTCAAAATTCATCTCTTTTCTATTTATATGGCTCCTTCTCCATCATTCCAACCTGATCAATCTTTGGTGAGAGGAGCCCGATCTCTGAGAAAACAATTTCGTCGAGAAAAGGTGTCGAGCCTCCAAGCCGTCCGGTGACAGCGAGTCGGCCTTGGAGGCGATCACGATCCATTTTCCACTCCTAAGGTGAGATCCAAATTTTCTTCGCATTTTTATCTTAGTTTAATCGTAGTTTTATTTTTCGTATTTTCGTCTCGTTGTCATTTTTTGTCTCTAGATCTTAAAACATTCCATCTCGATTTATTCCACCACCGACTCGATTTTTCATCTCACGTTCTCGAGCTCTCCACGTTCTATTTTCTATCTCCCACAATCTATCAACTCCAACCACGCACGGTGGTCGGAGAATTGGATTCGAATCTCTCATGTTCGTCGGATCCTCGTTCATTTTCCGACTTGTAAATAAATAAAAAAAACATTATTTGTTCTTTTATTCTCTAACTTTTGTTTTGCAGGATAATATAAAAATAAAAAAAATAAAAACATAAAAATATAAAAAAATTTCTTTATATTTTTTATTTCCTGATTTCGGATTTAAAAAAAACAAAAAAGGGTTTTCTTTTTTTTCCTGTTTTCATCATTTCAAAACAAAAAAAAATTACAAAAAAAACACAAAAAAAAAGAGAAGGGACGTTCGCTGCGCCTCCACCGCCGCCTCCCCCCTGTCATCTCCTCTGCGGTAACCACCGCCGCCCCCTCGGCAGAGAGTCACCGCGCCGCCCCGCAACACCGCGGCGCCTCCACCAGCGGCGGCAGTGCCGCCCTCAAGCATCCAGACCTCGCCAGGCGGCCATCCCCAGGCACAACGCCGCTCCTCCGCTGCCCCAGCGCGCCCTTGCCGCACATCTTTGCGCCGCCGACGCCTAACAGCCGCCACCTCCTGCGCGGTAGCGCGCCGACCCCGGCGCCGCCTCTACTCCATCGCCGCCGCCCTTGCTTGGAGAAGATGCAAGGGGCGGCGGCCCCTTTGGTCCCCTTTGTGCGTTGAGAAGAACGAAACCCCTTAGGGTTGTGGCTTTTGATTAAAAGAAAAAGATTATTTGGCCAAATTACAGTTACGTCCTCCATAGTTCTCAAATTCATAGAAACGCCCCTGCAGCTTCAAGCACGTGCATTGCACGTTTTAAGTGGGTAAATTACACATTTCTTCTTGCACTTTATTTCTGTTATTATTTGTTGAAGAATTTTGAACTATCTGCATTTCAGTCCCTCTATTTCAGACATTGAACCTGCTTGATCTTTATGATGAAATAAATATTTTTAGTCGCCAAAAATTTCGCAAAAATTGTGCTATGCTCCTGATGTTCATATCCATCTAGCATAATTCTTTTATTGCATTTTGATGTCATTTATCATTATTAAAAAAAATCAAAAAACAGTGTTATTTTGTCTTCCTGAAATTTGAAAATTCATAGAAATTCGAAAATAGCTCCAAAAATTCTAAAAAAAATAGAGTAACTGTATTTCATTGTCTTTTAATTTCTGGCCAATTTTCATGCATTAATTCTTTATAAAACCAAAAAAATTGAAAAACATCAAAAACCTTATAAAAATCATAAAACAATTCTACAAAAATCCAAAAATTGTGATTTCAGTTCCTGTTTGTAGATATTTTCTTCTAGTTTGTTTTAAAAATAGTAGCCAAGAGTTTTGGGCATTTAAAGATTTTGAAATTGCAAATTACTCCAGGCTGTGCACATTTTCTTGTTTCCTCACTGTTTAATTTTTAGAAAAATACAAAAACATCTGAAAATTCCACAAAAAAGTCTCAAAAATATTTCAAAACTTTTAAAACCCAAAAATATTTTCCTTTGATTTTTCTGATTATTTTGGCATAATTGAAAATTGCAAAAAGAGTTGGTGTGTGTACATTCTTGATCCTTGTTCCTATTGCTCCGCATTATTTTTAAAAATAAAAAAAATTACAAAAATCAAAATCACTAAAATTTGAAAATCAGAAAATATAATAAAAATTAGAAAAAAAATTAAAAAAAATTAAAAAGATTCAAAAAATCACAAAAACCAAGGATAGTTGTCCTTTGAGATTCTTGTTTTCTCTTAATTAGTTTCTGATTAATTAAATAACCCTCGGGAATTGTAGCCTCCTGAGTTCGACCCTGTCCGCTATACAGGTTAATAAGTAGCAAAATCATAAAAAAAATATTTTTTGTTGACGCGGGATTTTGGGGATAAAACAACGACCTATTTTCACCAATTAATTTCCAATCTCTGAAAGTTCCGGTTCAACAGGTAGTCACTTAATAAACAGAGAGGTGAAGAAGCTGACTCAAGAATTCTGCATTGAACATCGTGTTGCTTCACCCTACCACCCGCAGTCCAATGGCTTAGCTGAATGTTCGAACAGGGAGATCAAAACAATCTTACAGAAGCTTGTGCGTCGGATCGCAAGAACTGGTCTCAGCTGCTTGACTCCGTTCTTTGGGCTTATAGAATAGCGTACAAGTCACCCTTGGGAATGTCTCCCTACCGCCTTGTGCATGGCAAGCCATGTCATTTGCCCATCGAACTAATTCACAAATCCTTATGGGCCATTAACATATGTAATTTGGACTCCAAGCAAGCAGGAAAGAACAGAAAACTGGATCTGAACAGATTACTGGGAATTCAGAGATTATGCATATGACAACAGCCTGATGTACAAGGAGAAGGTCAAAACATGGCATGACAAGTATATCCGTCGCAAGTCCTTTGATCCAGATTAGAAGGTGTGGTTGTTCGATGCTAAATTGAAAATCTTTCCAGGCAAATTGAAGAGTAAATGGACTGGGCCGTTTATGGTTAGGCAGGTGCGTGACAACGGAAGTGTATTGATATCCAATTTGTCAGCTGACGCACAGCCATTTGTAGTCAATGGACAGCTTCTGAAGCCATACCTTGAACATGATACATTCATGGTTGTCGTTGACTCGGTTCAAGTAATCTATGAGGATGAGCTGAATATTTTCAAAGAAACAGAGGAAGGCCAAGCCCAACAAAACATTTTTGAATGAGTTTTCTTCTTTTCTTCTTTTCTTCTTTTCATTTTCTTTTATCCTCTTCTACCGAATTGATGCCATCCCTTTCATCATTGCTACACTTAGGATGTACTTTAACCTAAGTATAGGGGGGATGCGCATCCCGAGTTGTTCATATCCACTTTCTTCTCTTTTCTTCTTTTCTTCTTTTCCGTCCCTATCTTCTGTATCTATCCAAAAGGTGTCGCCCCTTGTAGACAGTCTTCTATACTTAGCATGTACTTTGTCCTAAGTATAGGGGGACGTGCACCTTGAGTTCCTTCTATTCTTTTCGATCCTCTCCATTGTCTCCTCTTCTTGTCTATACTTAGGGATATCTTACCCTAAGTATAGGGGGAGACAATTTGAGTATGATCTGTTCATTCCCACCCTTGACCCTCCCTGCTTTGTGTACAGTCTGCTATACTTAGGATTATTTGATCCTAAGTATAGGGGGGACGGTCAATTTCTCATTCGTTCATTCGCTTCTTCGTTCATTTATTCTTTGGATTTTTCTATACTTAGTACGAGTTATGTCTGCTCTTTTCTCTCCGATCTATGAGGACATAGCTCCAGCTAAGTATAGGGGGGTCGTATATACTGCGTATATACTTTAGCCATAACTCGTACTTTCGTATTTTCCTAATAATATGGCTAAACATTCGTCAAAATTCATTAAAAATCTTTAATAAAAGGTGTGTTGTTCCTCAAATTCCTTGTGTATTTACTGATTAATTAATCAGGTGAAAATGTTTTTTGCAAAATGTTTGAAAAATAGTTTGAAAACCCTTGTGAACATCTATTGAAAACTATTTTGAAAATATTTTGTTACATGTTTTCAACCTTTGTAAAAATGTGTGGTTTGTAAAATTTCTTTTCTTTGTGTGAAATAAAATGTTTGAAAAATGATTTGCAAATGGTTTGAAGATTGGTGTAAAAATATTGGAAAAACCTATATATACTGTTTTGAAAGCCTTTGCAAAAGGATTTTCAAATGTGTGTACATGTTTGTAAAATGTTTGTAAAAAATATTTTGGACTATAGTTTTCAAAAATTATGTGAAAAAGTCGTGTCAACTAAGTTTGAGGAATTTATGCATCACACCAAATCCACTATATATATATGTATGTATGTATAAAACTGACCACTTACCCTTGTAAATTCTTAAAATCCACTTCTTGTAGATATAAGAAGCACTCCCGTGTACATATTTTCACCTAACTTTCAGCCAAAATCTTTTTGTTTTCAAAAATCCCAAAACATTTGCAAAAGTAAAATCCAAAAACATTTGAAAAATCTTTTGAAAATAGAAAAAAATGCATGCATCATCTTTTCAAAAATCCATAAAAAGTTTAAAATCCTTGAAAATTGCATCACAAAAATATTTCCTGTATTTTGCATAGCATTGCATAGCATTCGCATTTTTCGGATTAAGTTTATAGTTGAACAAGTCTAAATAAAATCTGGAGATTGGAGCTTGATTGGACCTCACAATCTACCTAATAACAGGAACCTTATAGGAACTGGGTTTGAGGTACTTCAGGTCTAGTTGACTTAATTCTTTGAGGATCACGAGACTTGGTTCAATGGATTCTTGACTGCCTAAGTAGAGTATTTCAGAGCACACGCATGACTCTTGTTGATAATGACCTAACTTGGACACCTGCACCTTTCACATGGCTCAACTCAGTTGGAGTGGTGCGGGGATTGGATTTGCCGGTATGAGATGCACACAGGTGGAAACACTTGTCCTCCTCTAGGGAGGGAAGTGCGCCCCAACCCGTCCAGTAATGATGAGTTTCAAGGATAGGAGATCGTGGATTGCAATAAAGCTTCAAAAGTGGGATAGTCTACTTGCTCAAGAGGAAAAACTCCCTATGTAAATGCTGTTGTATATAGTATTCAAAAAAATATTGCAAAAGCAAAAACTCCAAAAAAGTGGACAGGCCTGTACAAAAATAACAATGCCTGCCGGAGTGTACATATGTTGTAAAGTCAAATAAGCAAGATTGAGCTTCAAAGTCATATCATGTGAGCCTTCAGCAGGATGACTTGACTACACTGGTCTTGCATCCTAGGATAGGTAGCTTACACTGGCTACCGTTCATTCTTCTCTTCACCCCTTCTCTTGGGCTGGTTGCCACTTCAAACTTAGAAGGGAATATCCTACTCCTCGAGGGATGAGTTGTTGGATTGGGGAATCATTGGGTTGTCATATCGGAGAAGTCAGTCTCTTTGTCATTTCAGTTGAGGAGAGCCACCATCACTTACACTGTACGAGTCAGATTCATAGTCGTAAGAGTTTGCGTATGAGTTGAAATATTCCTGACCTGGCTATTGAGGAGACTTGGACAGAGTTTTGGGATTCTCAGGGACTGTTGGATTTCAAATTCGGTTCTCATTAAGGTTTCGCCCGCACTAAAATTCCAAACGTCTGACTTAAGCTCCAAATTTTGATTTTGTGAAGACAAGTTTGATAATTAAACTTCATCCAATTTTCTTCATTTTCTTTTCTGTCTTTTTATTTTTGCACTTATTGCATAAGTGTTTGCTAGGGACTAGCAAAGGTAAAGTATAGGGGGATGATGAAGCCACGTTTCATCATCTTTATTCTATCATTTTGGCCTTAAAAACCCTAGTAAATGCGTGTAAATAGAACTAATTCATGGATTTTAGCATTCATGCATATGTATGTAAATGTTGTATAAAATGCGGTTCTTAAAGCCAAAATAATAGAATAAAGAGAAGAAAAGAAAAAGAATAAAATATTGTAAATATTTTATGACCCGAAACCCGAGACCTAGGCATCTTGATGAATAGGTCGACAAGGAATAAAGTAGGGGGAGATAAGGGCCAATACCTATACTTATTAATTCATTCTTTATTCATTTGGGACTTATTTTTAGTTCCACTTTTTGTGTATCAAATAAAGAAACTTTGTACATGAAAAGTTGTAGATATTTTTATATAGAAAAATACAAAATTGATTTCACAGAAAAATAATGTACAGATAAAAAGTTATGGTCTGAATAAAATCCAGAATCCCAACTTCTCAGACCTGTATCTCACAAATGAAAACTCCAAATGCAGCAAACTCACCTTTAATTGTATATAGAATAAAATAATCTATTTAATGGTTGTGGTTTCGCATTTGGCAGAGTTACGGTTTGAAAGTTGAGTTTTGGACCCACATTGTATACTTGTACAGAATAAAAATATTCAATTTATTCTTTAATCATTACTTTTATAATTTATATTTTTATAATTTGTAATTAATATGTATAATAATTATGTGCATTAAAATTGGAATAAAAACCTAAATAAAACTTAAACTAAAATACTTACATATTTTATACATAGGTATACCACCTATACCCATACCTATACAATACCTATTTATATTTTATTATATACAAAACATATCAATAAAATAAAATAAAAATATATTTGTGTATATAAAAGTATTCTATAATTTTAGAAAATAATAAATAAAATAATAAAATTTAAATACACAGAATAAAAATAAAAGATTAAAATATATAGATAATATACCTATATAGGGGTATAAAATAAACTTGTAAAATATATCTAATAAAAATAAATAAAAATTATTATAAAATAGTTTATAAAATTATAAACACTTTTTATTTATAACCTAAATAAAATAATACCATTTACTATTTTAAAATGATTTTAGAAATGATTTTTTCCAGGTTTTTCCTGGTTGGTCCACGTGGACCAACCAGGGGGCTGCGGATGGTTGACCTGCACCTGTGGGCTGTGTCAGAGTGGGTTTTGACCTCCTTTCTTGGATTTTTCTAGGGTGCTCCTTACATCTTTTTCGTGATGGAGTCTTCAGAACTTTTTGATGCACATCTACCCATGAATCCCGCACAAGGTTATTTTCGGGCATCGCATCACTGTGGCATCTGTTGCCACCTCGTCTTTCACGCCACTCGACCATGTTTCAAAACGAACCCCCCGACTTCCCTTTGACCCTTGATCACTCTTCCACCTCCGAATCTCTAGCCTAGGTCCTTGGCGTTACTCTTGGTGACAGCAGGAGTTCGTAGGACCTCTCAACGGGTCAAGGCGACGTCGAATCGAGTCAGGTCCCCTCGCCGGAGTTCTCGCGGGAGGACTTCTCGTGCACGCACGGGTGAGGTCTCTTCTTCCCCTTTTCCTCTTCTGTTCCCTGGTGTTTTAGCGTTAAAGCCCTCAGTGGCATTTTCTTTGTCAAGATCTACCGCTTAATCATCATCATTGCGTTCCGATTCGATCTTGGCCGGCATCGAGTCTTGCCGGCCTTAATCTCCCTTCCACCTAGTCCTATCCACCTGTAAAACACCCCACGAGGTCGGGGCATTTTTCCCCCGATCTCGTCACCCGCTTTCCTTGCATGTTTGGAAGCCATCCATGCGCCTAGGGGAAGTTTTGCACCTCGCCGGAGCAAGCTTGGAACCTCCAAGCTCCGCCCTCGCCGCGGGAGAGCCCTGGCCTTCGCCGGGGCATTTTGAAGCCGCCAGACGACAGAAGACCCCTGCAGGAGCACACGGAGGTGGTCGGGAACCGCCCAGGTGCCCGGAGAAGCCGCTCCTCGTCGATTCAAACTCGACAGGAGTCTGTTCTTCGGGTGTTCTTGGAGGTCCTTTCCTCGTCGTCCGATCGAAGGCTGATCGCCCAGGATCGCAGCCACCGTAAGATCAAGTCCAGTCGCAGCCGTTCGATCGACCCCGTATCTTCTAATCCAAGCCGCCCTGCCGAAGGGGTATCGCGCACGGAGGACGCGCCACGTGGAGTTAATTGAAGCCGATCAGCCGTTGGATGCGCCCACTGTGTGGGTAATTTTGCTTAGTACCCCTGCGCCTTTTTGTATTAATCATTAACCCGGAACATTCATCTGCAGTGTTAAATTTTTGTAAGTTTTATATCCGTGCCCCTGGTATTCTGTATTATTGAACGCATACCCCTGCCAGTCGTGCACGTGAGCCATCACGTGTTCCCTTGGCCATTTTGCAAGTCCGCCCAGACGTTTTGGTTATTTTCAAGGAGGTCCTCCCCAGGCGCGTGCATCGCACGCGCGTGGGTGGGCTATTTGCAACCTTTCCCTCACGGCTTTTGTGTTTTGTAAAAGGGCCATTAAATTGAATATTAAGTGCTAACTTTTGTGAAAAATTGCATGAATGCCCTTGAATGTTTTAGGATTGTCGTGTATACTCGTGCCAGCCTTGATTTTTTCTTGCTAGATCTATTTAATTAAGGCATCATTTCAATTCGAAATTTTTTTTCAAAAATTCAAGTTAAGCTCCTGAGTGCTTGCACTATAACGCCATATTTTTAGTTTGTCATTTTATTGCATTTTCATATTTATTAAAAAATCAAAAACATGTTTTTTAGCTACTGTCTAGCTTAGAAAATACCAAAAAAATATTAAAAGGCCTTAAAAAATTCCAAAAATATTCACTACTGTGTATTTTGACCTATTTTATTTTCAATCCAAAAACTACTAAAAATTTCCAAAGAAAAACCCTAAAAATTCAAAAATACTTAAGAACTTCAAAAAAAAAGATATAAAATCATAGAAAACTCAAAAAAATACAAACCCAGTTCATGTTTCTTCTATATTTTATTGCATTTATTTGAAAATTAGTTTGGAAAATTTTGTGGTTGTTTGCTATCTTTAATTCCCATTTTATCCCCAGCCAGTAGCTTATTCATTGTTTTGCTTTATTGTGCTATCTAAAAATACCAAAAACATTCTGAAAATCAACCAAAAATCACAAAAACAGTAAAAATTTATAAAAAGACCAAAAAATTTTTATTTCTGAATTTTCAACTACTTTGCATATTTTTATAAATATTTTATCTTGTCTTTTCTTATATTGCTTTCTTATTCCAATATTAAAAAAGAACAAAAAAATATAAAATATAAAATTATTAAAATTGGAAAATTAAAAATCAAAATACAAAATTAAAATTAAAAAATATATAATAAAAAATATAAAAATTAAAAACCCACAAAAAATTGGATTGGCTAAGTGGTTTATTAGACCTAGGTTTTGACTCTTGTCTATACTCTGCACCGTTGTTTTCTGTGTTCGACCCCTACTTGCTTGCCATTGTACATTTCTTAGTAGGGTATAATAAATTTTAATCCTTGCTATTGATTGCCTGATTGATTGTGTGGGTTAATTGTTGACGAACGAGGAGGCTTGAGTAGTCGCATCAGCGACAGTGAGTCTGACTTGTCAGACCACTATTTAGCGGCTCTCGCCTTATCGTTTTTCAATAGGATCGAACTCAGGGAGGCTACAATTCCCGAGGGTTATTCAATTAACCGAAAAACAATTAAGAGAAAACAAGAATCTCAAAGGACAACTATCCATGGTTTTTGGTGATTTTTTATCTTTTTAATTTTTTAAATTTTTTAATTTTTGATTTTTTTTGTATTTTCTAATTTTAAAATTTTTAGTGATTTTGATTTTACATTTTTTTATTTTTCAAAAATAACACGAAGCAATATGAACAAGGTCAAAAATACCCACACCAACTCTTTTGTAATTTTCAATTATACCAAAAAACTCAGAAAATGCAAAGAAATAATTTTTGGGTTTCAAAAGTTTTGAAATATTTTTGAGAATTTTTGTGGAATTTTCAGACTTTTTTGTATTTATCTAAAAATCAAATAGTGAGAAAATAAGAAAATGTGCACAGCTAGGAGTAATTTGCAACTTAAAAATATTCTAAGTGCCCAAAACTCCTGACAATTATTTTTAAGACAAACTAGAAGCTATTATTTATGAACAGGAACTAAAATCAAAATTTTGGATTTTTGTAGAATTTTTTATGATTTTTAGAAGATTTTTGATATTTTTCAATTTTTTGGGTTTTATAATTAATTAATGCGTGAAAATTGGTCAGAAATTAGAAGACAATGAAATACATCTACTCTAATGTTTTGGAATTTTTGGAACAATATTTGAATTTTTTATGAATTTTGGAATTTCAAACATGGAAAAATAACATGTTTTTGATTTTTTATAATAATAAACGGAATCAAAATGCAATAAAAATTTTATGCTAGGAAGATAATCACATCAGGAGCATAACACAATTTTTGCAAGATTTTTGGACTAATAAAAACATTTATTTCATTCAGAGAGATCAAGTAAATCAAGGTCTGGACAGTCAGGGACTTAAATGTAAATTCTCAAAGTTTTAGCACCAGAAATTAACAAAAATAAAAGATAGAATAAGACTAACAATTTACCTAGTATATTACATGCAGTGCATGTGCTTTGGAGGCTGACAGGGGCTTCCTTCAAATTTGTGAGACTTTCAGGGACTTTAATGCAATTGTGCCCTTTTTTATTCAAAAATAATGAACCCTAGGAAGGGTTCCTTCATTTAATCACCAGGGGAGGGGAGAGGCCAACCACCTCTCTTCTTCTTCTCCAAGACAGGTCGGCGCTCAGCGGGGCGGCGATGGCGGTGTGCAGAGGTCGGCGCAAGGATGGTCGCGGCGGGCGGCGTGTCGCCTGGAGGTCGGCCGAGCAGGGCGCGGCTGCTGGAGATCGACGGGCCTGGTGGGCTGCGTCGTCGCCTGGAGCGCAGCACGGAGGGTCGCGCTCGGGGCGGAGGTCAGCGCACGCGAGGGGCAACGGGTGCGGGGTGACGATGCCGTCGCAGTTGGACGCGCTGCTCCGCGCGCGGAGGTCGCAGGTGGCGTGGGTCGCACGGTGGATGGGCTGCTCCCGCGGGCTTCAAAGGTGGAGGGCGGCCCGCTGAGGATGGTTGGGCGGCCTTGGAGGCGCACCTTGGGGAGGCGCGACCTGGAAGGGGTGTCTAGGAGGAAAGGGGGGGCGGCGGCGCCCCGTCCTTTTTTTTATTGTTTTTGTATTTTTTTATTTCAATGTAAACAGTACTAATAAAAAAACTTTTTTTTTATAATTTTTATTGTAAATCCAAAATAATAAATAAAACAGAAAATGAGGACATTTTTTGTTTTTTAGTTCCTGCAAAACAAATGTTAGAGGGAAAGAAATAAATATTTTTTATTATTTTTTAAATTATCCTGCAAAACAAACGTTAGAGAAAATGAAACAAATGTTTTTTATTTATTTACAAATCGGAAAATGAATGAGAATCCATAGAAAAATGGAAGAATCGAATCCGATCTCCGGCCACTGTACGCGACCGGAGTTGAGAGATCGTGGATGATAGAATAGAACTGGTGGAGATCGAGAAAATGAGATGAAAAATCGAGTCGGTGGCGGATCAAATCGAGATGGATTTTCTAAGATCTAGAGAAATAAAAATGCCAACGAGAGAAAAAAATGCGATGAACTAAACTACGATTAAATTAAGATAAAAATACAAAGAAAAATGTGGATCTCACCCTAGGAGCGGAAAAGGACCGTGATTGCCTCGACAAGATCGACTCGCTGTCACCGGACGACTTGGAGGCTAGGCAACTTTCTCGACGAAATTTTCTTTCGGAGATCGAGCTCCCCTCTCTAAAGATTAATCAAGTTGAAATGAGGGAGAAGGTGCCATATAAATAGAAAAGATGGAATGAAATTAGAATTTTTGAATTTTTTTTGGATAAAAAGATAAGAGAGATAAAAATTGAAATGGATTTTTGAATTTTTTTGTGGAAGAGATAAGAGAAATGAAATGAGAGATGAGATAAAATAGAAGAGAGATAAAGTTATTTACAAAATTAACTAATTTTTTTGAATTTTCGTCACTTTATTTATTGGAATTAAAAATGTTATTTTTTTATTTTTTATGATGGTTAGTTAAAAATAGCAACTATATACATCTACTATATACATATATGACATTATATACAAGGGTAAATGAGGAAATTAGCCCTTTTTGTTTTAAGAATTTTATTATTTTTATTTTTATTTTAAATGATTAGTAAAAATATTTACAAATATATACAAATACAATATGCACAAAGTTCATGTGAAAATTGCACAAACCACCCCAGAAAACTGACTTTTCAACAGTAATTCCAAAAATCATGAAATCACAGCCATTTTGAAGATAATTTAGTTTAGAATTAAATGGAAGTGATATTGGTTCAATTTGAGATCATATGGAGCCGGAATTGATCTTTCAATTAGTGCTTAGTGGGTTTTTCCAAGTGTGGCTATTGTTATTATGTACATGATTTAATTGTGCAATCATTTTTATTAATTAGGACACATTTTTATTTACATCTTTGGTTTTGAAAGTTATTCGATTTAAGGTCAATTAATGAACAAATAAATTAGTGTTAGTTTTATAAAGATATACACAAAATAAGTGAGAAATATTTACAACAACACACATACATTTTTGATTTTTTGCTTAAGGACCCTTATCTCTCCCTACTTTATTCCTGGTTGATTAGGTCAAGTCTTGCCTTCTCTCGGTATTCGGGTCAGCCTGTATATAGTCTTCCTTTTTTTTCTTTATTTTTCCATTCTTTCTATATTTATTTATTTTAGGTTATAATTAGTAAGAAGTGTACAATATTTACAAACAGATGGAAGTTAGTAAGAATATGGAGTTAGTGTTATATGAATTTGTTTTGTAAGGAATTTTAAGCTAAAATAAATGAATAAAGATGATGAATCGTAGATTCATCATTCCCCTATGCTTTACCTTTGCTAGTCCCTTAGTAAACACTTATTGGAAGGAATAAGTGAAGAAGAAAAAGAAAGGGAAAATAAAGAAAATAGGATCATATTGAGTATTAAACTTATCTTCATAAAATTGTAGTTTGGGGCTCTGTCGGACCTTTGGATTATTGGTGTGTCGGAACTTTTGTGAGACTTAGAATTTTAAAACCAACAGCCTTCAAGTTCTACAAATCATTGTCACAGTTTCGGCTCAGAAGTCATCTTAGATCAATCCTCTTCCCAAAGTATACCCTATGAACATTAAACAATTGACTCATGTGTGTGAAATATTTTAGCTCTTCCCATCCAGAATGCCAGACTACCATGCAAATCTCCTCTCCAATAACTCGTTCTCGGGAAGTAAGGTATTTCCTTCTAAGGTCTGTCGTGTTGTGTTCACAATCAAATTGGGGGAGAAGTTAGAAGAATGAGAAAAGAACTGGAGGGTGGCCAGTGTAGTCACCTCCCCTAGTGAAGCTGGCCAGTGTAGCCAAGTCTACACCAAGATCTGCAGGTTTTCTTGAAGCTTGGACCTTTTTGGTCAGATATTTATTTGGTAGTAGCTTCTTTGTATTTGGATTTTGGTGGTTCTGCTTGGATCTTGTTGTGCCCCTACGGATATAGAATATTTTTTTCCGTACATATTTTGGGGTCTTAGAAAAAATTGTGCCCAGCCGTCCCTCCCTTTTCTGAATCTTTATTTCAACTCGTACTCCGGTCTTTAGATTTCCACGCTACCAGAAAAGAAACTCATACAGTCTTCCAACTTCCCGTCTGAGTTGAGCTAAGTGCATAGTGCGGGAGTACAAATTAATTCCCTATTCCAGAGTTTACCTAGAATGAAGAGATCAGGTTAGACACTAAGAGTCAAACGCTGCACATTGTCATGTGGAACTTAAAGAATTAAGTCAAAGACTTGAAGTTTCTAAAATCCTATTTCTCATTGAAGTTCCTCTGAGAATTAGGTGGATTTAAGGTCCAACTAAGCTCCATTCTTCAATTTTATTCCAGACATAGTTTAAATATCAATGTTATCCTGAAAAATGCACATGCAAATGCAAAATATGAACAATGCAGATTTTTTTAGAAATGATGCACATGTAAAGACAACATTTTTTTGAACTTTTTATGGATTTTTGGAGGAAAAATGCAAATGTGAAAGAAAGTTTTTTTTTTGAATAATGCAATTTTTATAGATGTTTAGTTTTGTAGTTTTTTTAAAGGAAAAAGGGTTAGTAATATAAACAAGTATATACAAGAGATTCTTTTTGTTTTTTTTGTTTTTGTTTTGTTTTTTTGTTTTGTTTTTTTTTTGTTTTTTTGTTTTTGTTTTTATTTTTAGTTTAGTTTAGTTTTGTTTAGTTTTGTTTTGTTTTGTTTTTTACACACGTGGATTTTACAAAATATACACATAACCCTCCAAATAAATGTATTTAAAAGTACGAGTTGTGTCTAAAGTATATATACAATATATACAACATCCCGCTATACTTAGCTCGAACTATGTCCTCATAGTGATCAGAGAGCGACAAAGGAAGACATAACTCATGCTAAGTATAGAAAGGTGAAAAGACTCTTATGCTACAACGACTCAAAGAAAAGATAAAAAGAAGAGAAGTTGGTGATCCCCCCTATACTTAGGATCAAGTAATCCTAAGTATAGTAGAATGCACAAAGGGGAAAATCGATGAAGAGAATGTACAAACTCAAAAAGACACGATATGAACAACATCACCCCCCTATACTTAGGGTAGAGTATCCCTAAGTATAGGTAACAACAACAAGGGTGATAAACAGGACGAATATGAACAACACAAATCCTTCATCCCTCCTATACTTAGGATAAAGCACATCCTAAGTATAGCATATATATACATACACACACATGGAAAAGGGGTGAATGATAAAACGGGAGAAGAAAGAGTGAAACGAAAGGATATACAAGAGGAGTGGATGTACAAAGGTTAAGAAGGTCGAAAACGAACCTTCTTGCAGGACCGTTGAGGTATGGATTTGACAAGGTCTAGGTCAATTTTGGGATCATCATTAGACATAAACTGAGTAGGATCGACCAAGAATGTATCCTCAGCGGTTTCAGATTGTGCAGACCTAAACCAGTTATTAGAAGTAGTGTGGTCATGTCCTGCTTGGGAAGTCTTGTAAACCTCAAAGTAAAATGGCTTGTAATCATTATCAAAAAAAATAGGATCAATTTCAACCTGGCAAGCCTCTATCGGATCATCACCTTTATCAAAAGGTCCAAATTCCTTTATAAAAGCAATCAAATCAAATTTGGCATGATCGGTCTCATCTGAATCAGGGTGACTAGGAACAGACTTATCGGTGAAAGTAGTCAAATCATGTTCGTCCTGTCTAGTCTCAGAGTCTGCCTTCCGCTCTAGGGTATCTATCTTGTAAATCTCACGGATGTCATCAATGCATCGCACGTACCAAAAGAGGGAACTCCAAGGTCTATGCTTTCCGAGTCCTCCTCCCTTAAGAGGAATTTTCGGCTCTCAGTATCATCCATCATATAGCAAGAATCTCTGATATTATCATCGAGGTCAAATTCCTTGGGGTTGGCTAACACGAGCGGGCTCTCATGGGATGCGGGTCTCTGAACGGTAGTGGGTGCAGTGATTAACACATCGCTCCCTACATCAGAACGGAAGCGAATCACTCCTGAACCATAATCAATAATGGCTCCCGCAGAGGCGAGGAAAGGCCGTCCTAGGATGACTGGAGGGTATTCCACAGGGGTGGAGGTCTCCATGGGCATTACAACAAAATCCGAAGTAAAATTCATGCCCTGAATGAGAATGACATCGTTTTCTAGAATACCCTTCGGCCTCTTGATAGATCCATCATCAAGTTGAACTATCATCCGGGTTTTCTTGAGAAGCCCAAGATGAAGAGACTGTACCATAGAGAAGAGTATTATATTAATTGACGAACCGCCATTAAGGAGAGTGTTATCACTAGAATAGTCAGATATGGAGCAACTCACAAGAGATGTGGCAGTGTTCCCTTTCTTAAAATATGGACGGTGAGAGATGGCGTAGGAAGTGGCCATAGTCAAGATGTGATGCTCAGATCTTCTCCTTCGCTTTCTCTTCTTGTGTTGAGGAGTAGATAAATCTTTCATGGCCTGATGAAGTGTGGCTTTAATGATCTTGTGAAGGGTGGCCACCACTTCGGGTTTAGTCAACATTTTTTTGAATTTTCGGACCTCATCCATACAAGGGAGGAGGTCAGAATCAACATTTACATGAGGGTTGCCAAGAGCAGTCTGTACAGTGGCATCCTCGGGGTCAAGATTGGGACATGGTTGTGTAGGTAATTGATCAGCCATTTGGGTCCTCTCCTCACATAATGAATCAACAACGTGTCTCCCGAATTCTTTTTGGATTTTTGAATTTTTTTTCATTTTTTTGTATTTTGGATGATTTCAAGCTCTCATGATTATCCTCAAATGAATCAATATCCTCAAATAGTGGAGCAGCGTTCTGGCTCTCATTTATATTAAATAGATTGGAAATCATTGAATTCATAGGCTCCATCATCTGGTTCAATGGCTTAAGTGTAGAAACCATGAAAGGAGACTCCAAAATCACAGGATCGGGTGGGTTGAATGAGGGTTGGTGAAAATCAAAGTCCTCCGACTCCAGAAATAGTGGGTTAGGCGGATATGCACAAACATCAGGAGGAAGATCCTCCTGGAAAAGGGAAGGTGGATCGTTTGGAGAGTACGAGGTATCTGCGAAGATCGGATTAAAATAACTCCATTCGACCATCTTCGAAACAAAAGATGAGAGAGCACGAGGATCAAGTCAAAAGATATGGAGAAAAAGGCGCAAATGCACAGCAGAATCTAGTATGCACACAAGCAATCAAATACAAACCCCCAATTCACCAACTCAACACAATGTGAAGACCGTGAACGTTCGGTCTCTTAATCTTGTCTATTTTAGAGTTAGGTGATAATCACAAAGTTGTACAAACACTTAGGTTGAATTATGGGATTTGGGTACTAACCTTAGTGTGTACGCGAGCAAGTTAAAACAAATACAATGAGGGGGGTCGAGTTTTCTTTAGCAGTCCCAAATTTTAGGCAGTTGTCAATTGGTTAAAATATTTTCAAAGAATCGCCTATCGAGTGTCCAATTTCCTTTTTAACTTATGTGAGTGAAACAAGGAAGGAGATCGGAAATGCCAATGCGTGATTAAAAACGATGATGCATACAGGGTTTAGAGATGCGTACCTCGTCGCCTGCACTCTACATGCAAGTGATCCGCGCAGAATTTAAACTCAGAAAATAAACTAACCTGTATGCAAATGCAAGTGGATCGTCCTAGATGATAACTTCTATTAATGGGCAAGAACAAGTTAATTTGACTAAGTCCAAATTATGATCTACTCTATAGGGACATAAATTCTTGTTTAGGGTGTTTAGACCTAATTAATTACCTGGCTCAAGCAAATTAATTAAATCAATCAATAGGTGGCTCTCGAAATCCGCGAAAAAAGAAATAAAAGCGATGAAAACAAAACCGGTGAGGTCCCCTAAGTGCACCGGTACTTGGCGAAACAGACCCCGCAACAAATGAATATCCGTTTACAGAGTTCAAATTCTAGAAAAATCTCTCTCTCTCTCTCTCTCTCCTTTTTCTCTTTTTTCATCTCCTTCACTTCTTCTTCTCCTCTTTTCATGCGATCCTACGGCTTGGTGAAGAATCAAGCCGCCTCCACGTCGCTTGGGTGCTTTGGCTTTCCTAGGATCGCCTCCTTCACTCTGTGGGCCCTCGCAAGAAAAAGACAAGAGAATGTGTAAGAAACACAATTATCAAATATGGAAAAATGATGAAATGAATGCAGTGGATATGACCAATGAAGTAAATGGCAGGAATGTAAACAGATATTTACAACCAAGAATAGCAGGTCAAAAGAGAAACCTAACTACCCTCGACATGCCTCCCGGGCAACGGCGCCATTTTGTCGACACGGATTTTTAGAGGTTGGAAATTAAAGGTGATTAAATGTTGTCGTCGTTTTTTTCCCAAAATCCTGTGACAACAAGAAATTATTTTTTTTACTTTATGCTACTTATTAACCTGTATAGCGGACAGGGTCGAACTCAGGGAGGCTACGACTCTTGAGGGTTATTCAATTAATCGAAAATCAATTAAGAGAAAACAAGAATCTCAAAGGACAACTATCCTTTATTTTTGGTGATTTTTTATCTTTTTAATTTTTTTATTTTAGATTTTTTCGTATTTTCTGATTTTCAGATTTTTAGTGATTTTGATTTTGCAATTTTTTTATTTTTCAAAAATAACACGAAGCAATATGAACAAGGTTAAAAATACGAACACCAACTCTTTTTGTAATATTCAATTATACCAAAAATACTCAAAAAATTCAAAGAAAATATTTTTGGGTTTTAAAAGTTTTGAAATATTTTTGAGAATTTTTGTGGAATTTTCAGATGTTTTTTTGTATTTTTCTAAAAATCAAACAGTGAGAAAATAAGAAAATGTGCCTAGCCTGGAGTAATTTGCAACATAAAAATATTCTAAGTGTCCAAATGTCTGACATATATTTTTAAGACAAACTAGAAGCTATTATTTATGAACAGGAACTGAAATCAAATTTTTGGAATTTTGTAGAATTTTTATGATTTTTAGAAGATTTTTGATATTTTTCAATTTTTTTTGTGTTTTATAATTAATTAATCATGAAAATTGGTCAGAAATTAAAAGACAATGAAATACAACTAGTCTATTTTTTGGAATTTTTTAAACAATATTTGAATTTTTATGAATTTTGGAATTTCAAACAGGGAAAAACGACATGTTTTTGATTTTTTTATAATAATAAACGAAATCAAAATGCAATGAAAATTTTATGCTAGGAAGATAATCACATCAGGAGCATAACACAATTTTTTGCAAGATTTTTGGACTAATAAAAATATTTATTTCATTCAGAGAGATCAAGCAAATCAAGGTCTGGACAGTCAGGGACTTAAATGTAAATTCTCAATGTTTTAGCACCAGAAATTAACAAAAATAAAAGATAGAATAAGACTCACAATTTACCCAGTATATTACATGCAATGCATGTGCTTTGGAGGCTGACAGGGGCTTCCTTGTAATTTGCGAGACTTTCAGTGACTTCCTTGTAATGCAATTGTGCCCTTTTTTAATTCAAAAAAAATGAACCCTAGGAAGGGTTCCTTCGCTTAATCACCAGGGGAGGGGAGAGGCCAGCCGCCTCTCTTCTTCTTATTCTCCAAGACAGGTCGGCGCTCTACGGGGCGGCGATGGCGGCGTGCGGAGGTCGGCGCAAGGATGATCGTAGAGGGCAGCGCGTCGCCTGGAGAACGACCGAGCGGGGCGTGGCCGCTGGAGATCGGCGGGTCTGGTGGGTTGCGCCGCGCCTGGAGCGCAGCGCGGAGGGTCGCGCTCGGGGCGGAGGTTGGCACACGCGAGGAGCAAGGGGTGCGGGGCAGCGCTGCTCCGCGCGTGGAGGTCGCGGGCGGCATGGGTCACGCGGTGGATGGGCTGCTCGTGCGGGCTTCAAAGCAGAGGGCGCGGCCCACTAATGATGGTTGGGCGGCGTTGGAGGCACACCTTGGGGCGGCGCGACCGCTGGAAGGGGTGTCCAGGAGGAAAGGGGGGGCGGCGACGCCCCATCCTTTTTTATTTTTTTGTATTTTTTTATTTCAATGTAAACAGTACTAATAAAATTTTTTTAAAAAAAAACTTTTATTGTAAATCCGAAATAATAAATAAAACAAAAAGTTAGGACAATTTTTTTAATGTTCCTGCAAACAAACGTCAGAGGGAAAGAAACACATGTTTTTTTATTATTTTTTTAATTATCCTGCAAAACAAACGTTAGAGAAAACGAAACAAATGTATTTTTTATTTATTTACAAATCAGAAAATGAATGATGATCCATAGAAAAATAGAAGAATCGAATTCTATCTCTGGCCACCGTACGCGGCTGGAGTTGAGAGATTGTGGATGATAGAATAGAACGCGTGGAGATCAAGAAAGTGAGATGAAAAATCAAGTCGGTGGCGGATCAAATCGAGATGGATTTTCTAAGATCTAGAGAAATAAAAATGCCAATGAGATAAAAAAATACGATGAACTAAACTACGATTAAACTAAGATAAAAATACGAAGAAAAATGCAGATCTCACCTTAGGAGCGGAAAAGGACTGTGATCGCCTCAACAAGGCCGACTCACTGTCACCGGACGACTTGGAGGCTAGGCAACTTTCTCGACGAAATTTTGTTTCGAAGATCGGACTCCTCACTCTAAAGATTGAGCAAGTTGAAATGAGGGAGAAGGAGCCATATAAATAGAAAAGATGGAATGAAATTTGAATTTTTGATTTTTTTGGATAAAAAGATAAGAGAGATAAAAATTGAAATGGATTTTTGATTTTTTTTGGTGGAAGATATAAGAGAGATGAAATGAGAGATGAGATAAAATTATTTACAAAATTAACTAATTTTTTTGAATTTTCGTCATTCTATTTATTGTAATAAAAAATGTTATTTTTTTATGATGGTTAATTAAAAATAGCAACTATATACATATACTATATACATATATGACATTATATACAAGGGTAAATGAGGAAATTAGCCTTTTTGTTTTAAGAATTTTATTATTTTTTATTTTTATTTTTATTTTAAATAATCAGTAAAAATATTTACAAATATATACAAATACAATATGCACAAAGTACATGTGAAAATTGCACAAACCACCCCAGAAAATTGACTTTTCAATCGTAATTCCAAAAATTATGAAATCACAGCAATTTTGAAGATAATTTAATTTAGAATTCAATGAAAGTGATATTGGTTCAATTTGAGATCATATGGAGCCGGAATTGATCTTTCAATTAGTGCTTAGTGGCTTTTTCCAAGTGTGGCTATTTTTATTATGTACATGATTTAATTGTACAATCATTTTTATTAATTAGGATACATTTTTATTTACAACTTTAGTTTTGAAAGTTATTCGATTTAAGGTCAATTAATGAACAAATAAATTAGTGTTATTTTTATACAGATATATGCAAAATAAGTGAGAAATATTTACAACAACACACACATTTTTTTTGATTTTCTGCTTAAGGACCCTTATCTCCCCCTACTTTATTCCTAGTCGATCAGGTCAAGTCTTGACCTTCTCTCGGGGTCCGGGTCAGCCTGTATACAGTCTTCCTTTTTTCTTTTCTTTATTTTTTCTTTATTTCTTTATTTATTTATTTTAGGTTAAAATTGGTAAGAAGTGTACAATATTTACACACAGATGCAAGTTAGTAAGAATATGGAGTTAGTGTTATATGCATGTATTTTGTAAGAGATTTTAAGCTAAAATTAATGAATAAAGATGACGAATTGTAGATTCATCTAGGGGCGTAGAAGGTGGAGCGAGGTCTCGTTAAGGTGAAGCTGAGGTCAGATGGGTGAATGGGCGAAAGGGTGAACGGGAATCGGCTGGCGGAGGCCGGCAGCGCGAAACCTAAGAATCGAAATCTAAGGGAAACTACGAGCTAACTGAGTTACATGATGGATGAATCCGTCTATGCTGAAGTTGTTGACCTCCGGGAGTCGTCGCCTCAATGGATGGACGGGTCCAAAGGCTCGGGCTCGCCTCGCGGCGGAGCACGGCGTGGAAATTGCCGGACCTTGGCTATACCCCTCCAAATCCTCACTCATACTCTCGCACTCACTCGTTGTCACTCAAGGAGGACGGTGGAGGTCCTAGGAGTCAAAGACGAGAGCCGAAGGTAGCGTGAATTGTGCAACGAAGGTGAGATATATACTGGGAAGGGTCCGATAAGATGGGAGTCGGGAAAGATTCTAGGTGCACGGATCCCCAGAAGGAATGTCGGGCGTGGATCGTGGATCAATCATCGATAATCAGAGCCCGAGGTTTGGATGGATGGAGGTCGGATCATGTATCGAAAAATGGGAGAATATTGGGTCGGTGACAGGGTCTGCGAAGAAGAGGTCTGCGGGGGAAAGTTGACCGGGGGTCAACAATCCCCCGTGGACCAATCAGATTATTCCTTTTATTAATTATTTTGAAAATTCATTTATAAATAGAAAGTGATTTTATTTGAAAATATTTTCAACATGAAAAATGTTTATTTATTTTCAAAGAATTTTTTGTGATTTTTATTTTTTTTTTGAAAAATAAATTACGTATTTACAATATATTATTATTATATACATGTATGTATACCTATGTATTTTTTATTTTTATTATTTTATTTATGTACATTTATTCCAATTTTATATTTTATTTATTTATAACATAAAATTTGGAATATAAAATGATTTTTATTGGATTTTTATTAATATTTACAAAGGTAAAATAAATACCTCTTTTATTGTATGTACATAGTATATATACTGATGAGAGAGAATGCATTTTTATTTTTCTTTTATTTTTCCCACTTTTTTTTACTTTTATAAATATATACAAAATAAAGGTAACACATAAATATTTTGATTTTTAGAACATAAAATATTTACACAAAGAGGGGGTTTTATACAATGCTGAGTCACCCTATCTCTCTCTACTTATTTTATTTTGCGGTTAGGCCCTTGTAGAGCCTTCCCTTGGATTCAGGTCATTCAATATTAATTCTAAATATTTCCCTCTTTTTCTTTATTTCTTAATCCTTTATTTTTTTGTGCAAAAACATGCTAATTATGGCTATTTACATGATGCATGCCTTTTGACAAAATATTGTAATTAAAAATATTTACATGGTAATTTACCAAGGTTTCTAGCTAAAATAAAGGAGTAAAGAGTGATGAATGGAGATTCATCAGGGAGCGATGGAAGAACACGAAGAACGGCTACTCCGTCGAGTTTTGATCGACTAAATCTCGACCAACCTCTACTCCATCCACAGCCTGAAGGATGATCCACATTCATGTGACTCTCTTATATTGATTAGATGCGGTGATGAAGCTCAACAATGACCAGCGAAGGATGGTAGTTCAGGAGGCTTGTAGCTCCAGTTGGACCCCCAGGTCCTGCTCCTTGCTTCCAAATCTACTTCTAGACCCTGAAAAAGACTCAATGCTCGTAGTTGTAACTCCGATGATCTTATTAGCACAAAAACACAAGCAAAATGGGAATGAACGAAGACTCTGGTGAAGGGCGGTCGGAAATGGAGTCGATCTCCACATCCATGGTGATCAAATATGAAAAGGGATGGAGAAAATTGGGTGATGTTTCAACGAGGTTTGGTTGATAAAATGGATGGTCGGAGCACCTTCGATCAGTCATTTCGGAGGAAGATATGGAGGATCATATATAAATTAATAGATAGAAATCAAACGTGAATTCAAATGCAAAAATCAAAGAAAATCTAGCTAAAGTTTCTATGGGTGGTCGGAAGATGGCTATGGTCTCGATCTGTGGCATAGAACAGAGAAGCTTGATGTCCTCGGCGATCTCCGGCATCATGCTTGGATCTTTCCTCCGAGCAAGTCTCACGCACTCCCAATCGTGCAGATCACCGTGTTGTTACCTAGGTTCTCTACAGGGATCAATCTCGGGTACAAAATCAAGTTGAAAATGGATCAACCATGACTAGAGGCGGTTTGGAACTATTAATAGGCAAGAGGTCTGGTGTTTTTTGAATTTTAAATAGTGTGCATGTCGAGGCATGATCTATGGAGTTGATGATTTGAAGGTGGAGATAATAGTGCCAACGGATTGGAGAAGAAATGGGGAGGAGTTACGCGGCGGATGGAGCTGGAAAATGAAGAGTAGTAGGGCCGGTGAGCGAAGTAAGCGGGGGAAGAGCGTTGATTGGGGAGTTGACCCGTGTCAACAAAACCAACTCAACCAATCAGAGTGCACGACGAATAAGACAAAGGGCAGAAAATGAACAAATATAGAAGAAAATAAAAGATAAATCAAAAGAAAATAGAAAATGTTATCAAAATAAAGTTTTTGAAAACAAAAATGTTAATAATTAAATTAGCTTATCTAAGGTGCTTTTAAATGATTTAAATAAAATATATATAAGGGTAAAAATAAATAAAATCTTATATGTATAAGTATATATATATCTATATAAACAACACCATGATTTTTAATATATTATTTTTACAAATATACAAATAATTTTATAATTTATTAATTTACAACATTTTACAAGGATTTTACGAGTATTTTTATATCATTTTTACAAAATAATTTATTATGTCAAATAAATATGGATATTTATAATATACATAGTGGTATATGTACAATATTTATTTTTATTTATTTTTGATTTTTGATTTTTTTATTAGTATTTTATATGATTCAAATACAATATATGTACATATTTAAAAATACAATTTGTACAAAATACAAGGAAAATACATATACATAAATAATATGCATAGATATAATATATATAGCACACCCAAATGCTACATTTTACATCTTAACTCTATTTTTTATGGAGCCATTTTCATTTAAAGATTATTTAATTTGGAGTATACTAAAAGTAAGCTTGGTTAGTTTTGAGGATTTGTGGAGAAGACATTGATCTAACAATCTGAACGTTGTGGCTTTTTCAAAGTGTTGTTATTTACAAAATGTACAATGATTCTTCATGCTATTATTTTTAGTATTTACAACTTATTTTTATGTACAAGTTTCAAGAAGAAAATATTTTTATTTGGAGTGAGTTTGGTGATAAATAAAATAGTGTATAAAATACGTATTATATACAATGATATACAAGTGATGAATATACACAAGTGAGGGTTAGTTTTCTTGATTTTATGGTATTTATGTCTTATCTCCCCCTACTTTATTCATGATCGATTAGGTCAAGTCTTGACCTACTATCGAGGTTAGAGTCTCCATGTATTTATTACATATATACATTATTTTATTTTTCTTTATTTTTCCTTTCTTTTTTTAAGGTTAAAATAGTGATAAATACACAATATTTATAGAGGAACGATGGTTAGTAAAATAATAGATTTATTGCTATGCACATGTATTTTATAAGGGATTTTCATCTAAAATAAATGAATAAAGATGATGAAATGCATATTCATCATAACCCCAATTACACCCATTCCCTATCATGGTCCAAGTCACCGATCAAGTGGTTGAAAAATTTGATGGATTAAGGAGAAAATTCCTTTGGTGCAGTAACACAAGCGTGCTGAACAGAGAGAGTTGCTTGGGAAAAAATCTGCCTCCCAAAGTCTAATGATGGCTTGGGAATACTTGATTTAAGCAACTTTAACAATGCACTTCTTACTAAAGCCTCTATAAACATTATAAAATACAAAAACCGTGGCTTTCAAAATTCATAAGTGCCTGCTATTATAAGGGTGGACCAATCTTTCTACTTGATGAAGCTGGACAAACTTGCTCTCCAATATGAAAAAACCTTTGACGGATCTTGGGGACTAAAAAGAGTTTTACATAAGTAGATTGGCAATGGTGAACTTACATCATTATGGAAAGACTCGATTATGGGAAATCAACCTCTAAGTGTGTGATTTTTGCAAATCTGAAAATTATCACGCAACAAGTGGGCTTCGGTTCAAAAGGGGTTGGCTCATTGGAATGTTAGAATTACTTGGTTCAAGAGGTTAAACGGAAGGGTTCCTATGGACTTTGGCCTCAAGCCTTGAGAATTAGAGATAAGATTATGGTGATGGCAATCGCTTTGGAAAATATAACCATGGACTTATGCTACCTCCCTACTCGCCACTCTGAGAGTTCCTGTTCGCTCAACTGAGTAATCTATGATGTCATGGTGTCGGGAGGAGTCTCAAATTTTCACCAAAAATTCTGAACAAAAAATTTTGATCCAAGAAAATCCTATTTCCTTTGTCTTCTAACGCATACCAAAGTAATTACTATGACTTACTTTACAAATTTAACATTTCGTCTGTCAATAGATGTTGTTTTTGTCGTTCCAATACGGAAAATTACGAGCACTTGTTCAAAACTTCCAATGTAATGCAGCATATATTTAGGGAGGCTGGCCTTACAAGATCACAAGTTAAATTCAAAACATTCTTTGTTTCCACTTCTTTATCGATGAATCCAACTACTACTTAAATATTACTGTAATGCATGCATCTCTCTAGTGGTCGATCTGGAGAACCTGACGCAAGATTGCTTTCAGTGGCATGTCGATCAACATCTCAAAAATAATAGCAGATGCGTCACAAATCTACTTGATGCATGTGGGTTGTGCTCTGCCACTGGGAAATTTGATCTTTGATGATTGAGAACTCTCCTGTTTTATGGAGCTTGCATTTTACTTTTTTTATGTTTTACTTTATGCCCCTTTCCTCCTTCACATGTAAAGATCGATGAAACCAAGCATCCAGTGAATAAATCCTCCACGAGCCCGTCCAATGGAGGTTCCGCCGAAAAATATGAGTTTGTAGCACATGTGCATGTAAAGTTATATGCACGTTGGTGCAAGCTCCCCAACCTCTCTTTCTCTCTCTCTCCCTTTATAGGAAAAAATGGGACTGCCCCCTGCCATTTTTCTACATTTTTTATTTTTTTGCAAAATATCACCATGTATATTCAACAATATATCCCTCCAATATGTCATTCGAATTTCGTCAGAAACAGAGACTCCTATCCCTCCATCTAGAGCAGGTAATTTTAACGGTCTAAACATTGATGCAGTCGATCTGTTCCAGATGGAGGGCATATGAGTCTGTATTACCGGCGAAATTCAAACGGCATATCGGAAGGATATATAGATGAATATACATGGTGATATTTTCAAAAAAATAAACAAATCACGGAAAAATGACCGAGGCCAGTCCTAGGGGGCAACCACATCAAACATGCATGCATACATACATACATGAATACATACATACATACATACATACATACATACATACATGCATGCATGCATACATACACATACATATAGTTGCTGGGTTGGACTGGGTTGGGTTGGGCTGGGTTGGGATGGGTGAATAGTAATATGTGAGGAGAAAGTACCCTTGTGAATAGTAACCAGGGTTGGGCCAACCCTGCCCGACGCTGCAACCAAACAAGACCATAGAGAGAGAGAGAGAGGAAAGGGATCCTACTTCATGAAGTAGGTAACTTACCTACTCCATGTTCATTTTTTACCACTTCCTTTTTTTTGAAAAATGCTTCCATTGATTTTCATAACTATATCCCTCTAATATGTTATTCTATTTTCATCATAAATAGAGACTCCTATGCCCTCCATCCAGAACATGTCGTACATGTTCTAGATGGAGGGCATAGGAGTATCTGTTTCTGACGAAATTTGGATGACATATTAGAGGGTATACTTATGAAAATCTGTGGAAGTATTTTTTAAAAAATAAAAAGAAGTGACAAAAAATGAGCATAAAATAGGTAAGTTACCTACTCCATGAAGTAGGATCACTTTCCTCTATTTCTATGTATGGGTAAAATGGGATTGCCCTACAGGAAAGCTAACTTAACTCTTCCCGCCCCATTTCCCCCATTTTACCCTATATATCGGGCAAGGAGTATGTACACATGAGCACGCACAACTTTATGATCTCACTAAATTCTAAATGTCAAATCCCAATTGTGAATAGTATCATGTATAAATAAACAAACTATGGCTCTTATGACATGAAATTTGCATCACTTGGTGGACGAGTGATTGGAAATTTTAATACAATCTTTATTAATATTATGAATTAAGATCAACGGGTATGGTTTTTACTTCAATTAAAAAATGTTATTTTAGCCATGGGTACACAATTGTGTGTGTCATGGGAACATTTTCTTTTTCTCACATATATATAGGAAAATGGGAACCTACACCCAGATATAGGTAATCCCCTACATCCAGCTCTTTTTCTTATTGTTTTTTGATTTTTTGAATGTAACATTGGAGAAATTAGATTATCATTTATCGCCATGGTATCATTCCAATTCAATTTAATTCGAAACATCTATCATCTCCATCAAGACAATCAAATTTCAACAGTTTTAGAATTGCTAAAATTAACCTCTTATAGATGAACATATTAGGAATGTTTGTTTTGCATGAAACTTGAAATACATATTTCCTTCAATATATTATGTAAATTCCCCTAAGATTTCTTTAAAAAAAATCCAAAATTAATGAAAAAAGCCGGTGTAAAGCTACACCTCTCGATGTATGCTCCCAACCCCACACATATGTATGCATGTACGTATGCATGCATGCTTACACATCATGTCATACATTAATATGATACATACCTAAAGTTTTGTTGAGTATTAGAAGTATACTTAATATTCAAATTTCAGCATGATTACGGGCTATTAGATATAGCTAAAGTTCCTTAGGAGACCAAAGATGCTTGAAATAACTTACGGAGAAAGAAAGAGTGGTGGAGAGATGAATGACCATGCTAGATATTAACAAAGCATTTGCCATCATCAACATTTAAAAGAGATACTTCAAGTTGATAAATGGTGAAGTTTTTGGATATACATATCACTCAACGTTGAAGTTGTTTAACAGTATATTAATTATGTAGAAGTAAACGAATATGAACTTATCCTTCAATATACAAAGTTTATTGTTTCGTGGTATCCTTCAGCAAAACTAATTTTCTTTAAGCTAATAAACGAGATAATATCCAACAAGCCACACGAAGTTGGATAGATATTTATTACACTAGGAAGGAGCTGAAGACGACAACAATGATGTATCTTTTTTTATTAATGTCGAACAAGCTAAAAAAAATTGGGCTGCTTCCCCCTATTTTCCCATATTTTTTATTTTTTTGAAAAATATTACTATATATATTCATCTATATATCTCTCCAATATACCATTTGAATCTCGTCAAAAACAGAAACTCTTATACCTTCTATTTAGTACATGTGATTTTAACAGTAAATATTGTTGTAATCGATCTGTTCTTGATGGAGGTCATATGAGTCTCTGATTCTGACGAAATTCGAATGATATATTGTAGGGATATATAGATAAATATGCACGATGATATTTTTCAAAAAATAAAAAATGGAAAAATGATACGGGGGAAACCCTATTGAACCCTTATTAATATCATTAATATATTGCATTTTATAATATATACTATTAATATAATAACAAAAGGTTGTAGTCTATCACTACAAGAAAAATGAGTTGTGGTCACGAAATGTGGCTACAGAAACTTGTGGCCATGATAATTCCATGGCCACTAGTTTTTTGTAGTTACAATCCGTGGCCACAAGTCTTCATACAAGAGTTGTGGCCACGACAAGTTTTGTGATTATTTGTAGTGGCCACAACATATTCATGGTTAGAGAACTCTCGCGATGAGACTTATAGTTACGGCTACTGGTCACGAATGTGGTGACCAGAGCCCAATTCCATGGCCACAAACCTCGCATCCGTGGGCATAGTTCTATAGTCACAACTTGTTTTCCTTGTAATGTATATTATATTACACTAGAAGGAAAATAAGTTGTAGCTACAGAATTATGCCCACGGATGTGGGGTTGTTGCCACGGAATTGGGCTTTGGCCACAACACGTCGTGGCCAGTAGCCGTAGCTACAAGTCTCCTCGCGAGAGTTCTCTAACCACGAATATGTCGTGGCCACTACAAGTGGCCACAGAACTTGTCGTGGTCACAACTCTTGTATGAAGACTCTGGCCACGAATTGTAGCTTTGAGAAACTAGTGGTCACGGAATTATCGTGGCCACAAGTTTCCGTAACCACATTATGTGACCACAACTCATTTTTCTTGTAGTGTTAACTAATATATAAAATTTTATTAAATATTGTATTCGGATATCCAGATCTGGATATTCAAGCCATTACCATATTTATATATGTATCTGGAAATTTTTTACAGTCTATATCCATATTTGATCGTATTCGATTCAATATTCAGATATAGATACACGTAACCGGTAATTTTTTCAAATATGGTAAATGGATATTCGAAGATATCCATATCAGTTTTCATCCCTATATTTATATCCGTATCAACTTTAAACGAACTAGTGCATGCCCCGTGCTTTGCACGGGAGAAAAAACCATATTATTGATTACACATATATATTTATCAAACTACTACACAATATAGAATGTATTGTATATCTTAAATCTGTAACAAATATTAATTACATTGGTAACAATCTACATAAGGATTACTCATTGAACTTTGTAATTTTAACATTAAAATATATGACACCAATTCATCTAATGATTTGTGTGGCAATAATTATCCGTTGAGATTTTTTCCCATCATAAGAAAAAGGATAATATTGAACAGTCAAATTTCTCGTTGATATAACTTATTGTCGAAACTTTGAAGATCATAAATTTGATATGTATCTTGAATCCATTCTCCACACAATAAATATGCAAACTATGTTGAAATACATATATTTGATGATGTAAACATGTTTACTTATATTCATATTTGGTCTACAATCGTTTTCCTTTATACGTTGATGTCGATATTCACATTTGTTTTTGATTTGTACTCATATATTGTCACTTCATATTTGTAAATATTAGTATTCAAATTTATATGGCCATTATAATATACACATTTAATTACGAATTCAATTGCAACTATGTCACATAATTCAATGCAATTTTTCATAATATTAAATATTTCTTTCATGGAAAATTTATGAAATAAGGATATACTTAAAGTAATCTATAAAATAATTTATCATATTATTCAAGTTACACCATATATTCATTTTAAACATGTATATGCTTGTATGATTTAGTCTACATTTTTTAATACCCATCAATAATTCTATCTGAATTTTGAATTCGAAGTAACATTTTTGAAACTATAAGAAAAAGTTATGTTTGGATCTTTTCATGAGAATTTGCAGCTTTAGGATATAAGCTAACAATTGATCTGAAGTTGAGAGGTTCCATTTATCGAAGAGATTGCATTTATTTTTTGTCCCCCTTCATATTAGGTATTTCATGATTCATTGTAATATCCTCCAGTACTTAAGCTTTCATAATAGTGTTTTTCATCCATTATTAAATAGTGGCTTGTCATAAAGGTCAGTTTCAACAATATTATGTATTCGCAAACTACATGTTTCAAAATTTTCTAACCAACAAATGACATAAGGGTGTCTTTCGAGGTTTCACAAAGAGGAGAGGATTTTAATCATTTGAGATGATTTATGTTACATTTATAGGGAGGAGAGGATTTTGATAGCATATAATTGACATATTTATTTATTTAGTATTCATATTTAGTCCTTTTTTTACTAACTTTAAGTATATAGATCTTTATTTTTTTTAAAAGAAATCTTATGACAGACAAATAAATATACATTACATGCCATGTTTTCTTGCCACATTGTCATTACTGCAATATTATCGATTTTTAGAAATTCAGAATCGTGTTCCTATTTTTTTTTTAAACCAAGCGATATTTGTTTCCTACAACATTTTTATTATTGGATAACAGAGGACATATAAATCTTAATCGCAGTTAGAAATATATGACCAAAATAGAAAGATTTCGCTAGATTTTGAAGAAAAAAACATGTTGAGTTCATATAACATACAGCACAATATAGAGGCTAGATGTCTCCTAATTAAACTCCAACTCTTGTGGAATCATTGTTTCGAATTAGCACAAAGAGAAGTTGTGTGACAATCTCAACTCAATATTAATGTTCATACTTTAGCATTGTCTGGAATTAGCACAAAGAGAAGTGGTATGACAATCTCAATTTGATATTAATGTGCCTACTTTAGCAAGGCAATGCCCAGCTACATGGAAACTCAATTTCTGAATATAACAAAAGCTAATGGTGAAATCTATATAGATACAATCTAGATAACAATTAGACCTAAAATTGTTATATTTACGACCAATATGTGCAATTTCACAGTATCCACCCTATTCCAACCCAAGAGGACTTTTATTGCCACCATTTCAAGCATAACCAATTATTAACATTAAGGTAACATTGCCCATTTTTTGGATTTGAAAGATAAATCATGAAGTCACTTTTCAAGTTGCGCTGTTTTTAGAAACTTAATCTCATGTTGTTTTCGATAGGACGTGTAAACCTTAAGCTGCTAAATTTGAAGCTCGTGAATTTTGGAGAGTTTAAGCTGCACATTTGGAAGATGAAAAGATCACAAGTATTTAAAAGATGTGTATTAGTAAGCCAATACTTTAGATCCACTCCTGAGCCACGGAAAATTCCATGCAGAACATGCTTCAAATAATGCATATGGATGCTTAGAAAAGATGTGTTGGTTCGTTGCTAAGTTTAAGTGCACAAAAAAGAAGGCAAATTTTATACATATTTTTCTCTCAAAAAAATAACATATATTTGATTTCAGCAGAACAAAGAGGGGCAAAAATACATTTTACTGTCATACAAAAAGAAACGTTAAATATAAAAGAGGTGAAGAGAATCGATGGCAATCAAGAAGTGGGATTTAAAGTCCAATAGTGAGAAAAGTGACAACTACTGAGGTAGATTTCTAAGAAAGAACGGCTTGAAATACTGACATTACAGCTCTGATTACCAACGGGAATGACAATGTTCCTCTCCTTCGAAAGAACATCGCTTAGATCGCTTAGAACACGGCAGCGCGTCCGTCTCTCCTCTGTTCCCCGCGATGCTGCATCGAAGGGAGATTGAGGTGGATGAGGAGGAGACGGGACGGAGGCGGTACAGAGGTCGGTGAGGGAGGGAGCCGAGGGCAGGGACCTAGGGATTGCAGAAAGAAAGAAACAGGGAGAAGGCTGTGCGGCAACGACGAAGAAAATCCTGGAATGGGGACCAGCCAGAGAGGCCTAGGGGGAGGGATCGACTGGGATGACAACGTGGATGGCGGAGGGGTGGGGGTGCTGTGTGGGGTTTAGGAGACGATGAGCTACTTGGAGGATATGAGCGGATGAGAGGAAGAGAGGGCACATTCACAAGCTGAGGTGAAATTGGAATGACGATGGGCGTGACATGGGCAGAATCAGAAGGGCAGAATGGGAATTTTCTGAGAAAAAATTAATAGGCGGGGGGGCAACACCCCCTGCTTAATATATAGTATAGAATAAAGTATATAGTATAGATAGATAGATAGATATGAATATCTTAGTGTATCTTATTCCCCGTGGAACAGATATTGTTCATCATATTTATTTTCCGATTTAATTGTGTGTCTGAATATTGACAACTTCCCACTACTATTTTCATATCAATTGATAATTAATACATATGTTAATTAGCATGTGTACATACCAATTACGTGCAGGTGGCATGAGATTTTGACGGAAGCGAAAGGCAACGCCACCCATCGCTATATCTTTTCCACCGCTATTAGCAATTGGCTTCTGAACAGCTACAGTACTGTAGCAATCAGATAAAGGTGGCGGGAGATCTTGAGGAGGTGGAGAGGGACTCCACGCGTGGCGATGGGAGATGCCAGACATCAAATAATACTGCTTCCACTGTTCTTAGATAATCCCAATCCACCTCTTCCTCATTCTCTGCACCGATGACCTTCTCCCTTCACGATTACCTGATGGCCAAAACCCCTCCCCATCCACCACCAGCTCTCATGTCGACTCAACTCGCAAGGCTATCATGTTTTTCGACAGCTGCATCCATCGCATCTGACACAATACATAGGTTGACTCTATCTCCATCGAGAATATTGATGTCGGTGAGCCCCAGTTGAGGACCATTTGCAGCAGCATCGACATAGTACATTCTCCTCAATTCTTTTTATGGCAAGGCACTGTACAAAAGTTTCATCATTATAATATTGATATTATATGATAATAAAGTTTCATTCAAGATAATTACACGATTGTAACTAGAAGTATCCGAAAAAGTCATCCAATGGCGAGGTGATCCGTCTGGACACCTTCTGGTTTAATAATGAGGTGGGTACCTAACTTTGGGGAGATTTTTGAAGAGACTATGATGGTCTCCTTGAATTTGGTTGTTTGATGTTGGTTTCAAGCTCGATAGGAGCAAGATGTTCTCTTCAAGACTCGAGGATGGGATGGCCTCCACGAAGAAGGAGGCCATTAGGTATGCAGGAATTATTATTTTTGTTTGTGAGTTGCGAGAAACGTATTTATTTCTTATACATGCAAAGTTCTGTATGCATAATTTCAATATGTTCAGATGTTATTAAAAATAGAATGGCTACAATGCTACTTTAAAGACATGCAGTGATTTCTATGTATAACTTCAGTATATTCGGATGGTATCAACAAAGTAGAATGGTTATGGTGCTACTTTAAACTTTTGGTATGTTTTGCATTTGTATCCGTGTTCAAGAATTATCAAGTATCATAGGTGATACTGTGATGCTTTTATTTCTGTTGATGTAGTTCGCAATGTTAATAAAATTAAAGCTACCCAGAAGTTTTAATATGCTATATTTATAGATGTTATGAAAATAGAGGGATAAATTGCTATATTTAGATGCATGCATCTTTAATGTTTGTGCCGGAGCATTAATTTAGATGGCATAGTTCACCATGGTTGTGAAGTTTGAGCTTTTTAAATTTTAAAGATATTGGAAATACATTGTCTAGATATTATGTATGGATGAATCTATTGCAGTGTGATATATTAGGAAATGATCACACCATCATTTGATTTTTTATGTTCCTTTTATATGGGATTAAGTCAAAAAAATTAAGATGTTGTAATGATTTTATCCAAATAGTGATATGACAATGGTGGTGAACATATTATCATATGGTAATTTTGTTTTGTACTCTTGTGTATGTTATATTGGGAACAAATTCAACCAACAATATAAATAGTTGTTTTATGATTTCGTGTATTTTAGATTGGGAAAAATCCAACCAGCAATTCAAAGATGGAAAGACTCATGTATCTTTTTGTGATCGACGTACGTATACAAAAAATTCAACCACCCAACATAATGATCAACTTTTCCATAGCGCGATCTAAAGGTCATTAGCGATCGGGTGGAATCACAAACACAGTATGTGGAAAAAATGTCGTAGAGCCATGAAACAATGTACGATAGTTCTTTGCAATGCAATAATACTTTCATAATTAATATTCTTTCATCATCTAATGGACAATTCCTAAGACATTTTTCTCTGTTCGAAAATGTCAGACATCACCGTTTTTTGGTTTGCAGGGTTTAATGATTTAACCATGCTTTTGACTTTTACCTTTTTTATGATGTAATTACATTTTATGAAAAAACATAAAAACATAAAGTGGATGCTATTAAAGGATAACAAATGCTTCCCGTCCAAAGCAGGGGTCCTCACTAGTTATTGTTAAAATATTTATAGAACAAATATATTCATATTCCCAATGGATGGATAGGCGTTGTCTTATTATATTTATTTTTGGACTACTAACACATAATTTCTGTCCACGTATCACAGATAAATAATTGGAGGAAAATAAAAGATTTGTAGTTTAGAACATGTTGCACTCTACGACGTCGTTGATGGGCCATATATATAGGATATATTAATCAAACCCTTATTAAGGAGCCACTAGTAGGGAACCCGTGCGCTGCACGGGACATGATGTTTTAAAGTATTGAATGTTTCCTGGGTAAATTTTTTAAAACACAACTGATAATAAGAAATATTATATCTAATTCCAATTATATAAGTCCCATATTATAACTTATAAATTTCATAGATGATAAACCAACTATAACCATATCCAAGCTCAAGCGAAGGTCGTGATGGTACACCAATCAGCAATAACTTATAAGGCACTGAAAGGAGAATTGAAATTCAAATTAAATAAAGACTGAGAAAAAGTATGTAATGTAGATGCATTTTATTTTCTAAATATGAAAAATCAGATTTATTGATTGTGTAAATTTATGTTGATGACATTGTAGTTGGTTCTGTCAATGCAACTTTTTGCAAAGTTTTTGCTAAGGATACACAAGATCAGATCAAGATGAGCATGGTAAGAGAAATAAAATTCTTTCTCGATCTACAAATCAGTCAGACAGATCAAGGTATTTCTTTGGGCGGAAGTGGAAATTTTGTTTGGATGATATGTGTGGCAAACAATTTAGGAAGTGCACTTATGGAAATATGTGTGCACAGAAGTCAGGTAAACTTTCAACTTTGATTCATGTTGCTTCTTTTCATTAATTATGAAAAGGCAAATTCGTTTTCAATGTAAATTGGATTTAACAATTCAAGTTTCACATTTTGGGAGGAGCTACTTTTTGCTGCTCTCTGTCTGGAGTAGGTAAATTATGTGTAGGAGAGTCTATAATAGTAGAATCATTGATATGGAGATTTTGTTGGCCAGGTGCAAAGGAGTGTTCATATTTGCTTTGCATTTCACATAACATAATATAGATTAGAAGACATCTACCTATGGGTAATCAAATCAAAAACCTTAATTTTGAATCAGATAGCCAGAGCTTTTGCAGATAAGATGCACAAGCTCTAACCAAATAAGAAGAGAAGCTGTCAGCCTTTTGGAAATTTCGAATTTGACATACCATTATAACATGTTTTAAGCGTGATGCGTGCAATGAAGGGGAAGGGATAATCCGAATGGCAATTAAAAAAGGTAGTTCTCAAAGGAATTTGGAAATCTGGAAAGAGGTAGAAATAAGTCCACATTCATTCAACTTTTCTTGGGCCACTGTTTAAAGCTTCACATATACCATGAGAAAGAAGACCCCTTTCAACAATAAAATAAAAAAGTATAAGAAAAGGATGATACATCCAATACATGTGAACTGAAATTGGGATAGATTTTAACTTGAATCTTTAAGAAGATGTTAGGAATTTGGAGTTGGAATACATCAAATACATGAGATAATTTCTAAAGCCATAGCCCTTGCTCTTGCCAGTGGCCTTATCGACGATGACGATGGACTCCTGGAGTTCGTCGAAGGCGGCAAATATGGTGCGGAGGCTGTCAGTGGTGGTGTCCCAGCCGAGACCGCGGATGAAGAGCTTGCGGAGGGACATGTCGCCATCGTCGAGGACTCGGATGGCGTCGAGGACGTCGGGGTGGCGGCAGGCGGCGTCTTGGAGGATGTCGAGGAGCTGGTCCTTGGAGAGGGGATCGAGGACGCGGCGGGCGTCGGCGGGTAAGAGCTTCGGGCCAGCGGCTGCGGCGGCGGAGACGTCGAAGGAGCCGTTCTCGTCGGCCTTGCGCTTCTTCGCGGCGAGATCCATGGCCGGAAACCCTAACCCTAAAAGGGGGGAAACGGAAGAGGGGAGTGGGGCGTGGGGAAGGTTGCTGCGAGCAGAGATGAGAGAAGGGAGGAGGACGAGAGAAAGGTGGTGGAGAAAGAGGAGGAGAGGGATTTGGTGTTGGTGATGAGAGAGAGGGGGTCGAGGAGAGGGATGAGAGCGCTCGAGCTTCTCGCAGATGAGGTCGAGGTGATTTCTGGAATCCTCGAATTGTTGAGGGTATTTTTGGAATGATAAGAGGGGACGAGAGATCGGGAGGGTAAAGTTGGAATTGAATGGCGGGAATAAGAGGGGACGAGAGAGCGGGAGGGTAAAATTGGAATGTAATGCGCAAAAAGAAATGCTTTGACGCCCTTTATATATATATAATGGATTGGGAGGGACCAAGAGACGAAATTTCCCTTGTTTTTATTTGGACGAGATAAACATAAATATACCATCCATTTGATTCTCTACTACGAAATGAATAAAAAAGAGAGAAGCAAATCCAATGAGCAGATCCACCTTAATCGTGTCCTCCTGCATCACGACTAAGATGTCATCAACAGTAATGCAACTATTCCTTGACCCATTAGGCATGATTTGCATTGCTTGACATTTGTAGGTTCTATTACGTGTAAAGTCAGAGACCAGTTTTTTTTATCATAAGTTGCAATAATCATCATTCCACTAAAAAAAGTGCGTTTGGTGCATTGGCATGCATACGACGAGCACATGGTTAGACATGTGCTCGCTTAGGCTGCTCGTCAATTTGAATTTTGAGACGATGCTCCGAAGCGCACGTGTTAAAATATGGACAAACACTTGGATTACATATGTGCTCGTCCAGAAAGTGTTCGCCCTATGTCAATGTCTTGACGAGCAAAGGCGGAGCATTGGGCGAGCAAATAAATGTTCTCGTCAGTGCCTATAAACAGAACGCCAACACCTCTTCTTCCTCATTCTACCTGTGTTTCTCCCTTAAATCCTACCTCTGATGATCCTTGATCCATCCTCCTTGTCTCAAACGGTCCACGTTTGGGTCATTCAATCACACACACATCATCGTTTAGATATATTCCTTCATCATTTCTCTCATTTTTTAGCATTTCCTTACATATCATTCATGTTTTTGATAGGTTATTTGTTATTTTCTATATTCCGAGTGCTTGAAGATGTGTAGATATATATTGATGAAGGTGGTTAGATGGTGGAGGTATTTATTTAATTTAAACATAATAAATTTCTTATGTATTTATTAAAAGAAAGAAATATATTTAATTAAATTACTTAATAATTTAGAATTTACTTCCATTATAAAATTATACGATACAACATTTAAATTGTCTAACAATAAATTTAAAATGATGAAGATTCTTTTTTATTATAAAGTGTAAAATACCTTAAATCTAATTAAATAAATCGTAAAATTTTTATTCAAAGAATGGTAGGGCTATGTGCGTTGTTTAACAAATACAAGTAGTTATGTTGTTATAATTTTATTATTACATTAAATTCTATTTTATATGGCCAAGTGTATCACATTAACTTTTAATTGGGTAGATAATACTGTTAAAATATTAATTTATTATTAAATCATACAAAATAATTCACACATAGTGTGTCTCTCCGCATTGAGTGGTGTGTGGTCTCGCAACCAAGAAGCGTATGCAACACATTGAAGGATTTCACACATGTAATTGTGTTTTTTTTTAATTTTGCATAGTACTATTTGACTCATTTCGGGATGCGATATCTCGATCTAATGGTTGTGGATTTTGATGTGTGCAGGTGGACTTCTTTTGCATGTAAACTTCCAATTACTATCTTTCGACCCTTAATTAGGCCTTAATTTAGGACCGTATTTTCCCATATCTCCATCGTTAATCGACCATATATACATGAATGCCCAGTCAACATAAATGAATAAATATTTTAAGATCATTTTATAGTCCCATTTGTAGCACGTACAAATGTATGACGTAAAGCAATCTTAAAATATTACATTTATGTTGGCTTTCTAGTTTGAAGATCTTAGACTAAGGGAGTCTATAAGGATTCAAATATTACTATAAGATGATCGATGCCACATGCAGTTTATATCTATGGAAAATTCGACCGCATAATCCCTTCCTCTTCGATATACCAAACCAATACTATTAATATTGTCACTATGGTGATAACTTTAATAGTGTAATGTAATTGATTTATGGGGTATACTAGAGGGATGTGGTGTTATGCTGCTGAATTTTTCTCATATATAAACTGTATGTGACAACGATCACCTTATAGTAAGTTTAGAATCCTTATGGATGGGCTAAAGTGATAACTTAATGAAAATGCTTCTTTTCTCATCGTCTAAAATCAGTAAAATAGATTTAGGCCAAATGATGGGTTTTTCTTTAGGTTTTCTAGGTCGAGTTTCTGAACTTAAGCCGACGTTAAATCTTCTCTTCTCATTTGATCTTATGAGTTGTTACATTCAGGTGAAATCGATGGCTGATAGAGAGTGGATGTACAAGCGTTAGTAGATTTACGTATTATAGAGACCTTTCAAAAAAACGTTCAAGAATTTATGGAATTTGCTTATGTTCAAGGTTCTCATGTGGTGAATTCCAATAGTATTATCTTATGTCCATATCAAAAGTGTTGTTTTTATTAAAGAGATCCAAAAATAAAATTCAATTGCATCTTTATAAATAATGATTTCATGGAAGGATATCAAATTTGTTGAAGGCACGGTGAGGCCTTCGATGACATGATTAATGAGCCAAATGATGCGGACATTATCAATCCATTTGTATATATAGTTATGGACATTGCATGTCCATATTTTAACACTGATTGTCATGCAAAGAGGAATCACATGGTGAGACAACATTCTTCTACGAGTTGTTGAAAAAGGCAGAAGAGCCGTTATGGTTGACATGTAAGATATATTCAAAACTCTCATCAGTTTCAGAACTTCTATCGATGAATATGGAGTATAATATGACAGATCGCACTTTTGATGGCATGCTTACAATTATCAAGAAAATGTTACCTGAATATGTTGAATTACTTGAAAAATATTATAAAAACAACAAAAGATGCAGAAAATGGGACTATCAGAGGTTAAGATAGAATCTTGTATAAATCACCATATTTTATATTACGGAGAACATGAGTATTTGACATGTTATCCTGGATGTGATGAGACAAGATTTTTTGAATCAAGAATGGAAAAAAATATCAAGAAAAGTTTTACATTATTTCTCATTAACTCCGAGATTGAAGCGATTATATTGTTGTATGGAAACAACAAAATATATGTTATGGCATGCATAGCATAGCCATGACGAGTACATGGAGCATCCATCAGAGTCTGACTATTGGATGGAACTGATGTCAACCGTTCCTTTATTTTCAGAGGAGAAAAGGAATTGTGTTATAAGTTTATGTACATGCGTATTTAATCCTCATTGAAGAAGTAAGGCTTACTCTTATTGGCCAGTAATGACAATATCATAAAATATACCTTTATCGTTATCTAACAAGAGATAATCAATATTTTTATCATTGTTGGTGTCAAGACCTATGCATCCAGAAAAATACATTGGACAGTCTACTCTAATGAAGGTCTTCGTATCAATGTCTTTCGTCAGCCAGCTCAACTAATAGGAAAGGCTAGAAAGCGTCTACTGTCGAAACAAGAGAAAGATGTTGCTAAGCTCTACGTACTAGACAATTGTGCGGAAATAACATCATATGTTGAGCACATATCTTTATTATTTTTTCAAACAAATGAAAATTTCATTCTACTTATCTTTTCATGGTTCATGTATTTATTTTAGGGAATTTAGAAGGAAAATTATTGAAGAACATCCTACTATGAAGTCATTAGAACATATAGGAATCAATTTTTGAAGTGGCTTAAAAATCGAACAAAATAAATGGATGGTAATGATTATAATACACAGATATTAAATTATTTTTTAGAAGGTCTAGTTTATAAGGTTTGATCTTACAATTGTTGTTGGAGTAATGATTATCAATTTCATACCGTAAATTCCGATAGAAACTTAACAACTCAGGATTATGGAGTGATGGTTCATGGATCTTGTTATGGTGAAGATCACTTGGATTATTATGGAATCTTAAAGGAGATATAGGAAGTAGAATATACTATTCCAGGCTTAAAAATAGTAGTTCTTTTTTTGTACGACTGGTACAATCCAAATGAGGTCATGGTAATCGATATGAGGAATAACATTAGAGATGTTATACAAAGAAAATTTATATGCTGATTTGAACCATTCGTTCTTTCTTCTCAAGTAGACCATGTTAGTTATCTTCAACAGGTGTCAAAGAAGAGAAAGAATGTTGAATATTTCAATGTTGTGAAGATAAATTCATGAAGTTATATTTCTAAAGAAGATACTCCTACAGAAGTTGTTATAGATGAAGCTTTCACTCCTACTCATAAGTGAATAAATGCAACAGATGTAGTCCCAAACATCGAATCTATTTGATTGACGGATAATGAGGTCATATCTTCAGACCTGCTAGATGATGTACAAGTTACAAATGATGATTCATATAACTCTGCAATCAATGAAACGTGTTATAATTCACATGAATCAAATGAAGAGGATTAGCTGTAAGTTATGGTAAAGTATTATACTACTATAAAAATTCGATTCATAATTGTATAGTTAACTATTATATTGCCATTATAGTCATGGAAGGTTTTGGATGTGATGACTCTCATGGATTTTTTAATAGTAATAGGGTTGCAAAGGAAACAACCAACATTGTCAAGATATATTTGACTAGCACGTAATTTCGATAGTGTCGCATTCCAGCTACTGAGCAGGAGATATTGTTTGAGATGTTCCTAGTAAGAATAGTATTTTATCGAATTAATTGGTAATTATTGCAACGTATTTATCTAAAATTTTCAAAATTGTTCAGAGTAGGTACCATTTTGTTCCTGGTCTAGGGAAGGAGGCTTATCTTCGAGCCTTTATTCGTTTGGTGGAGAAGAGGATGAGAGATATATTTTTCAAAATAAGGAGAGACTCGCATGCAAAGATTGGATGTGAGGAAATGAATTTTGAGGAGATGAAGAGGTTCCCACCGACATGATTTACGAAGATAAAATATGGTCTTATCATCATAGTTTAAAATGTAATTTTTAAAAGAATTTACATTTATTTAATATTTGTTGCAGATGGATGGGTTTTTTATGCATTCATTATAGATTCTAGATTTGGAATGAGATGGACACCAAGAAGGACAAATCGCCAAAAATAGAAGATTAGATCGACCATTGGCTCAAAAAGCAACCATCCTTGAGCTTCAATGCAAAAGAAGATCTGAGGCATCTAAAAATATTGTTCTTGTGTGGGCATTGTTATGTCACACTATGTCACACCTTGTTTCTTTGGTTCATATCGTATACAAGAGCTCGTTTATTTGTTTGTATGCAATATCTGGAATTTTGTGACATGTTTTCATATAACATAGAGCAGCAATAAATGGAAGTTGGTTAATTTGGCTGGGAATTAGGAAAAAAAGACAAAACGGTATAATGGACTATGTACATTCTAATCCATGCATTGATCCACAGATGTGACATGGCATGCTCTGATTAGATATTAAGGTACATTGGAGTCGAATGGGAGGCATGTGGTAATGAGAATGATATGTCTTTTAATTTTAAACATTGAAGTAGGGGATGCCATCTTAAGTATGTTGGCAAGATTTCGATTACAATTTAGCAAAAGCATCCTAACAAGTGAAGCGATCGATTAAATTTATTATTATTTGTTTAACTATAGATGTTATAACAACAAAATTTCAATATCTGCATCAATACTTGGTCATTGACATATCTTATTTTCATATCTAATTTTGTTTACAGACTATTTGGATTTTGACGGTTGGATATAGTTTTCATTATTTCTTACTTAATGCATGGATGATTTATAAGTGTTTTTCTAATAATGTAGGAATGAATAACTTTCTTATAAAAAGCCCACGACTTCCTTATTTCAGATTCCAATAACCAATCCAATTTCTTCATATGAAGCAAATGCAGGATCATCTAAGGAAAATAAAGTTGGAGAATCAAGTACAAAGCGATATCGTATTGTTGCGAAATTTCATGTTCCCAGATTACATGTTCCAATTTCAACCTATCACCGCAATATTCAAGATGAAGTTCGAAGAGCATATATGCAAATGCATCCATGTCAACCAATGAATCATACATTTCCATTTAAGAAAATTGGAAAGATGGAATGAAGATTTATTCCTACATATTTTCAAATATATCATAATTAGTTGGGGATATAATGTGGTAAAGATGCAGCTTTCTGTCGATATTGTTATCTATTTAGGACAAATTACATAATACAAGTTGGTAGTTATACATTCAATTCAAAGGTTGGAATAATTGGACAGATAAAATTGGGATAGATAAACATGTTAGAGGTCATAATAGTGCTCGTAATTTGGCTCATGAAAAAAGTGAGAATCTAATGAAGTACGCTCAACATATTGAGACAAAAATGCATATGCATGATGATAGTACTAAGAAAGATTATGGAACGTGTCTTTTTGCAATAGATAATGTTATTCAATTTCTACTTTCTAAGGGACTAGCTTCAAGGACATGATGAATCTTAAGAGTCATCTAATAAAGGCAACTTTTTGACAGTACTAAAGGCTTTTTGCAAAAGTCGGCATTGATGTAAAAAGTATAGTACTTAAAAATGATCCTGAAAACAATAAACTCGTATCTCCTAGGATACACAAAGATGTGATGAAGGCACGTGTTATGGAAACATGGAAGATCATTCTTACATAACTTGGTGGATCTTTTTCACTCTTTTACTTGATGAGTCTCGATATATATCAAATAACATGCAAATGGGCATTGTATTGAGATTTGTTAACTTGCAAATGGGCTAGAAATCATGATCTACTTGATTTTTTTATGAATGTGGCAAGACTATCAACTTTATTTGCAACTTCATGCAAGAAAACCGAATTACTGAAAGAAGCAGAAACTATCAGAATTACATAATCACTTGATTTAGATGAACTTGAACATGAGTAAATCAAGAGACAAAATTTGTACGTCCTAGTAGTACATATTGGAGTTCGCATTACATGTGCTTATAAACTTATTTTACTAATATCCTTCCATGATTACATTGTTGGAGTTCTTGAGAGAGAACAAGAATTTAAGCAAATATGAAGAAGCACTCGAATATTTGCGTAAGTGACAATATTTTTAAAATATTTTTTGCTTACACTTAATGATCGATGTTTTGGATGTTACATGTACACTTCCACAATCACTACAGAGGAAAGACTATGATATCATTAATGCAGTGTCGTTGCTTTATGTGGCAAAGCAATGTTTGCAAGAGATAAGAGATAGTTGATAGACTTCATTAATGGAAAGTGTTTCTTTATTTTACAAAAAACTGATGTTGATGTTCCAAGTGATGATGATTCATACATAGTTGCAGGGTTATCAATGTATGGAAATCGAGAGATTCCCTTAACATGTCCTACAAAGGATGACTAGCAGCGGAGCGTTCCACGCATAAGAACCAAGAAAAATGGTCGTTGCACAATAATCAAGCAAACACAGAAAGATAATAAATTTTACGTGGGAAAACCCTCCTTGACGTGAGAGAGGGGAAAACTCCATGGGGTACAACGAACCGCAACAAAATCCACTAGGCCGGAAAAATGAGAGGGTACAATGTCTTCTCAGTTTTGTTGTCCAAGAAAACTGAGGCTTAGTTACAAGAATAAATCAAATAACTATCACCTTGTACTTGGAGAACATGATACTGTTGCTTCTCCTCATCACATGATGCCCCTCCTCGAGAACGAACCTCCATGGTGACTGCTCCTCGCGCCTCTGGCGTAGACGCTCCTCCCGGATACGACTTCTCTTCACGCGCCTGCGGGATAACTCTTCATGCCTTGCACGAGCTTGCTCCTCACATCTTGTGTGGGTTACTCATCTCTTTACTTGGGGAGAGAGAACTAAGAGAGAAGACAGGAAGAGATGCTTGAGTTAGGATGATCCCCAATGCCATGAATGGGGTCTTCTTTATACTACTCTTCTCTCCTCTCTCCAATCCTACTCCAACATAAAGTAGGAGTCTCCAAAGGGATAATAATCTTTTTTTCCTTTTTTTTAATTATCGGGAATGGATAAAGTTCCCAACAGCCTCCCCCTCCATTCCAAATGTAGAGGTGTCTTCAAGGAGATGATCACTGAGAGGTGACACTGCTCAGCACTCTACAGAGCTGAAGTTTGTCACGAGTCACTGCCTTCGTCACATATCTAATGGATTTTCATATGTGTGGATCTTATTCAGAATGATATGCTTCTTTAATAGTATCTCTAAGCCAATGATATCACACGTCTATATGCTTTGTGCGAGCATGGTGCATCGTGCTCTTGCTCAGATCAATAGCACTCTGGCTATCAGAGAAGACGATCGGCTCACTGTCTTTGCACCCATGTTCACTAAGGAATCATTGTAAACACAACACTTCCTTTCCTGCCTCTGTTCCTGCAATGTACTCGGCTTCAGTAGTTAAGAGTGCAATGCATTTATGTAACTTGGACTGCCATGAAATTACCCCCCCCCCCCCCCACAAAGATGAAAATGTACTCAGAAGTCGATTTCCGTTGATCCACATCTCTTGCCTTGTCAGCATCTGTGTATCCACAAAGTTTAGGATCCGACCTCCCAAACATCATACACATACTTGAGGTCCTTCTCAAGTATCTCATAATCTACTTCACAGCTTCCCAGTGACCCTTCCCTGGTAAAGCTGCCAACTACGGAGTGGTAAGAAATATTGGTCATATTAGATTTCTCCTCAAAAACATATGGACATGTCTCTTTTGTCAACTTGAAATGAGAGGCAAGGGGTGTGCTGACAAGCTTCACGTTGAACCTCTCCGGAATGCATTCAACATACTTCTTTTGTTACAACCACAAAATGTGATTCTTCCTATCATGAGTGATCTACATCCCAAGTATGTTGTTCGCCTTGCCAAATCCTTCATCTCAAATTCCCTGAAGAGTTCCCTTTTGAGCTTTTGCAATCAACCTGTGATCATGACCAACTATCAACATGCAATCCACATTGATCAATAGGATAGTGAACATGACATTGGGAAGACGTCGAACGCACACACATGGATCCGATGTATCCTCTTAAAGTTCTGCTTCATCTTGAAGGCATCAAACTTCAAGTATCATTGTGCAGGGGCTTGCTTAAAGACATAGAGACTCTTCCTCAACCTGCAAACCATATGCTCTTTCCCCTTCTCTTGGTATCCATGTGACTACTCCATTAGATCTCTTCCTTCAAGTCACCGTAAAGAAAGGTCATCTTCACGTCCACTGCTCTAACTCAAGGTCTAGGCTTGCAATAAGACCTAGCACCACTCTCATAGAATTCATTTTCACAACTGGTGAGAAGATCTCATCATAGTATACATCCTCTTTCTGATTGTATCCTTTCACAACCAATCTGACCTTGTACTTTAATTGCTTGCCAATATCATCTGTCTTCATCTTATAGACCCATTTGTTCTTCAGCGCTTTCTTGCATGTAGGAAGCTCAACAAGATCATAGGTATGATTTTTCTTCAGAGAATTTATCTCTTCATTCATTGCATTTTGCCAATGATCTCTCTCCTTATGCTCTTGTGCCTCCTTAAAAGTGCATGGCTCATCATGATCAATCAACATTATGTACTGGGAAGTAGGATAGCGAGATGATGTCTAATGTTCCCTCCCAGATCTCTTGAGATAAGGCTCTATTGCATCTGCTTCTTGATGAGGTTGATCTTCCTGCCCAGGATCTCCAGGACCTACAGAAGCGGGGTCTGCATCTGGATCATATTGTTCTGGATGTGCATATTCTCCATATATACCTGGTACTGGAGAAGGATCTGAGTCCTCATCATTGTCATCATCGATAGCAATCCCATCTGAGTCATTGATGACACGTCGAGCGACTCGGGTTAAGTGTGAAATTAATATAATGTTGTTGTGACCCAGATAACTCACAGAAACAATGAGAAAATTAATCACTCAAAGATATAAATCACTCAAATTTAAGTGGCATCATTATTTTATTTACCTGGTATAAAGACTAGGGTCGGACACAAGGAGTACGATTGAAAAATTAATAGTCAGATTTCTGAAAACAAGTATTTTTGGTGGTTTTTAATTTTTCAGAATTTTAATTTTCAATAAAATAGAAGCAAGCACAAAGGGTAAAAGACACACACCACATTATTTTCATATTTTCAAAAGTATCAGAGATGCTCAGAAAATTGTTGTAAAAATATTTTTGGGTTTTATAGGTTTTAAAATGTTTTGGCAATTTTATTGGGATTTTTAGTGATTTTCTAAATAATAAAATAGTGAAAATTCTAAATAGTGCACAACCCGGAACATTTTGGAAATTAAAAATATTTAAGATGCCCATAGTTCATGGATGGTATTTATATGATATAGTATAAGTAAAAATCTACATATAGTAACTGAAAACACTATTTTTTTCTTTAATTTCTACAAGTTTATAAGTTTTTAGGTTTTGTATATTTTAGGATTTTTATGAGGTATTTTCAAACAAAAATAATACTGGAGGTAAAACACAACAAAAAACAACTATAAATTTTTTTGTGGATTTTTAAATGATTTTCGAAATTTTATAATTTTTATACCACAAACATGACACTTTTTATGACTTTTTGAATTTGTAATATTACGAAATGCACGTAAATTGATACTTAGAAATTGTAACAAAGATTACAGGCTAGCAGGAGCCATATGTTATTTTTAGATAATTTCTCGAGCAAAAGTCAAGAAATTTAAAACATTTTACAAGGATCCAAATGTAAATATTTTAATTTCTAGGACCAAACATGATCCAGACTTATAGGGGTATAAGTGCAAATCTTAAAATGTTTCATTCATTCCATAACAACATAAAAGTTCCGAGAAAATATTGTAAATAACCCAGATAATCATGTGGGAATGCACATGAGCTCAACCAAACTGGACTAAAATGTAAATAGATAAAGTGTAAGGGTCTCACTACAAATGTTCATAACTAATTATTAAACTTCTAGGAATAAATAGAAATGACATAAAAGACATGGTATAAATTGATATTTACCCTTGCAGACACATGGAGCACGTGGGGTGTCTCTTTGTTGAACGGTCTAATTGACCATTATTGGAGCGGATTTGACGATCAGGAAAAGTGGGCAATGTGCGGTCAGATCTGCGGGATGAAAAGGATCTGATGCCTGGCAGTACAGCTTGATTAGTATGACCTGGCAAAGGGCTTTTCATCCGATAGTGGGGGGAAGGTCTGCAAGAAAATCTCGCTGGGGAACTTCGACCAAGCGTTGGAGGTGTGATCTACGGTCCCCGATGAAGCCGTTGAGAGGTCTAGCAGTGTCGTGAAGGTGAACTGCGTCGAGTGGTGAGCTCAGATGGACCGATGATCGGTCAGATGGTAGGCTTAGAGGAGCCTCGCCTGAAGCAGCTCTGCCATCCCAGATAAAGCTCAATTTAGGTGTCTTTGCACGCGAAGGTACCTGCAAAGGGAGGTCATACTTGGAGGTGTTGTTCCGGTCACATTATTACTTGGAATGCATAATAGATGCTACAGGGGGATGGATTGGATCTCCTACGTTCATGGGGGAAGGCGATCTAGGCTTGATCTTGCTCCGGTGAGCAAGATTCAAGGGGTTTAGGTTGCATAAGGGGATGATGGGTGAGTCAGTCAATAGATCTGTGCAGTGAGATACGTGTAGAGGGTCTCCAAACTCGACGATCGAACCGGACGAATCGATAGTGGCTAGAATGGAAAAATCGATGCGAAATGGAACGTGTAGGCGTGATAGGTGATACGTAATGCTTCTGAAGGAGTCAGCAACGTTAAGCGAGGCAGACGGCGAAGGTTTTGGCCTCAACCGAGCCGTGGCGAGCCAAGGAGGCTGAACGTTGCGGAGGTCCGGCCACGTAGCTTGAGCGTCGTTTATCCAATACCTATCCGAGCTCTGAAGGTTACTCCAGGCATCTGTCACTCAGCTAGAGGTGGCTAGGGGGAAAAAGGTGGCGAGGAACGAGCTGATATGCGTTGGAGGTCGAAGAGAGTTTATATAGTCATGCTCAAGGGTCTAGAAGGATCGATGAGGGACGCCAAACTCTAAGCAGATCCGACTGCACCTAGGGATCCGCGAGGATCATGGATCCTTGGAGCATAGTCGGGCGCTAAAATTGGGAGAAGAATCTCCAGCGAGGTGAATGCAGACCCGACCTGGCTTGGGGAGACGGTTGACCAAAGTCAACAATCAGACATGGACCAATCAGAATTCAGTATTTACAAATAGAAGAATTTAAATAAAAAATAGCAAATGATTTTAAAATAAAAAGTGTATAAAATAAAAAATATTTATTATTTTATAAGCTATTTTCTGTGATTTCTAGTCATTCTTATAAATTAATGTATTATGATATATCCGGTATGTGGTATTATTTACATGTATATTACACATATATATTGTATACGTGTATTTTTATTTTATTATTTTAACAAAATATGTTTTATTTTATATTTTATTTATTTACAAAGTAATTTGAGTAGTATAAAATTATTTTATTTTATTTTTAGAATGTATATAAGGGTATTATATAAATAAGTAAAGTATACAAATACGCACACACGTGACCTTTGTACAATGAATTATGGATTTTATTTTTATTTATTTTGTATTTTTTGATTTTTAGTTTGGTTTTCTATTATTATTAGGACTTTATACAAGTGTTCAAAAATAATATGGTTTTCACAAAAAGTAAAAATAAATATAAATACTTATATTTAAAGTGTAGGTAATATATACAAGGCACACTATCTCTCCCTACTTATTTCTTGTCGATAAGGTCAAGGCATGACCTTCTCTTTCGGGGTTAGGCCAATCTGTATTTATTATAAATACATCTTTTTTTTCTTTTCTCTTTAGTCTTTTATTTTTGGAAAATATGTACTGGTTGTGCAATATTAACAATGGCATGTACAATGTTAATTTATTGTATATACATATAATTACAGGTGTTTCTTAATAAAAGATAAAACTAAAATAAAAGAATAAATAATGAGGATCATAGATTCATCATCCCCTATACTTTACCTTTGCTAGTTTCTTAGCAAACACTTATTTGAAAAAGAAGTGAAAATAAAAAGAAAAGGGAAGATTCAAAGCTGATTATTAAACTTATCTTCATTAAATTGGAGTATGGAGCTCAGTCAGGCTTTTGGATTATTACTGTGGTGGAACCGTATTGGGAAATAGATTTAAGACTCAACAACCTCCAAGTTCCACAGTTCTATGGTCAGGACTCCTTAATACCAGGTCAGAACAAGTCTACATACACAAACTCTGATGACTATGACTCTTTCCTTGCATGTGTAAGTGATATGTTGCTCTCCATCTCAGAAATAGCAAAAACACAACCTCCCTCAACAAGGTAACTCTGATCCCCCAGTCTAGCAACTCTTTCCTCAAGGAGCTGGGTATTCCCGTTTAAGTTCAAGTGCAACCAACTCAAGAAGGGGGGAAAGAAGAGAATGGACCATGATCAGTGTAGCCATGTATCCCTTGGAGCTTAACCAGTGTAGCTAAGTCTACATCTGCAAGCTCCCATGAAATGAGAGGGTGGAATACAAAAGTTTTGCTTATTCCCTATATACACTCCGGCAGGCATTTTATTTTCAATCAGGCATGTCCCCTTTTTTGGAGTTTTCTTGATTTTTCACATTTTTTGATGTGCATATGTATAACATATCTACATGGTGCACCATATACACAAGGAGTTTTTCTTATTGAGCTAGTAGATTATCCCTCTTTTAAAGCATTATTGCAACCCACAGACTCCGATCTTTAGACCTCAATGCCACTAGACCAGGTGGAGATGCACATCCCTCCCTAGAGGAAGATGAGAGATTTCGTCTAGCAGTACTACCCTCGTATGCTACCTCAAGCCAAAGGATTCTACCTCCTCGCCACCTCATCCGTGTTGAGCTATGAGTAAGGTGTGTCCCCAAGTCAAGTCCTTGTCTCTGAGAGTCATGCATGCATTGTTAAGTGTTCTAGTTAGGCTCATCAAGATGATATGTGAACATAGTCGTGGACTCAAAGAATTAAGTCACTATGGACCTGAAAAGTCTTAAACCCAAATCCTGCAGGTTCTTCTGATGTTAAGTGGATTAAGGTCTTAACCAATCTCCATTTTTTAATTTAATTCTATACTAATTTAAATGTCAACCATGATTCAAAATAATACACATGCAAGTATATACAAAACATTTTTTGTGAAGATTTTCACAAATATGTAAATTTTTATGGAAATTTTTTAATGCAGAAAAGAAGGAAAATTTTTCAAAATTACTTTTACAAACACTTACAAGAAAAATTTTGCAAACATTTATTTTCAAACAAATTTCCAAAAAAATGTACTATATACATAATTTTGATACACAAATATTTACAGTCAAAATCATTTTTGTATTTTTTATACAAAAATAATTTTTACAAAAGGCTTTTACAAACATTTATGTGAGAAAATTTTAAAATTTTTGCTATTTTTATCCAAATTATTAATGCACTCACAAAGTACGAGTTGTGGATAAAGTATATGTACAATATATACGACACCCCCTATACTTAGCTCGATCGATGTCCTCATAGTGATCGAAGAGTGATAACAAGAGATTTGTGCTGAGTGTGGGGAAATGAAAAGAATGGTATACTACAATGACTAATTAAAGAATATAATGAATGGAAATCGGTGATCCTCTTATACTTAGGATCATGTAATCCCAAGTATAAAAGTGTGCGAAAGGAGAAAACCGAAGAATAGGATGTACATGTATTATCTCCCCTATATTTAGGGTAAAATATCCCTAAGTATAGGAAACAAAATAGAGGTAATGAAATCAATTGAATAATCACGGATCTGATATGCCTATACTTAGGGTAAAGTATACCTTAAGTATAGAATAATCATAAGATGAAGATGGGGTATGAGACAAAAAGAATGTATGATATGGACAATATGGATCTATACAACTGCGAAGAGAAGTGATAATCAGGTATGAGATGCAAATGAAGTGATAATCAAGGTATGCCTTTAGATGCTGACCGTTATCTCAAAAGGTGGAATCAGATGACAACTCAGATATATCAATGCTTCTGTTGTCGTGCACCTTTCTGACCAAATATGGTACCTTCCATTTGCTTTGTAATTTCCCTGAAAATAATCTCAACCTAGCATCAAATATCCATACTCTCTAATTCAACCCAAACTATTTATGGACGATATGAGAATCATGGAATATCTTTACTCTATACTTATATTGCAGGCTACTCGAGAAGGTTGTGTCTCTCAACTCTTCCAGGGCTGCCAATTCTGCTTTCCTTTGATCTCCTACACTCTTGGGATCCAATAGTAGCTTTGTAACTACCCAAAGTGACTTATGCTTGATTTCTACTGGTAAGTGGCATGGCTTTCCATAAACGAACCGAAAGGGAGATGTTCCCAAAGGTGTCTTGAAGTAAGTCCTATAGGACCACAAGACCAAGTCCAAAAACTGTGACCAATCTTTTCGATCTGGGTGGACAACCTTCTGCAATATAGTCTTGATCTCCTTATTCGATACTTCAGCAAGATTATTAGTCTCATGATGATATGGAGTGGCAAATATATGGTCAATTCTGAACTCGTTAGTAAGGGCTCTGAAATCAATACTCTAGGTACCCCAAACTGTGAAATGATATTCTTCCTCAAAAAATTACAAACAGTCTTAGCATCTGCGGTTCAGGCGGGGATGGCGTCAACATAACGACTGACATAATCTACAATAAGCAGAATGTACTCAAATCCCTGACTCTTAGAGGATGGACCCATGAAATTGGTGTCAGATGCGTGAAAAACCTCATAAAAGTGAATGGGCTGCATCGGCATCATATCACAATGTCCATAAGTGCCCATCTTCTGACAGTCAGTGCACCTCTTCACGAATTCATCTGATTCCTTGAAAAGGATAGGCCACCAAAGGTTGGATTAGAAACCTTTCTATGTTGTCCATCTACCAGAATGATATCCTCCTACCTCAAGCTTGTGGTAGTAGGTGAAGATGATGTGGTGCTCCTCCTGAGGAATACAACGATGCCAAACACTATCCCCCCTTCATGGTAAAGGGTGGGATCCTCCCAATGGTACGACTTGGCCTTTGCCAGGAAGGTCTCAAGTCATTGTCTGGGCTAACCTTGTGGAACTTTCTTGGTGACAAGATAGTTCACAATGTCAGTATAACATGGAAGTGAGGTGATAACAAGAATCGTCTCATCTGGGAAAGTCTCTGTGATAGGTGTGGTCTGCTTTGAATCCTCAAGATGCTCTAATCGGGAGAGATGACCCACCACAACATTCTTGACCCCAAGTTTATCCTTAATCTCTATATCAAACTCCTGAAGTAGAAGGATCCATCTGGTCAATCTGGATTTTGCATCCTTCTTAGCCATGAAGTATCGGATGGTAGTGTGATCTGTATAGATAGTCACTCTAGATATAATAATGTCAGATCGAAACTTATCCAAAGCAAAGACTGAGGCTGGCATCTCTTTCTCAGGCATGGTGTAATTCCACTGAGTGGCATCCAAAGTTTGGCTAACATAGTGAATGGAAAACAACAATCCATCCCTTTTCTGTCCAAGCACAACCCCTATAACAAAATCAGAAGCGTTTGTCATGATCTCAAGTGGAAGAGACCAATCAAGTGGTTGAAGGATAGGATACTGCATCTAATCCCTTAAGAGTCTCAAATGATGCAAGACACTTATCATATACAATGAACTCGACGTATTTTGTCAGCAAATTAGTGAGCGGTTGGGCAATCTAACTGAAGTCCTATATAAATCGTTTGTAGAAACCGACATACCCCAGAAAAGGCCGCAACTACCACAATTTGGATGGTGGATTGAGTTTCTTGATGATATCCAGCTAGGTCGGATCGACCTCCATGTCCCTGTTGAAGATGATGTAGCCAAGTATCGTCCCCTAAGTTATCATGAAATGACTCTTCTCCCAAGATAGAACAAGGTTGACCTCAATGGAAGCTAAAGTACTCGATCTAGGAAGTCAAGACAAGCATTAAATCCATCACCATAGATCGAAAAGTCATCCACGAAGACCTCTAAACACTCGCCACCATGTCTGAAAAGATGAAAAGCATGCACCTTTGGAATGTAGTCGGGGCATTGCATAAACCAAAGGGCGTTCGTCTAAAAGCATGCATTCTGAACGGACATGTGAACGTCATTTTCTCCTGATCTTCAGGTAGTATGACCACCTGATTGTATCCCGAGTACCTGTCAAGAAAGTAGTCGTGACTCTTCCCATCTAGACTGTCGACAAACTGATCAATAAATTGCAACGGGAAATGATCCTTCGTTGCCTGATTCAATCGTCTAAAGTCCACACAGATCCTCCAAGAAGTGGGTACTCGAGTAGCTATCTCCTCTCCAGACTCGCTTACAACTGTGGTGATACCTGTATTCTTGGGTAACACGTGCAATGGACTAACCCATTTGGAGTTGGAGATGGGATAGATAAAATTGGCGCTCCACCACTTCGATATTTCCTTTATGAACAATTCTCGCACTGGAACTCACTGATGGCTTGGTGTCCTCTTCAAGATAGATGTGGTGGGAGCACATGGCCGAACATATCCCTTGGAGATGAGATACATACCATCTGATTTCCTTACGATTTCTTTCAAGAACCTCTATCAAACGAGATTCTTGGTCTTCAGTCAATTTTGTTGAGATAATGACTGGGAACATATCTGGATCACTCGCAAGGAATCTGTAATTCATGCTCTGTGGCAAGGTCTTCAATTCAGGAAAGTGGGAGCTAGCGAATCTGGCTTCTGAAAAGTCTGTGGGATGGCTACTAGATCTGTATGTGAGAACTCTCACTGAATTTGTGAATCTGACGAAGACGACCTTGCTGGTATATCTGTCAATTTTCCTGGCTCGCTCTTCGTCCTAGCTATGGGCTCTGTGGACACAAGACACAGTAAATAGTCATCAAAGTCCTGCCAATCAAAATAAATGTCTGAATCTGAGGGATCTAAATCTGAATCACATGAAATAAAATCTGCCTTGCTATCCTGATCGTGATCGTCAACCTCTAAGGTGTCTTGTGCCATGAGTGTGCTCTTCGAACGCTCATCAGTTGTAATCTATAACTTTATAGTGTTTGAAGTTGTGACAAGAGCTTGTGATGCTAGATTTGCCCAAACTGCTTCATCATCTGTAATCACAAAATCACACTCCTAGTGGACGACTAGCTCTGCATCTGTCATCTGCTCTGAGTCGGTAGTCTGCTTTGAGTTAATATGAATCTCTGGCTCTAGTCTCCTCGATCGTCTCTATTTGTACACTTTTTCCCTCAATGCAAAAGTATACCTTCCTGTTGTCATGATTGGATAATGCCTTGGTATGACTAAGAAAGGCAATCCTAAGATGATGGGGGTATCAGTTACAAATTAAGGGAAATTCAGGCCTTGAATTGTGACGACAAAATCCTTTAGTAACCCCTTTGACCTCTTAATAGATCTGTAAGAAAACTAAAGGACTTTCTTGCTCTGTCGAAGAGGGACAAACTCGAATCGGTCTCGTAAGGAACTGGGAGGAGGTTAATCGAAGAACAATTGTCTAATAGAGTACGATCAAACCGCTGCTCATGAATGTGACATCTGATATAAGGGGCTCCTGCATATGGTCTTTTGGCTGGCAATCAGTTCTTAATAGCAAAGAAGGTGGTTCTAGTGAGCACATGGAACTATGTGTTGTGGTTCCTCTTCTTCTTACGGATGGTGGTATTCTCTCTCAAATTCTTCTACAATAGAGGAACATACTCTAGTGCCTCCTGTAGAGTAAGCTGTATCTGTAATTTGTCTATCATTTACTCGTTGAACTCTATCTGGTGCTTCATTTTTGGATTTTCTGTTTTGATCCCCTTTCCTAAGCAGAGTGCTTGTGGGAAGGGGATGGAAGGACCCTCTCCAGTGAGATGAGGGCCAGGAGTAGTTCCCTGTGCATTCAATAAGCTAAAGTCCACAGAAAGATCACCATGTAAAATAGATGGTCATATGAGATATAGAAATCTTTCCTTTATTCATATTTTTTATTTTTATTATTTTTTCCAAATTTTATGTTTTTCTATAAGTGTCCTCAGGTACAAAATGAGACAACACAACAGAAGGTAACTTGGTGGCATCAGTGCCACCAAAAATATCTGAATTTAGGACATCAACACCGCAATCTGGCCTAGCATCTTGAATCTTTGTGGCCTCAACACCACCATCTGCAAATGAAAATACGATGGCCTCAATACCATTGCCTGGATCAACATCCTTGGTGGCTTCAGTACCTCCGTCAACATCATGATAAGAGGCATCAACACCGCTTCCGTCCTTGCCTGGCGCTCTAGAATCTGCATCATGATGCTGCTCAGATGAGTCACCATCGGTTGGTTTCCTACCGCTCCTAAGTGTCACAAAATCATCATCAAATATTGAAGAAGAAGTATCATCCAAACTATCACTAGGAGTGTTGGCCTCTGTAAACGACACCTGCTCAGATTTCCTCTTCATATTGTTTAGATTGGGTTCGATCTGAGCGGGTATGGAAGCTTGGTCCTTTATTATTTCTCTCATATCCTGCTAGAACTCATCTATTTCTCACCGGAAGCATGCCTGCTGATTAGAGAGCATGCAGGCAAGGTCATCAAGGGTTGGGTTCTCGTAGACTAGTGCATGAGAACCAGACAGGTTGCCTCTCTAGAAATGAGGCTGAGTCTGGTGCTTCTAGTAATGAGGAGGAGGCTGGGAGTACTGCTGAAGCTATTGCGACTGCCTCCATTGATGTCCCTGGTACTGGAGATGAGGACCCTGTTGTTGCTGGTGCTGGTGGGAGTATTGGGGCTGCTAAGCCTAGTAGCCATGCCCGTCCTGAGTTGGAGGCTGTTGCGGGGAAGAGGTGCCTCCAGTAGACCATCGGAAGTCGAGATGGTTATGATGAATCCCGGGATGGGGTTGGTACTGAGAGTACCGGATCCCGTTGGCTTCCATCAACAACTCCTGTTGCTCGAGGTATGGTGGGGGAAGAGTTGCCAAGGGCTGATCCAACTGGTAGACCACCATCTGAGTATCTAAAGATGGTGGTGGCTACTGAAAATGTTAAAGCTGCTGGACCGGCTCTGCCTGGATGCAGTGAACCTGGCGATATGAAGCAGAGGGTTCGGTGGAGTTGCTCCCTGGATCAGTCTATGACTTGAGATGGGGTTGAGAAGCCATATGTGCCTCTTAGAGACACATGATCTGGGTCTTCAGGTCACTCAAAGTTTAGGCTAGGTCATTAATCTTGTTGAGCTTGTCCAGGCCCTGGTAGTGCTTCTTCTCTACAATCTCTATCTGGTCCAACTTCTAGCTAATAATGTCCATGTTGGCAGCTGAAGACTTGGCGAGTGCCGTTGTTGATGAAGATATGGAGGGACCGACATCAAAGCGTGGAATCCTCTGATACGAAACCTCATGTAGAAGATGCCTCCCCTAAGTGTAGACGTTGGTATGGGATATCACTGTGTATTTTTCTGCCATATCCTCATAGACTGCCCAAACCTGATCTCGTCCTTGTCGAAGTAGGAACCTCCACATGAGGCGCTCACAAGCCCCTACAACTTAGGTATTGGCCCACAAAAGAAGCTCTAGACGAGGTTGGGATTGCTAATCTCGTGGTGCGAACACCTGTCAATGAGCTCTCTGAATCGATGCCATGTTCCATGGAACTGTTCATTTGGGATCATGGTGAAGTTGCTAATCATCGCCCTTGCTGCATTTATCCGACCGAGTGGCTGCGTTGGTCTGACCGAGTGGATAGTACTTGTTCAAGTACTTGGTCTATAGCTGCTCCCAAGTAGTGACCACCTTCCCCAGGTGTGAATCATTTTGCCAGTAGGCTGCATTGTCAACCAAGGAGAATGGGAAGGCGATGGGAGTCTTTTCCAATCTGATTCTCGAGTGATTCAGAACAAAAGGTGATGGCAATTTAAGAAGCAAATTTCGTACAAGATATTAATATGGATGACCTCATAGGAAATTTGATAGTCTATGAAGTAAAGAAGAAGACAAAGAAGCTGATGGAGGAGACGACAAAGAAATTGCTTGCATTTAAGGTAAGTAGTCAAGACTCTTCTGATGCAGAATTAAATGATAAACATATTGTTTTTATTTGCAAGATGGTTCAAAAAAAATCACAGGAATCCAAATAAGCTTCAAAGGGAGAACAAAGAATATGCACCTATGTGCTTTGAGTACAAGAAGAAAGGACATCCAAGAAGATACCGTCCTCAGCTAAAATAAGAGGGGGAGAACAAGAAGGAATGCTCGATATGGGTTAGGATTGATGTAGCTTTGGAAGTAAGAAAAGTCTGGAAATTTTGGAATTGTCAAGACGTAAATCAGTAAGTTTTTTATTTTAAATATCAACAAACCATAGAATTGTATACATATATTTTGAAAAATTAAACGAATAAGTTATGGATAATCAAAGAATTATAAGTACATATAGTTATTGATGAGTTACATATTGGGCCTGATCATATCGGAGATCCGCATATGCATCTTTAACTATGCTAAAATATATGGTGCCTATATGATTTTTGGAGAAGTTGCCCCAATCTCGATCTGACTCCAAACACGATATAATCTGTAATGTCAAATAATGATATTTAATGCACGTTGAGCAATAGGTTTTATTTTTCTCCAAGAAAAATCTTAAGAATATTTCCTTCTTCATCCGTTTTGAAAAGTGCATAGTCAATGCGAAATATTATACTGTGCTGAACAAACTTCCAATTACTGACGTCTATCCTATGACTAATTAAAAGTAGAAAGATATATACATCTTTAAAATCCCCAGTTAAAGATTATGTGAGAAGATCTATAAACGAACCAGAAGAGTATATGTTGATGGCAATAACATCGAATAAATGAACTTAAAGAGATTACAGAATGTTTAGTTTTAAATTAGGCTTGGACCTCGTGCTCGACTTTGATACACTTAAATATAGCGCAAAGCCCATAATGTTAGGGCTTTGGGTCAGTGCCCATAAAGTGGTACAAGCTGCATAAATATAACAAATAAGGATTCCTAATGTTCATCATATGAAAATTGAAATTATGATTATCTAAATGTGTCCGATGGCGCAAGAAATGTTTTTGTCGGCAGTATAGGTTATAGTTTGCAAAGGGACTCTCTATTCCTAACAAGATAGTCACCTGGTGAAAGAACATTCTATCACACATTTGATGTTTATACCAATATTTACATCACATTGTCGGAAATATCATGATGTAATCGATACGAAGGCTCGAGTTCAGGGGAATGTGTAGTAGAGAGTGTTGAGATTGTATTGTTCAAGGTAATGTAGTCGTGTTCCTCGAAACTTGTAACACCTAAACATAGTCCAACATCTAAAACATAAGAAGTTTTAGAGTGAGTTATAAGAGTAGGGATACTACTTGACAATTTAGATTGAGCCAATCCGGTCTAATTGAGCTTGAGGCTAATAAGTTACTAAGGTCAGTTTTCCTCGACAATGATCCGATGATCTAAGCTCGTGATGGTTACAAATAGTATCTAAGCGGGTTCTCTTTGATGATAGAAAGGATTACCTGAGGGGACTTAAGCCTAAAGTGTGAGCAACCAAACACTATTATCGGGAATAAGTGATGGTCATATTGCAATGAGGACATTGCAAAATATAAGTGTGAATAGTTGTAACATTCTAACATAGTCACACATCTAAAACTCACAAAACATGAAAGTAAGGATTACTGCTTTACGACTTGAGCTCGAACATTATGTAACTCACATCTTCATAGTCTTTCCTTTAACTTCTATGATCACGAGGACCCACAAGTTATCTATATTTCATTTGGTATCATTCGTGGGGATCTAAGTAATTACATGCCCTCATATCTAAACACCATGCTAGTTGGGGATTGCATCTCCAGCTCTACTTCCTCCATCAACTTCCATGCAAGGACCTTTGATTTTGCATTGACATTTATTTCTCAAATGCAATTTAGTCATACATCTTTTGCATAAAACTAGCTAAGTGGATGTATGAGAACCTGATAGATTCCACAAGTAACTTGTATATATCTCTATATACTGAGATACTATGAACATATAACTTCCCTAAAGTATATATAAAAAGGGATAATTACACCCATAACCCTGAGTAATTCCTCAATCTTATCATAACCCTTGATAATCGTGATTACACGAGAAACCTTGGATAATCACTCCGTCTCACGCTCATAAACCTCCGTTAGTTTGATACGTTAACTCAACCATATGAGTGAGTTAATCTAACTAATCTATGATCTAACGGCTAGGATTAGCTAAAATAAAAAAAGGAAGGAATAAATAAATAAACGTCACGACGGGGCCGGAGACGGAGACGTCGACCGCGACTTCCACGCCCTCTCCCTCTCCCTTCCCCGCAGCACCAAGACCAACCCGACGACCTCGACTTGCCCTGGAGGCCGCCGAAGCTACCGAAAACCGGTGGTCATCCCTGCTGCCGTAGATTCATGTCAATCTCGGCATTTCCATGGAGGCGGATGGGATGCTCCTCGGTGCATGCGAGAACTACGGGGAGGCTGCGATTCTCTGCCCTAGTCATTTTAAAGCTTTGAAGCTTCTGGGCTGTGCACTCTTTGGGGTTGGTGAGTACAGGGCCGTGGAGAAGGCCTTGGAGATCAGGCCGTGTGGATTTTGGCATTTTCTTTGCCATTATCGCACCCATTTGCGCAGGACCAATTGACAAGCGAAAACGGACAGCTTATGATACGATTCTGTGGAGGCCTAACAACGAAGGAGGGACCCAAATTAGGAGGGTTGGGTCGGTCGGGGAAGGGTCGGTCGGTCGGGGGAAGGGGGAGGTTGGTCGGGGGGAAGGGGGGAGGGTCGGGGGAAAGGGGGAGCGTCGATCGGGGGAGGGGGAGAGGTTGGGGGGAGGTCGGTCGGGGAGTGGGGAGGGGGGAGGGAGGAGGGTCGGTCGGGGGAGGGGGGCGCTTTGAGTTCGACGGAAGGGGACGGTCTAGCAGGGGCTTTAGAGCTCGACGGCGGGGGGATGGTCGAGGTGGTCGGTCAAACCGGGAAGAGGGGTGAGGGTGCAGAGGTGGTCTGTAACCGGGGGAGAGGGGTGGGGGAACAGTTGATGGCATATTTTTGCAAATAATAATGAATGTCAGGGGCATTTTCGTCCTTTTTAACGAAATCGTCAAATATAACGGAGTACCTTAAACGGGACATAACATAGGGTTATGTCGTGTAAGAGTTAAGCATTACTCGGGGTTTCTCTGTGTAATTCGCGATTATCGAGGGTTATGATTGAGATTGAGGAATTACTCAGGGTTATGGGTGTAATTATCCCATATAAAAATATTAATTAAATGAGTACTTTATTTTTTATCTCCATAATTACTCTGTAAATATAAGTTGTATTCATCATTTATATTATTTTTAATATATTTATATTAGTAAGATTTATAATTACAAATTTGAATCAATAAAAATCTAAAACATACCTATAATAAATAATTAATATTAAACATAACTTTAGTATCTTTATAACGATACTATCAAATGCACTACTGTTATATTGTCGTTGGAGCAATATACCTTTTTACTACTATAAGTCCTAATGACTCTATTTTTATTATATTTATATTTTCAATTTTCCATTTCATAGCCCTTAAGGCGTCGTCCTCCTCCTCGGAGCTCAAGATCATTAAAAGTTCCTAGCTATAGCCAACTTCCAATTCTGGCACATAATGCGCCTCGTAACCCCTCGCATGAATTGACGTAAGAATCTCTTAAGTTTATGTAAACCCTCTTCTCGAACGACGTCGATGAAGCCCGATCATCCTATGGTTTTCAATGAAACGGTTGTAACATGCACATTGATGGTCTACTTTTCCACTATCAAATAGCTTCACGTCATAGAAGAGGATTAGGGATGGGGGCTTATAGCATGTTCGCAGCTATGAAACTTCACCAACTATTATGGGCAATGAGGGAACCACTAGGGTACCATTCTTTGAGATCAGGGACAAAGCTAGGAATGTTGGCTTCGGGGGAGGGGGGAGCAAGCAGAATAGAAAGTTTACATAATTTATTTTAACTTCATATCATACCATCTCTAAAGATATAAAAATAATTGGTTTGAACATATCAAAATATTTTTAAAAAATGAAAGAAAACTTGAGTAAATAAAAATTATTCATAAACTTGATACGTCGAAAGTAAGACTTAGATAAATATATTTTATATAAAATTGTAAATGTAAATAGACATTCCTCTTCTTTGTAATTTAAAATTGTTCTTTATAATTTAGAATTGTTGCTTAAAGTAATTTTTTCTAAAGCATTCTACGAGTATTGTCGTTACTAACTTGATGGCGATTACGCATTTTTCTCTATTCTTTCACTAATTCAGTGCCTCTAATCAAGTTTTGTTATTCTCTTTTTCCTTTGATGTTGATTGGTTGGTAAAAATGTAAATGTACGAATACAGATATAGGTGCTACTATATTATTATCTATTTTTAAATATGAATATGGATGCGGATATAGATATTGATGAATATAAAAACTATGTTATCTTCTCCTTAAAATGGATAAAGATGTATAAAGGGTGCCAATGACATACAAATATTCCATGTATTAGCTTAAATATACATGCATTAATTGAAATATAGATGATATAAATATACTAATTACACTTGTATCGTAATAATTATACCAAATATGATGAAAGAAGGTATAAAACGATAGATGTCATCGTTTGTACCCCTATTAGAATATGCAATATCAGTTGTCTCTTTCTTTTTTGTAATATCAGTTGTACCCATGTATTCTTATAAAATGCACAGTCTTGTCCTTTTGTAATATCAGTTGTGCCTCTAGTTTACCTTGATAGAAGGATAAAACATCAATTTCGTAAGAACATAGGGGAAGAATTGATATTACAAAAAATAGATGAGCATAAATGATATCGCAAAGTCTAAGCGGGAATCAAGGGATAAAACTCTAAAATTACGTTATATATGTTTAAAATAGATCTGCAATTATGTTTATACAAGCCTCTTTGTATACTCATTCCCCGATATCGTTTTCTTTACTCGCGAGAAAACCTTTCTCACGTCACCTTTTCTATGCTTTCATTCTTCCTCTCTTACGGACGAAGTTGCTTCTCTTTCTCTCAGCTGCAATTATCTGAGGTACATTCGAGGACGATCTCGTAGGTGTGCATAGACGATGTTCGTGTGACGTCGTATCTTGGGAGCGGATCGCTAGTACCCTACTTGCCAGTATTGTTGGGGCAATATCCTCATTAAGGACAATCCATTACATGGACGCTTCGGTGATTTATAGTCTAATTTCCTTATCGTTTGTTTGCTGCATTACATTTATTACTTTGGTTTTCTTGGATCTCGTCCTTTTGATTTATTCTGAATAAGAAAATAGTTAATCTATGGTCTTATTGGTTCCTGCATGCATATCATAATTGTCATATGAATAGGAAACGCTTGATGATATTTTTGTTAATCTGTAATGCATTGATTCATATTGATCTTATCATAAATTGTTTTGTATATGTTGTGATATTAATTCTGGTAACAACAATCTTAGAGAGGATATCCGGAATCATTTTTAAAACTAAGTTGGAAACAATGTTCAAATCGAGGGTGGATATGACGGGTATGTTTGAGAAATTCGGTGGTCAGAACTTCAAGTATTGGCAACAATGCATGAAGATATAGTTAACCACCATAGGACTAATCTCTATGCTTGAAACCAATTGTCCTACGGTGCAAAAGGAAAATCCCACACCAGATAACCATAAGGCGCAATCCGCGTGGAAGGAACAAGATTGTATATGTCATGGTTGCATCTTGTTGGCTCTTTCCAACATGTTGTTTGACGTATACTATTCGTCGACGAAGAATACGAAGAGGATATGGGAAGATTTGGATCGAAAGTATAATACCGAAGATCTCGGTATTCAGAAATACTCCATGGCTAAATTCTTAGAGTTTTCAATGGCAGAAGGAAAATCGATTTCTGAATAGGCACACGAGTTTTTACTCCTGCTCCACGGTTTAGAAGATGTTGAAATGAAACTTTTCAGAAGTTTCAGGTCATGTGCATCATAGAAAAATTCCCCAAGTCTTGGGAATATTTCGGTATGACCATGAAACATAGGAAGGGCAAAATTTATATGGATGACTTGATGATGGAAATTACCATAGAGGAGGAACACAGGAAATAAAAGCATGTGGTTCCTATCGATATTCAGACTAAGATCAATTTCATGACCTCGAAGGGCAAAGATAAAAAAGGAAAGGGTAGTAACAACAATAAAATGAAACCAAAGGGCAGGATCCAGAAAAAGACAAAGTATAAACCCTACTAGCACTATAATAAGGTTGACCATTGTAAGGATGATTGTCCGTCCTTGAAGGCTCAACGTAAGGATGCAGATGGGAGTCCACAAGTGAATATAATCACTGCTAGACTTGGGGTTAGCGAGGGATATGTCTCTGTAAAACCTGAACTATACTATATCCGTGATCCAAACGAGTGGCTCGTGGATACGGTAGATAATATACATATATGTTCTGACAAAACTTTATTTTCTTCTTATCAAACCTATAGGGGCGAGACTGTGAAGATGGTGAACGATTCTACGTCCAAGATGCTCGGGTCAGGACAAGTCAACTTGAGGTTCTCCTTTGGACGTGTCTGGACTTTACACAGGGTATTGTATGTCCCTAACGTGAAGAAGAATATTTTATCTGGCTCCATCTTAGTTACAAATGGTTTTGAATTAAACTTCAAATGTAATAAAGTTGTTATTCTGAGAAATGACATTTTTTATGGAAAAGATTATTTAGAAGACTTTGACTTGTTGTTTATAATTAGATGTGATTCCATAAACATTGATACAATGAATGTTTTAAAATTTGAATGTTCTAAATATGTATCTGATGTAGTTAATAATCTAAAATTTTGTGATCTGTGATATGGTAGACTGAGATATATGAACTCGAAATCAATTAAAAAAATGATGAATTTAGAGTTGATCCTGTTGGACATGCGAGCCCACGGCGAGCCATTATGCAATAAATGTTATTCCAAATATTATTGCCTGATCTGAAATGAAGAATAAATAATTTGCATAATAGGTCCCTTAGTACAATTAGGGTCATGTACCATGGCCATCTTGATGATCATACAACTGTTTATTCAACTGTTGAATCATAGAGGCTGGTGCTTAGATGAATATCTAAAGAGTTTGATTGAGGACTCATCAAGCACCGTCAAATGATCGTTAAGAGATGATCTCCAGCCTGAGTAGGAGATGGCAATCCTTATCTCTAAAGGCTGATATCTAACCGACCTCTTGATGCAGGTCCTCTGCATAGGAATAGAGATTCGGAGGTGTCAGATTAGTTAGGTCAAAGAGTTGACTTAACGAGATCGAGATAGCCAAAGTCCTATATCTTATGTTGTCACGATACAGGCACGCATCCTCTGACCGGAGACAGATGTGTTACTATATGTTTAAGTATGTACATTTGGCAGACTAATAGGACCTAACCAAGGTCTATACACCGGCTCGCTGGTGTGCATATAAGGGCATATAAGTAATACGATCTCTCAAAGGGATCATACAGGTTCAGTTACTGAACCGGAAGACATGAGCTCACTCATGAGATATTGGGAAGAATCAAATTCCGTGCGCACGGTCGTCTCTCTTTGGAAGCTTGACTGAATTTGTAGGTTTGATATATATACTTTTGAAAAGTATATGATCAAGACCTAGGTATGATATATGCTTTTGGAAAGTATATGATCGATACCAACTTCCAAATGATCAAATGAGAAACTTACTGATAGAACCCTGAAGTAGACAGTGTAAAGTTGATCCAATACTTCGGGTTTATTCTGAGTCTTCCAGTATGCAGGATGTACAGGTATTAGGAATACGTGAGGGTGATGTGATCATAAACGATTGTATAACCATGACGCTTTCATTCCTAGGGAGTGATGAAATGGATCTGGATTTTAGTGACTCCTCTCGGTAGAGACGTAATCTGATCTTGGTACAAATATTGGACATTGATCTGAATGTGATTCAGATACAATGAGAAGATTAGATTTGCGGTCTTGATTTAATCAAGCATCTATGGGAGGCCCACGATCTGGATTTGAGATTTGATCTCAATATCCAAGTCACTATACGTGGAACAATACAATTGCCCTGTCCTTATCTCCAAGTATTTGCGGAGAAAGCGCATTATCCTTGAAAGAGTTCATGGATAATTCTATTGTTGATATATATATCCGAGCATTGACAAAATAGATAATTAAATGTGATTTAATTATCATGAATAATATGAATTTGATTCATATTATATGGAGATTTATCTTAGATAATTAAATGTGATTTGATTATCAAAGATGAAAATAATGTGAATGTGATTCATATTATTTGGGCACAAGAGAATAGAGATCCATGATGATTAAATGTGATTTAATTATCATGGATATGAATAATGTGGATAGCAATATCCATATTAGTCATATATATTATAAATGTGATTTATAATATATGAAGAGATAGCTATTTGTAATTTACATTTGTTAATTAAATGTTAATGTGAATTGGATTCACATTGGATATTAAATTGAAAATGTAATTTATATTTTATTTTTGGGTTGTGAACATGATTCACAAATTTCCAATGGCAAGATTGCAATATTCACAAAATAATTATGAATTATTTTTGTAGAATAATTTACAACAATTGTAGTTGTAATAAATTGGAGATATATGGAATATGTAATCAAGGGAGATTACATTTAGAGATACTCCTTCCATAGGAGGGACGACCACCTATTCCTATTAGGAAAGGGAGGCCGTCCACTCCATGTATATGGAAGGAGGCATTTTCTCTTTCCCATTATCTCCATTTTTGTTGATTTATTTTGTGATTAAATTGTGTTGATTTATCAACATATATTTAATCTAAATTAAATTAATTGTTGTTGGTTTTACCAACACAAATCTTAGCCATTAAAAGAAACATAATCAGTGAGAGCATTGGATTTGTGTTATCCCATGGATTGAGATCCCATTGATCCCAAAATGTTATAAACGGAGAGGCACCCCTTTGCTCTTCTTTACACATAAGAGAACATCTCTCCCTCTCCCTCTCTCTCTCTCTTTTCTCTCTACATGCAGCCCTCTCTCTCTCCCTCTCATGGCCGTCCATCATGGATGCCCTAGAGAGGTTCTTCATCGCCGCGACATCGTCGTTATGCTGCCCGATGGATTACTCGTGGATCTCCGTCTAGTTCAGTGTGCTCTGCTCGTGAAGAATACGTCGAATCTCGTGTGTCGAGATCAGGAGATCCGCCGCTTGGATCATCAACATGGATTGCGAGAAGCACACGATTCATCCCCGCGCTCGCAAGCGTCTCCTCCATCGGATTGGACTTGAGACAGGAGGTCTCTTCGTTTAGAGACTCGATCGCAACCACGCTTCAAGAGGTAATCCTATTACTTGTTTGTGGTTTAGACGAAATGATCCGAGAAGTGTTCTTGGATTCATGTGGTTTCGTCGCATGAAAAAATTTTAATTTTCGCTGCATAGAACTAGTGTGACTAGTCGTTCTTCGTCGTATTCGATACGACGCTCACGCTTCCGTGATGAGCTTAAGGATATAACCATATCCTTCAAGTGGTATCAGAGCCTTAGGTCGGTGGTTTTGGATACGATCCATAAAGTGAGGACGACTTCGGTTCGCTAGGGTTTGCGAAAGTTTTCTTACATTTCATTTTCGTATCTCTATTTTGAGATTATTTTTGGTACTGTTTAAATTTTTTAAATACGAAAATAATAACTGAATTTTATTTCCCATTAAATAAGGAAACCGTAGGATCTGAGTTTACGTGATTTCGATTCCGTTTGCTCAAGATAATGCTCATTTTAGTGAACATGTATCCACAGTTTCGGGGACTGCGAATCTCAACGTAATTAAAGAGTTAATTGCGGATTTGAAATATCTTGAAATGCATGAAAATCACTTAGGTTCTGTTGTAAATCAAATTAGCAAACTTTAGGAACTTACTTTGCTTAATTTGGATTTAAATTGATTGAGTTGGTATTTTTAGTAAGTGAGGGTCACTGTTGGAAATACTTTCCTAATCAAGAACCTAGTGATTGTCATTTAATCAATTAGTGAAATTAAATTATTTAATTTCATTGAATAATTGTGCATAAATATTTTTTGAAATATTTGATGATAATTATTTCCTTAAATGACATTACCTTAACCAATATTTGATTAGATGTGATCTAGATCACTAATTGATTACATGATCTACATGATCTACATTCCAACAAACATGTTGCTTGAATAGGACTTGGGATTTGTTTAGCAAATCTCATTATAATGTTAATCAAATTGTTTTGATTATTATTATATGGTATAATTTTGGTTGAAGAATCGATGATCATCTCAAGTACAAAGTGATCTATTTTGCATTATCATTTCCCGAGGTGGATATGGTGTCTAGTCGGAGAGCATTGGGGTTGCGGGTTGCAACGTATGTGGTCCGCCCACTCTCGTCGTTACTGGCCATGACATCGGGTAGGGTTAGTATAATGCTTAAGAAATCATGATGAATTTCTAATTATTAAAATTCGAAATAATACGTATTTGAGATAATACCATAATTCAAGTAACAATTTGAAATGTTTATTGGATATTAATTGGATCATTAATTTAATATGATTAGATTAATTGGAATCCAATTAAAATTAAAACACTCTATTATAAATAGAGATGTTATTTCCCTTGGAAGAATTAATCATAATGAATATGATTCATAATGATTAATTATAATTTGAATATGATATGGAGGATCACATAAGTGACATCCATGATCTCCCGTCAAGGCGAAGGGTTCCGTCGCCAGGGATTGTATGTAGGAGACGCATGTCCGAAGTGACAGCTCCTGCATGCAAATGCATCTGGATCGGGTTCTTTGCTTCTCGAAAGAGTAAGGCCGTATGCGTAGTGACGCCAATGTCGGATCCTCATATTATTGGGGCGATATTGGATTGCGCATAGCGAGTACTATTCCTGTTGACGGTTGGTTCAATTAATGACGGGTCAACATTGCCTTAGGGGTGGTGGGCCGGGTGTTAAAGACCGAATTGGGAATGCAAGTTGGACTTGCAAGCGGAATGTGTTCCCGCTTCTTTTTATCGGAGTTGCAGATTCTCATATTATTGGGATGTAACAAAGATAAGGAAGGAGATCCCAGATCTTGCTAAGATATGATGGTAAATATATCTCTTACATTGAAAGTGATTAAGGGAATGAACTTTCAGTGTTGACAAGGCAAGACAACTTTGATATAAAAATTCCTAAATCAAAGTAAAATATGCATATATATATATATAAATATATATATATACTTATGCAAATTTCTTATTTCAGATAATCCTTCATTAAACCCATTCAATAATATAATCAATAATAACCAGTAAAATATCATGATTGGACTCATGATCCAGATATTGTACTTGCAGTTGGACACATAATGCATGTGGTTACAAGGTGCAAGTTTCCTCAAATAATGAGGAATGACAATTAAAATAGATAATAGGACTACAACCCCAGGGTTTGTATGTCTCTATAGTCTTGATCTCTCATCGGATGTACTTTGGAAGTGACATGTCGACGATGATCGCAATTGTCAAATAATCCTTATAAAATCTAAGAAGATATTTCTGGCATACGTATGTGCTCTCAACATTTAATCATGAATGACATGGTTCTCTGCATCATGCAGAATGGTGGCTCTATAAGAGATGATGTATCCAAAATGTTTAAATACCTACCTGAACCAATATTTCATGAGTTTAGATGGATGTAGATACGATGAGTGTCATCATTCTACTGTCTACACTCTAGTCATTCATGAATCTTCATAATATTCATATTGTATGAATTTAATAAAGCATGTATAAATGTTGAAATGCTCTTACATTGAACTCTTTTGAGTTTAACATAAGATATCCTTAGTCTTAAGCAATGGTTGTTTATAGATGAAGGGAGCGCAGTGGAAGCATGGGTCGGACCCGAGTAAGAAGGAAAGTCAAAGAGTTGACCTACTTCTGTGACTTCCATATGGTATCCAGATAGTTGAATGAATGCCAATACTACAATAAGTTGATGTGTTGATAGTATGACTATCAAGTCTGTTTAGAATCCTTAGTGAAGGAATCAGATAGAACATCAGAATAATCTACATAAATAATTGAAATAGACTTTCTTATTTGATAAGATAAAGTCTAATAATTGTATCTCAATCTTCTAACAACACTTGCAATGGGTTGCATATGTTTTAGAAGACTAGAAAATTTGATCTTAAGGCTTACAGTCATCTACATAGATATTGATGCAATTGTTGCAACAATCTCTATTGGATTGAAAGGCTTCATAATTTCAGTGGGAGAGCCCTTAGTCTTAGAGAATGTCTCTATGACCTAGATATTAGAATACACTCATTGTTTATTTCTAAATATTGGAAATAAACACAAATTCTGTAATAAATCTATCATAAAGAGTTATGATGGAGATATTTCAGATAGTAATCTAAAATCTAGTGGACTCCACTAAATTAGAAAATTAATGAATGGTTCACTAACATTTCTAATACTGAAATTAAACCTTAAAAGATCAATAAGAGGATAAAGATCATTTAATAATGATCTGACATCAAGCCTTGGATATTTATCTATTGATTTGATCAATAGACTAGTGAGAGATGAAACTTTAGATTGTCTAAAGGTTCAAATCTTACATACTTGTGAATATTGTATTCAAAGAAAAATGTCCAATACACCCTTCTATGGGAAAGGTGTAAGATGTCAAGGTATTCAGGATCTCATACATATTAATGTATGCGGATCATCTATATCATAGTAAACATTATGGATATGTGATATCTATTAATGATTATGTATGATATGAGATTTCTTCTCTTCACCTAAGAAACCTTTGAAATGTTCAAAGATTTCATTATTTTGGTTTAGAACCAAAGTTTGAAGGAAGATAAAATAAATTTGATCTAATCTAGGTAGCAAGTACCTGTCAGATAAATTCAAAGAATACCTTAAGGAGATATGAATATCATTTCTACCTATATCCTCCTAATAATAAGAGTTATAGGGAGATACAATTGGATCATGTGTGACATGATTTGATCAATGATGAATTTTAGCATAATTTCCTCTTGGTTTCCAGGCATATATGTAGTAGAGACTACATTATATATCCTTAATGTAATTCCATGCAAGTAAGCTGGAATTGAGCACTTGAGAGTGCTGCTTCATTAGGAAAATAAAGGATGGTATTGGATACCTACTTTATGACCTTGAGATTCTTAAAATATCTCATCTCTGAGAATGTGATTCTTAGAGGTTGAGACTCTTGAGAATCAAGATTAAAAAAATGAAGTGTATGAACTCATTAAATCTTGAGAAGATAATGAGGCTCCTGAAATTGGAAACTAAAAGGATAATTATAGATGAAACACTAATACCTCTTCAAATGAGTTTGAGGATGGATTCCATGTGTTAGAGAAATCTGACAATGATCGAACTTCATGTGAGGAAACTTCTGAAGATCATAGCATGAATAGATGGATTCTAGCAATAAAAGTCTAAAGCGGACTTCATATACAAGTGTTGTATATGGACCCTCGAGGATCCACCTATATGGGTAAGACCCATAAAGGTGTAAATAGATCTTCAAGATATGTAAGTCAAGATTGCATTCCTCTATGAATACATCTCTGAGGATATTCACATGAAGTAGCCCCAGGGCTTCATGGTTGAGGAAAGCAAGGTGTACAAGCTAAAGAATCCATCTGTGGACTCAAAATAAGCTTCTTGAAGTTGGACCATAAGATTAGATGAAATTATAAATGTTATGATTTCAGATAAAATCTTGATGAGCCATGTGAAGCTTAGTGGGAGTGCCTTTGTGTTCATCGTGCTAAATGTAGATAATATCCTAATCATTTGGAATGATATAAGGATAATACTAAGTGTTTTATAATATGGTTGTTCCATATCTTGAAATATGATTTCAAAGATACCTCTTAGATCTTAGTTCTGAAGTTATTCAGAAGTAAAGAGAAGAGGATATTGGGACTGTCACATTCGTAATACACCTTGGACACATTCTATTCTTAGAAATACCAAGAAAGGCTTCCATCCTTTAAGATATGGTACTGACCTATCTAAAGGGATATCACCTCAAAGAGTAGAGGAAGTGAATGCTAGAACTGCTTGCACTTGTGCATCAGTTACGAGAAGCTGAGTGTATGCTAGATGTGTACAAAAGCCAGATGGCCGCCATGCAGTAGGAGTAGTAAATTGTTACTAATCCTACTATGGAAATAAAACACTTAGTTGCAGTATAAATAATACCTTCGGAGATGACAATGAAGGATATGGAAATTATTCTCAAGCGCATCACGGAAGCGTGATCGTCGTATCGTATACGACGAAGAACGACTAGTCGTACTAGTTGTTCGGTGCAACGGAATTTAACATTTTTATTCGATGAAACCACATGATCTGAGAACCATTCTCAGATCGTTTCATCTATAACCACAACAAGTATAATGCAATACCTCTTGAAGCGTGGTTGATCAAGTCACTAAAGAAAGAGACCTCCTGTCTCAAGTCCGATCGTCGGCGAGACCGCTTGCGAGCACGGGGATGAACCGCATTGTCCTCGCAATCCAAGAAGTTGATCCATGCGTGGTTGCTCCTGATCTCGTCGTACGAGATCGAATGTCTCCTTCGTGAGTGCAGCACTCCAAGGAGACGGAGAACCGAAGAACATCGAAGCGGCGGTGCGGTGGCGAAGGCGACGACAGTTCTCTCCTCTAGGGTTTGGTGGTCGGCCACCAATTAGAGGGAGAGAGGGTAGACGTGTACCAAGAAAGAGAGAGAGAGAGGGCTCCAATGTTGCATGTAAATAGAGAGCATGGTATGCCTCTCTATTTATAGGGTTTTGGGATCCATGGATCTCAATCCATGTGACATATAAAATCAATGGGTGAGATTGATTTATGTCAATCAAATGGTCAAGATTGTTGTTGGCAAAACCAACAAATTTAGATTAAAATATATTTGACAAAATCAAATATAAATTAGTCCTAAATCAAATCAATAAATAAGGAGAGAATGTGCATGGAGATTTCATCTCCATGCACATTCCATGTGGACGGCCACACATTCCTATTAGGAATGGTGTGCCGCCCACAATTTTCCATGGAGAGAGCAATCTCATGGAAATCCATGAGATTGCATATCTCCTTGAAAATCTCCTTTATTTATTTCCAACAACTTTTGTTGGCTTTTATTCTTCAAAAATAATTCACAATTATATTTGAGAATATTGCAATCTCACTATGGAAAAAATTGTGAATCATATTCACAACCCAAAACAAAATATAATTTACATTGTCAATTAATTACACAATGTGTATCCAAGACACATAATATTAATCAACACATATAAATTATAATTGGCTCTCTCTAATACATTATAAATCACATTTATAATATATTATGAATAATTGGATATTTCTATCCACATTATTCTTATCCATAATAATTAAATCACATTTAATTATGTTGGATAATTTCTTCACACATCAAGATGATTAAATCACATTTAATCATTATTTCTTCATTGCTTAGATCTTACGGAATTATTCTTGAACCCTTCAAGAATAATGCAATCTCTCCACATATACTTGGAGATAAGGACAGGGCAATTGTATTGTTCCACGTATAGTGACATGGATATTGAGATCATATCTCAAATCCAAATCGCGGGCCTCTCATAGATGCTTGATTAAATCAAGACCGTAAATCTAATCTTCTCATTGTATCTGAATCAAATTCAGATCAATGTCCAACACTTGGACCAAGATCAGATCACTTCTCTACTGAGAGGAGTCACTAAAATCCAGACCCGTTTCATCACTCCCTAGGAATGGAAGCGTCATGGTTATACAATCGTTTATGATCAAATCACCCTCAAGTATTCCCAATACCTGTACATCCTGCATACTGAAAGACTCAGACTAAACCCGAAGTATTGGAACAACTTTATACTGTCTACTTCACGGTTTTATCAATAAGTTTCTCATTCGATCATTGGGAGTTGGTATCAATCATACACTTTCCAAAAGCGTATATCATACCTAGGTCGTGATCATATACTAAAAGTATATATCAAACCTACAAATTCAGTCAAGCTTCCAAAGCGAGACGACCATGCGCATGGAATTTGATTCTTCCCAATATCTCATGAGTGATCTCATGCCTTCCGGTTCAGTAACTGAACCTGTATGATCCCTTTAAGAGATCGTATTACTCATATGCCCTTATATGCACACCAGCGCGCCTGTGTATAGACCTTGATTAGGTCATCAACCTATTGGTCTACCAAATGTACATACTTAGACATATAGCAACACATCTGTCTCCGGACAGAGGATGTGTGCCTATATCATGACAGCATACGATATAGGACTTTGGTTATCTCGATCTCGTTAAGTCAACTCTTTGACCTAACTAATCTGACACCTCCGAATCTCTATTCCTATGCAGAGGACCTGCATCAAGAGGTCAGTCAGATATCAACCTTACTGAGACAGGATTGCCATCTCCTACTCAGGCTGGAGATCATCTCTTAACAATCATTTGACGGTGCTCGAATGTCCTCTATCTAACCCTTTAGATATTCATCCAAGCACCAACCTCTATGATTCAATAGTTGAATCAACAGCTGTATGATTATTAAGATGGCCATGGTACATAACCCTAATTGTACTAAGGGACCTATTATGCAAATTAATTATTCTTTATTTCAGAACAGGGAATGATATTTGCAATAACATTTATTGCATAATGGCTCGTTGTGGGATCGTATTTCCAACAATCTCCCACTAGCCCAAAGAGCCATTAATGGGTTAATCATTTAAACCCGCACTCATGTGACAATCATAGGCTATTTAAAAAAATTAGTTAGGTAAGCTGATCAGTCACTCTGTTCCCGCGAGACTATGCCAAGTCCTTTTACGGCACTTGCATATCCCCAGTAACAGTGCTCACATCTAATGCGAATGTTGCATCTTATGCAATCAATACTCAATCTTGTTAAAAACTATAGTGTCCTTGACACTACGGCTTAACAATTATCATAACCAGTATTTCCCATAATCCTTATCAGAATACCCTTATTCCTGGAGATCTCTATCTCCTAAGGTATCTACAGATAAGACCTTTTAGATCACTATCTATAAAGTCTTAAACTTTTGAAGATAAGACTTTGAGATCACTATCTCAAAATTCTTGTCATCTATGAAGATTTTGTTATTACTGCAATCAAGTGTTTTATTTCCCTAGTAGGATTAGTAACAGTTTACTACTCCCACTGCATGGCAGCCACCTGGCTTTTGTATACATCTAGTACGCACCTGGCTACTCAGAACTGATGCCCAAGGGCAATTAGTTCCAGCATTCACTTCCTCAACTCTTTGAGGTGCTATCCCTTTAGATAGGTCAGTACCATATCTTAAGGATTAGAAGCCTTTCTTGGAATTTCTATGAATAGAATATGTCCAAGGTGTACTACAAATGTGACAGTCCCATTATCCTCTTCTCGTTGCTTCTGAACAACTTCAGAATTAAGATCTGAGGTATCTTTGAAATCATATTTCAAGTTATGGAACAACCAGATAATAAAACACTCATTATTATCCTTATATCATTTTAAATGATCAGGATATCATCTACATTCAGCAAGATGAACACAAAGGCACTCCCATTAAGCTTCAAATGGCTCATCAATATTCTATCTGAAATCATAACAATTATAATTCCATCAAATCTTATGATCCAACTTCAAGAAGCTTATTTTAGTCCATAGATGGATTCCTTAGCTTGTACATCTTGCTTTCCTCAACCATGAAGCCCCGGGGTTACTTCATGTGAATATCCTCAAAGAGGTATTCGTAGAGGAATGCAATATTGACTTACATCTTGAAGATGCAATAGTCAATTTGTGTAGCTAAGGTTAGCAATATTCTGACGGTTTTAAGCATGGTCACCGAAGAGCAAGTCTCATTGCAAGCAATGTCTTCTCTTCCAATGTGTAGCTCATGGCTAGGAACCCTGCTTTGAAGGTTTCTACGTTCTCATCAAGTTCCCTTTCTCTTGAAGATCCATTTACACCTCTACAGGTATTACCCATATAGGTGGATCCTCGAGGGTCAATATACAACACTTGTATATGAAGTTTACATTAGACTTTTATTGCTATCCATCTATCCATGCTATGATCTTCAGAAACTTCATCACATGAAGTTCGATCATTATCAGATTTCTCTGACACATGGAATCCATCCTCAAACTCATTTGAAGAGGTATTAGTGTTTCATCTTTAATTGTCCTTTTAGTTTCCAATTTCAGGAGCCTCATTATCTTCTCAAGATAAATGAGTTCCTACACTTCATTTTCATCTTGATTCTCAAGAGTCTCAACCTCTAAGAATCACATTCTCAAAGATGAGATACTTTAAGAATCTCAAGGTCATAAAGTAGGTATCCAATACCATCCTTTTATTTTCCTAATGAAGCAGCATTCTCAAGTGCTAGATTCCAACATACATGGAACCTTATTAAGTATATACATTGTAGTCTCTACTACACATATATACGTGGAAACTAAGGGATAATTATGCTAAAATTCATCATTGATAAGATCATGTCACACACGATCCAATTGTATCTACCTATAACTCTATTGAGTTAAGGTGTGTTAGGAGGATTGAGATAGAAATGATATTCCTATCTCCATAAGGTATTCTTTGAATTTATCTAGCAGGTACTTGCTACCTAGATTAGATCAAATTCATTTTATCTTCTTTCAAACATTGGTTCTAAACCAAAATTAATGAAATCTTTGAACATTTCAAAGGTTTCTTTGATGAAGAGAAGAAATCTCATATCATACATAATCATCAACAGATATCACATATCCATAATGTTTATTATGATATAGATGATCTACATACATCAATATGTATGAGATTCTGAATATCTTAACATCTTACACCATTCCCAAAGAAAGGGTGTATTGGACATTTTACTTTGAATACAATATTCATAAGTATGTAAGTTTTGAAATTTTAGACGTTCTAAAGTTTCATCTCTTACTAGTCTATTGATCAAATTGATAGACAAATGTCCAAGGCTCGATGCTAGATCATTGTCATATGATCTTCATCCTCTTATTGATCTTGAGGTTTAATTTCAGTATTTAGAAATGTTAATAAACCATTCATTAATTTTCTAATTTAGTGGAGTCCACTAGATTTTAGATTACTTTCTGAAATATCTTCATCATAACTCTTTATGATAGGTCCATTCCAGAATTCATGTTTATTTCCAACATTTAGAAACAAACAATGAGTGTATTCTTATATCTAGGTCATAGAGACATTCTCTAAGACTAAGGGCTCTCCCATTGAAATTAACAAGTCTATCAATCCAACAGAGATTGTTGCAATAATTGCATCAATGTCCATGTGGATAACTATAAACCTTAAGATCAAATTTTCTGGTCTTCTAAAACATATGCAACCTATTGCAAATGTCATCAGAAGATTGAGATACAATTATTTGACTTTATCTTATTCAATAAGTAAGTCAATATCAATGATTTATGTAGATTATTCTGATGCTCCATCCGAGTCCTTTCTTAAGGATTCTAGACAGACTTGATAGTCATACTATCAACACATCAATTTATTGCAGTGTTGACATTCATCCAACTCTTTGGATGTCATATGGAAGTCACAGAGGTACAGTCAACTCTTTGACTATACTTCTCACTTGGGTCCAACCCATGCTTCCACTGTGCTCCCTTTATCTATAAACAACCATTGCTTAAGACTAAGGATCTCTTATGTTAAATTCAAAAAGAATTCAATGTAAGAATATTTCAACATTTATACATGCTTCATTGAATTCATACAATATGAATATTATGAAGCTTCATGAATGACTAGAGTATAGATAGTAGAACAATGACACTCATCATCTACATCCATCTAAACTCTTAAAACATAGGTTCAGGTAGGTACTCAAACAATTTGAATACATCATCTCTTATAGAGCTATCATTCTACATGATGTAGTGAACCATGTCATTCATGATAAATGTCAAGAGCACATATGTATGCCATAATATCTTCTTAGATTTTATAAGGATTATATGACAATTATGATCATCATCAACATGTCACTTCCAAAGTACATTTGATGATATCAAGACTATAGAGACATACAAACCCTAGGGTTGTAGTCCTATTATCTATTTAATTGTCATTCCTCATTATTATGAGGAAACTTGTACATTGCAACCACATACATTATGTGTTCAACTGCAAGTACAATATCTGGATCATTGAGTCCAATCCAAGATATTTCACTAGTTATTATTGAGTACATCATTGAGTGGGTTTTAATGAAGGATTATCTGAAATAAGAAATTTTTTCATAAATATATATATATATATATGTATATATTACTTTGATTTAGGATTTTTATATCAAAGTTGTCTTGCCTTGTCAACATTGAAAGTCCATTCCCTTAATTACTTTTAATGTAAGAGATATACTTACCATTATATCTCAAGCAAGATCTGGGATCTCCTTCCTTATCTTTGTTACATCCCAATAATATGAGAATCTGCAACTCGGATAAAAAGAAGCGGGAACACATTCCGCCTTGCAAGTCCAACTTGCATTTCCCAATTCGGTCTTTAACACCCGGCCCACCACCTCTAAGGCGATGTTCACCCGTCGTTAATTGAACCAACCGTCAATAGGAATAGTACTCGCTATGCGCAATCCAATATCGCCCCAATAATATGAGGATCTGATATTGGGGTCACTACGTATACGGCCTTACTCTTTCGAGAAGCAAAGAGCCTGATCCAGATGCGCTTGCATACAGGAGCTGTCACTTTGGACAGGCGTCTCCCACATACAATCCCTGGCGACGGAACCCTTCGCCTTGACGGGAGACCATGGATGTCACTTATGTGATCCTCCATATCATATTCACATTCTAAATAATCATTATGAATCATATTCATTATGATTAATTCTTCCAAGGGAAATAACATCTCTATTCATAATAGATTGTTTTAATTTTAATTGGATTCCAATTAATCTAATCATATTAAATTAATGATCCAATTAATATCCAACAAACATTTTTCTTTTAATGTTACTTGAATTATGGTATTATCTCAAATACGTATTATTTCGGATTTTAATAATTAGAAATACATCATGATTTCTTAAGCATTATACTAACCCTACCCGTTGTCATGGCCAGTATCGATGAGAGTGGGACGGACCACATACGTTGCAACCTGCAACCCCAATGCTCTCCGACTAGACCTCATATTCACCTCGGGAAAGGATAATGCAAAATAAGTCACTTGTATTTGAGATGATCATCGGTTCTTCAATCGAAATTATACCATATAATAAGAATCAAAATAATTTTTGATTAACATTATAATGAGATTTGCTAAACAAATCCCAAGTCCTATTCAAGCAACATGTTTGTTGGAATGTTGATCATGTAGATCATGTAACCAATTAGTGATCTAGATCACATCTAATAAATTATTGGTTAAGGCAATGTCATTTAAGGGAATCATTATCATCAAATATTTCACAAATATTTATGCACAATTATTCTAGGAAATTAAACAATTTAATTTCACTAAATGATTAAATGACAATCACCAATCAAACATCAAGTTTGATGATTGCGTTTCCAATTAAGATTTAGATCAAATCTAATCAATTAATTGGTTGAGGTCAGGTCAATTAGGTAAATAATCATCTTCCAATATTTTGCAAATATTTTTCATGATTATTTCACGAAATTAACAATTAATTTCACTAATTGGCAATCACTTGATTCTAGATTAGGACTGTAATTTCAGCAGTGACCCCCACTTACTAAAATTAGCATATCTCAATCATATTAAATCCAAATTAGACAAAATCAATTTTCATAAATTGCTAATTTGATTTAGGACAGAACACAAGTGATGTTATACGCATTTCGAGGCAAGTCTAAACAGTAATTGACATTTTAATCACGTTCAGATTTACAGTTCCCGCAACAGTCCATACATGTTCATTAAAACAACCATATCTAGAGCATACGAAATCCGATTTACGTAAACTCAGATCCTATGGTTTTCTTATTTAATGGGGAACAAAATCCAAGTATTAAATTCGTGTTTAAATAATTTAAACAGGGCCGAATTTATTTACTAAACAGATCTGCGAAATCAAATGCGATAAAAACTTTCGCGACCTTAACGAACCCAAGTCGTCCTCAGTTTTTCGAATCATATTCGAAACCGTCGACCTAAGGCTCTGATACCACTTGAAGGATATGGAAATTATCCTCAAGCGCATCACGGAAGCGTGATCGTCGTATCGTGTACGACGAAGAACGATTAGTCGTACTAGTTGTTCGGTGCAGCGGAATTTAAAATTTTTATTCGATGAAACCACATGATCCGAGAACCATTCTCAGATCGTTTCATCTATAACCACAACAAGTATAATGAAATACCTCTTGAAGCGTGGTTGATCAAGTCTCTAAAGAAAGAGACCTCCTGTCTCAAGTCCGATCGTCGGCGAGATCGCTTGCGAGCGCGGAGATGAACCGCATTGTCCTCACAATCCAAGAAGTTGATCCATGCGTGGTTGCTCCTGATCTCGTCGTACAAGATCGAATGTCTCCTTCGTGAGTGCAGCACTCCAAGAAGACGAAGAACCGAAGAACGTCGAAGCGGCGGCGCGGTGTCGAAGGCGATGACGGTTCTCTCCTCTAGGGTTTGGTGGTTGGCCACCAATTAGAGGGAGAGAGGGTAGACGTGCACCAAGAAAGAGAGAGAGAGAGAGAGAGCGAGAGGGCTCCAATGTTGCATGTAAATAGAGAGCATGGTATGCCTCTCTATTTATAGGGTTTTGGGATCCATGTTTCTCAATCCATGTGACATATAAAATCAATGGGTGAGATTGATTTATGTCAATCCAATGGTCAAGATTGTTGTTGGCAAAACCAACAAATTTAGGTTAAAATATATTTGACAAAATCAAATATAAATTAGTCCTAAATCAAATCAATAAATAAGGAGAGAATGTGCATGGAGATTTCATCTCCATGCACCTTCCATGTGGACGGCCACACATTCCTATTAGGAATGGTGTGCCGCCCACTATTTTTCATGGAGAGAGCAATCTCATGGAAATCCATGAGATTGCATATCTCCTTGAAAATCTCCTTTATTTATTTCCAACAACTTTTTTTGGCTTTTATTCTTCAAAAATAATTCACAATTATATTTGAGAATATTGCAATCTCGCCATGGAAAAAATTGTGAATCATATTCACAACCCAAAACAACATATAATTTACATTGTCAATTAATTACACAATGTGTATCCAATACACATAATAATTAATCAACACATATAAATTATAATTGGCTCTCTCTAATACATTATAAATCACATTTATAATATATTATGAATAATTGGATATTTCTATCCACATTATTCTTATCCATAATAATTAAATCACATTTAGTTATATTGGATAATTTCTTCACACATCAAGATGATTAAATCACATTTAATCATTATTTCTTCATTGCTTAGATCTTATGGAATTATTCTTGAACCCTTCAAGAATAATGCAATCTCTCCGCAGATACTTGGAGATAAGGACAGGGCGATTGTATTGTTCCACGTATAGTGACATGGATATTGAGATCATATCTCAAATCCAGATCGCGGGCCTCTCATAGATGCTTGATTAAATCAAGACCGTAAATCTAATCTTCTCATTGTATCTGAATCACATTCAGATCAATGTCCAACACTTGGACCAAGATCGGATCACTTCTCTACTGAGAGGAGTCACTAAAATCCAGACCCGTTTCATCACTCCCTAGGGATGGAAGCGTCATGGTTATACAATCGTTTATGATCAAATCACCCTCAGGTATTCCCAATACCTGTACATCCTACATACTGGAAGACTCAAACTAAACCCGAAGTATTGGATCAACTTTATACTGTCTACTTCATGGTTTTATCAATAAGTTTCTCATTCGATCATTGGGAGTTGGTATCAATCATACACTTTCCAGAAGCGTATATCATACCTAGGTCTTGATCATATACTAAAAGTATATATCAAACCTACAAATTCAGTCAAGCTTCCAAAGCGAGACGACCATGCGCATGGAATTTGATTCTTCCCAATATCTCATGAGTGAGCTCATGCCTTCCGATTCAGTAACTGAACCTGTATGAACCCTTTGAGAGATCGTATTACTCATATGCCCTTATATGCACACCAGCGCGCCGATGTATAGACCTTGATTAGGTCATCAACCTATTGGTCTACCAAATGTACATACTTAGACATATAGCAACACATCTGTCTCCGGTCAGAGGATGTGTGCCTATATCATGACAGCATACGATATAGGACTTTGGTTATCTCGATCTCGTTAAGTCAACTCTTTGACCTAACTAATCTGACACCTCCAAATCTCTATTCCTATGCAGAGGACCTGCATCAAGAGGTCAGTCAGATATCAGCCTTACTGAGACAGGATTGCCATCTCCTACTCAGGCTGGAGATTATCTCTTAACAATCATTTGACGGTGCTCGATGAGTCCTCTATCTAACCCTTTAGATATTCATCCAAGCACCAGCCTCTATGATTCAATAGTTGAAGCAACAGTTGTATGATTATTAAGATGGCCATGGTACATAACCCTAATTGTACTAAAGGACCTATTATGCAAATTAATTATTCTTTATTTCAGAACAGGGAATGATATTTGCAATAACATTTATTGCATAATGGCTCGCCGTGGGCTCGCATTTCCAACAGACAAAACTTTAGAGATAGTGATCTCTGAGTCTTATCTTCAAGTAATTAAGACATTATAGATGGAGATCTAAAAGGTCTTAACTGTGGATACCTTAAGAGATAGAGATCTCCAGGAATAAGGGTATTCTAATAGGGATTATGGAAATACTGGCTATGATAATTGTTAAGTTGTAGTGTCAAGGACACTAACAAGATTGAGTATTAGTTGCATAAGATGCAACATTCACATTAGATGCGAGCACTGTTACTGGGGATATGCAAGTGCCGTAAAAGGACTTGGCGTAGTCTCGCAGGAACAGAGTGACGGATCAACTTACCTAGCTATTTTCTAAATAGGCTATGATTGTCACATGAGTGTGGGTTTAAATGATTAGCCCATTAATGGCTCTTTGGACTAGTGGGAGATTGTTGGACATGTGAGCCCACGACGAGCCATTATAAAATAAATGTTATTGCAAATATCATTCCCTAATCTGAAATGAAGAATAAATAATTTGCATAATAGGTCCGTTAGTACAATTAGGGTCATGTACCATGGCCATCTTGATGATCATACAGATGTTGATTCAACTGTTGAATCATAGAGGCTGGTGCTTAGATGAATATCTAAAGAGTTTGATTGAGGACTCATCAAGCACCGTCAAATGATCGTTAAGAGATGATCTCCAACCTGAGTAGGAGATGGCAATCCTGTCTCAGTAAGGCTGATATCTGACCGAGCAGGTCCTCTGCATAGGAATAGAGATTCGGAGGTGTCAGATTAGTTAGGTCAAAGAGTTGACTTAACGAGATCGAGATAACCAAAGTCCTATATCGTATGCTGTCACGAGACATGCACTCATCCTCTGACTGGAGACAGATGTGTTACTATATGTTTAAGCATGTACATTTGGCAAACCAATAAGTTGATGACCTAACCAAGGTCTATACACCGACGCGCTGGTGTGCATATAAGGGCATATGAGTAATACGATCTCTCAAAGGGATCATACAGGTTCAGTTACTGAACCAGAAGACATGAGCTCACTCATGAGATATTGGGAAGAATCAAATTCCGTGCGCACGGTCGTCTCGCTTTGGAAGCTTGACTGAATTTGTAGTTATGATATATATACTTTTGGAAAGCATATAATCAAGACCTAGGTATGATATATGCTTTTGGAAAGTATGTGATTGATACCAACTTCCAAATGATCAAATGAGAAACTTACTGATAGAACCCTGAAGTAGACAGTGTAAAGTTGATCCAATACTTCGGGTTTATTCTGAGTCTTCCAGTATGCAGGATGTGTAGGTATTAGGAATACCTGAGGGTGATCTGATTATAAACGATTGTATAACCATGACGCTTCCATTCCTAGGGAGTGATGAAACGGGTCTGGATTTTAGAGACTCCTCTCGGTAGAGAAGTAATCTGATCTTGGTCCAAATACTGGACATTGATCTGAATGTGATTCAGATACAATGAGAAGATTAGATTTGTGGTCTTGATTTAATAAAGCATCTATGGGAGGCCCACGATCTGGATTTGAGATATGATCTCAATATCCAAGTCACTATACGTGGAACAATACAATCGTCATGTCCTTATCTCCAAGTATTCGCAGAGAAAACGCATTATCCTTGAAAGAGTTCATGGATAATTCTATTGTTGATATACGTATCCGAGCATTGACAAAATAGATAATTAAATGTGATTTAATTGTCATGAATAATATGAATTTGATCCATATTTTAAGGAGATTTATCTTAGATAATTAAATGTGATTTGATTATCAAAGATGAAAATAATGTGAATGTGATTCATATTATTTGTGCACAAGAGAATAAAGATCCAAGATGATAAAATGTGATTTAATTATCATGGATATGAATAATGTGGATAGCAATATCCATATTAGTCATATATATTATAAATGTAATTTATAATATATGAAGAGAGCTATTTGTAATTTACATTTGTTAATTAAATGTTAATGTGAATTGGATTCACATTGGACATTAAATTGAAAATGTAATTTACATTTTATTTTTGGGTTGTGAATATGATTCACAAATTTCCAGTGGCAAGATTGCAATATTCATAAAATAATTATGAATTATTTTTGTAGAATAATTTACAACAATTGTTGTAATAAATTGGAGTTATATGGAATATGTAATCAAGGGAGATTACATTTAGAGATACTCCTTCCATAGGAGGGACGACCACCTATTCCTATTAGGAAAGGGAGGCCGTCCACTCCATGTATATGGAAGGAGGCATTCTCTCTTTCCCATTATCTCCATTTTTGTTGATTTAATTTTGTGATTAAATTGTATTGATTTATCAATATATATTTAATCTAAATTAAATTAATTGTTGTTGGTTTTGCCAACACGAATCTTAGCCATTAAAAGAAACACAATCAATGAGAGCCATTGGATTTGTGTTATCCCATGGATTGAGATCCATGGATCCCAAAATGTTATAAAAGGAGAGGCACCCCTTTGCTCTTCTTTACACATAAGAGAACATCTCTCTCTCTCCCTCTCTACACGTCAGCCCTCTCTCTCCCTCTCATCGTCGTCCACCATTAATGTCCTAGAGAGGTTCTCATCGCCGCGGCATCATCGTTATGTTGCCCGACGGTTTACTCGTGGATCTCCGTCTACTTCGGCGTGCCCTGCTCGTGAAGAAGACATCGGATCTCGTGTGTCGAGATTAGGAGATCCGCCGTTTGGATCATCAACATGGATTGCGAGAAGCACGCGGTTCATCCCCGCGCTCGCAAGCGGCTCCTCCATCGGATCGGACTTGAGACAGGAGGTCTCTTCGTTTAGAGACTCGATCGCAATCACGCTTCAAGAGGTAATCCTATTACTTGTTTATGGTTTAGACGAAATGATTCGAGAAGTGTTCTTGGATCATGTAGTTTCGTCGCATGAAGAAATTTTAATTTCCACTGCGTAGAACAACTAGTGCGACTAGTCGTTCTTCGTCGTATTCGATACGACACTCACGCTTCCGTGATGCACTTAAGGATCTAACCATATCCTTCAGATATCTGAACACACTATTGATAGAACTCAAAAATGTGAAATCTGTGTGCAAGCTAAGACACCTAGGAAGTCTTTTCAGTTTTTTTTCTAGAGATAGTGAGATCTTGGATCTAGTGCACACAGATATCTATGAGTTTATTGGTGTATTGACCCGAAACAATAAGAATTACTTTATCACATTTATAGATGATGTCAGTAGATACTGCTATGTATATCTAATGAAAACCAATGATGAAGCATTATAAAAATTTCTTATATTTAAGAAGAGGCCGAGACGTAAACAGGAAAAGTGCTTAAACGCCTTATATCAGATAGAGAGGGTGAATACACCTTTGACTTGTTTGATGAACAATGTAAGCTGTTTGGCATAGTTCATGAGGTTACATGATCACCACGCTCAAATGGGATAGTAAAATGAAAAAATAGAACATTAACTGACATGATCAATGCTCTCCTACAGAGTTATAGACTTCTAACCTCTATGTGTGGAGAAGCCTTGAATACGGCTAGGGGTGCTAATCGAATCGAATACATTCGAATCCATCAGGATTCTGATTCAATTCATTATAAAAATTCCGAATTCGAACTTGAATCGAATTTAAAACAAATTTGATAACTTAAATTCAGATTCAATTCATTTTGAGTTTCGGATATTCAAATTCGATTCATTTTTATTTCGAATTTGAAATGTTAATTGATGTTTTAGATCTTATATAAGTAATATTATATGAATAATAATATAATATCATTATTTTATTGTAAATTTCTAATTTTTAAAGTATATTACTAAGATAAGTTGAAAACTATAAAATCAAGCAAAATATCAAACCAATACAATACATTGGATAAAAGTATATAATTTTTACAATCATTATGTATTTTTTACAATCTAATACACTTTTTTCTATGATGAAGGAATGTATAATATCATTGACGAAAAATCTAAACAATATAATTACCATTCCATGTTGAAGAAAGATAAGATCAAACTTTACATAGAAAGTTGATACAAATTAATATTATTATTTGAAATAGTAGGAATTGTAAAAAAATATCGTAAAAAGATAAAACCTCTTCATTGAGTGTGGGTATCTTCAATATCAAAAAATTAAGCCATGAAATGAAATATATGAATTTTTGATGTACAAAGGAACAACCTACATTATGATGAGAAGAACTTATATAGTACTCATGTGATTTTAAATTTCTCATTGACAACGATATTTATCATGGATTGCTATGTAAGGAAAATCAAAGTAACAAAAAGTAAAGGAGATATATCTAGATAAATTTTGAATCAAGATAAATGTTAAGGAGGAATTTAAAGTAGCAAAACCATCATTTTCACGTGTTAGGAGAAAGGTCACCATAATCTGCCATGGGTTTTTAGGAACTTTGGTAGATAATGAAAGGGGGAATGAAAAAGATAGTGTAAGAAATGTGGGAATATGAAAATAAATGTGTGGATGATGATTTAGAATAACAATATTAGGCATTTGATTTTTCTTATTAGATTTTATAACTACTTATACAAAGTAATAAGAAGTAAGGGCATAAACTTATATATTTTTTATAACCGATGCATGAAGTATACACATCTCTATTTCATAACATATTTTGCAGTCAAACCACTTGAACTTAGCTATAAGAGGAAAGTAAAGAGATTGGATCTCATTGAGAGGGGGCTAATGTTGTATATACACATCATGCATTCACAAGTCATATCAGTGTAGCGTGGTAGTATGGAAATCATAGAGGTGAATGCTTCACATGATAAATCATATCAATGGATCCTAGATATGATTAGAAGTTTAAAATTAACCACTTATTCACTGTAGTAAGTTAGTTAGAGAGTATCTTTAGTTGCTTGCACTTGTTATGCCTAGTGATATAATACAAATGCTAAATCTTTCAATGTAAACTAAACGTAGTAACTTTTTTAATACATATTCATGTACTCTTTTTTAGTTTGCATCTATTTACTTACACATGTCAATCTTTTGATGTAATGATGCTATAATTCCTTGTACAAGAATATTCAGAAAATATCATAATCAACCAAGAGTAGTTGTTACATGTATGTATGTAAATATTTATGTATTATAGGAATGTATATGTATGGGCTATGTATATATATACATAAATACATGGAGACATATATACATACATATATGTATGTATGTGTAAAAATACCGAATTGAATCGAATTATTATCGAACGAATTCAAGTTAATTCAAATTCAATTCATTTGGTAATCGAATACAAAAGTGAAATTCAAATTCAGTTCATTTGATTTCGAATCGAGTTTTTTTTGAATATTTATCGAACGAATCCTAATCGAATTCGAATGATTCAATTCAATTAGCAGCCCTAAATACAGCTTGCCATATCCTGAATAGGGTTTCTTTAAGGCATATGAAAAAGTGTCCTTTTGAATTTAGGAGAAATAGGAAACCGAGCTTAAAGTATTTCAAAGTGTGGTGCTGTCTTGCTAATGTTTTAAATCCAAAACACAAGAGAAAGAAGCTAGGTCCTAAAACTGTTAATGTTGTATATAGGTTCTTGGTAATTCAGTCTGAGATACAAGGCATAGATGTCAACACTATTGTTGAACTCCGTGATGCTACCGTCTTTGAGGATGTCTGATGCAACATGAAATTAACATATAGGAGTTGAATTTTTACATGTTAATTCGAGACTAATTTTATTTATGTTTGTTCACGTTGTCGCAAATTTTATTTAAATAAAAGAGATCGGGTGTGATCTCAAAATTTAGTTAGTTGGTTATAAATTTGAATTTCGAATTTAAATTTAGAGTCAATTAGGATCGAGTCAGTTTTAATTTAATTTAAATTCGATTCACTTTCTATTTTTGTAATTCCAATCCTCCTATATAAAGAGATTGGTAGTCCATTGTAAAAAGACAATTCAGATTATAAGAAAATTGAGATTTTATCTCTATCTCCCTCTCTCGTCTCTCTCTTCCCAATGCGATCTCCGTGATTCTCTTCTCTAAAATCTCTCGTTCTCCGATGAGTCTTCTCTTCTCAACCACTCCATTTTATTCTCCACCAAAAATCCACAAACAAATTAATTTTCTGTCGTTGTAAATTTTTGTTTGCATCATTTGATATCAGAACATGGAAATTGAATTGTTCTCACAATTCGATGGTCATGTCGCATATTGGAGGATAAAGCTCGATCAAGCAACCCCATCTCGTGCCTCGCATGCGTTTTCACGTCAATAAAATATTCAAGAAGCATCTCTGGACAAGCATCAAGGTTCAATAATGGATAGACTCATGGTACAACATTGATATCTTTATGGTACAAATTAACTACGAACAAAATCTTGTCGTCGACGATGATTTGTACGTTGTTCAGATCGTTGTGGATGGAAAAATGGCAACAATGATGACCTGCTTGCTGTCCGGACCATGTCAGGAGAAAACAACAATGCCAACGATGATTTTCTCGCAGTCTAGACCATTACGGAAGAAAAAAGGGTCGACCTGCTTGCTGTCCAGGTATTTTCAGACTAGAAAACGCCGTAGAAATCGATCTACGATCCATCTGTGGCCCTCTCGTGGACCCCTCCACCACCTCGCACCCCTAGCACCTTCCCTGATTGCAGCAACACCCCTTCCAGCCCCATATTCAGCCCATTCCTCCACCCCGCAACCCCTGCTATGCATTTCCCTACCCCAACGTCACCTCCTGCCCCTCCTCTCGCCGCACACACAAACCGAGACCCCCTTCCTGCTGCACCTTCTTTCCCAAGCCTAGTCCCAGTCCCCGCAAACTCCTCTGCCCTTGCTCCCTTTCCCACCATCGTCCTCCCACCCCCAGAACCTCCTCACGCACCACCCGCAATACTCGCCTAAACCCCAATGCCGACACATCTCCCTGCACCCATACCCCCAGCACCTTCTCCTGCCATAACCCACGCACCACCGCCGACCCCCCCTGACCCACCACTGTCACCACCCCCTCCCATCGTAGCCCCCTCACCCCCAGCAAAATCCCCTCCCATCACCGCTACACCCGAACCCCAAACGAAACCCCTGCCACATCCTACGCCCATGCCCTACCCTTCCCCCTCTTCAATCCTGTCTCCCCTCCCATACCTTACACTATCCACCGCCCCACAAACCTCTCCAAACAACATCGCCTCTCCACCCGATGCCGCCAACAACTCACCGTAGGTCCTATCTACGCGGTCCCTGTGTTACCACACATCACCGCCATCGGAGAACTGCATGACACCGCCCGTACGAGATCGTGCGATGTCTCCCTGACGCAATCTCGAGCCGCCAATACCGTTGGAACCCTAGTTTGAGGGTTCGACGCTGCCTATGTCGATGGGAAGGAGAACGAATCCTATGGATCTGTAATTTATTTCCCACAAAGAGGCCATCCCTTAGAATTAGAGATTTGGAGTGGATTTCGAAAAATTGCAAGAACCTCCCTAAGCTTAAAACCATTGGTATAGAGGTTAAAGTTAATGAGAATTCAAGAGGAGATAATTTAAATGAAGGGGTACGAAAATTAGAACCCACCCCTCTATTGCAATTACAATAGGAGCTAATTTGATCTCAATTGGGAAATCAAATGGATTGGAGGGAAAGTTGAGAATTCCCAAATTTGAAACAATGAGAGTTATGGGTGAAAATTTAGTACTGCATCGAGCGCTTCTAAACTTTTGGTAGACTTATATGTGAGTTCACATCCCAAACTCTTGTAGTAATAGTAGAGAGGAGGAATGGAGGACCACACACACGCGCGCGCACTCCGCTTTGTCTCCGACACTGGCTCGGGCTCAGGCTCGGGTTAGGGAAGGTCAATTCGGATCTCGGATCTTGATACTTTTGCTTTGAATTTTATTTTGTTGGTCGATTAAATTAATCAGGCGGATTAATCTATATTCGACCGCAATGAGAATCCGACAAGCCCGTTGAGGGGCATTTTCGGAAAATAGGAAGTAGCACGTGCTAGGGCATGCAAGTCTCTTTATATACTCATTCCCCGATGCGATTTTCTTTACTCGCAAGAAAACCTCTCTCACGTCACCTTTTCTATGCTTTCGTTCTTCCTCTATTACGGACGAAGCTGCTTCTCTTTCTCTCGGCTGCAGTTCTCTGAGGTACATTCGAGACGATCTTGTCGGTGTACGCAGAGAAGTTCGTGTGCCGTCGTATCTTGGGAGCAGATTGCCAGTACCCTACGCACCAGTATTGTGGGGGCGATATCCTCTTTGAGAACAGTCCATTACATGGACGCTTCAGTGATTTATATTCTAATTTCCTTATCGTTTTGTTTGTTGCATTACATTTATTACTTTGCTTTTTTTGGATTTTTTTTCTTTTGATTTATTCTGAATAACGAAAATGATTAATCTATGGTCTTATTGGTTCCTGCTTGCATATCATAATTGTCATATGAATAGGAAATGCTTGATGATATTTTTGTTAATATGTAATACATTGATTCATATTGATCTTGTCATATATTATTTTGTATATGTTGTGATATTAATTCTGGTAACAATAATCTTAAAGAGGATATCCAAAATCATTTTTAAAACTATGTCGGAAATGATGTTCATATCGAGGGTGGATATGACAGGTATATCTGAGATATTCGGTGGTCATAACTTCAAGCATTGGCAACAATGCATGAAGATAGGGTTAACTACCTAGGACTAATCTCTATACTTGAAACAGATTTTCCTACGGTAGAAAAGGAAAATCCCACACCAGATAGCCATAGGGCGCAATCCGCATGGAAGGAACAAGATTGTATATGTTATGGTTGCATCTTGTTGGCTCTGTCCAACATGTTGTTTGACATATACTTTCGTCCACGCAGACTACGAAGGGGCTATGGGAAGATTTGGATCGAAAGTATAATACCGAAGATCTCGATATTGAGAAATACTCCGTGGCCAAATTCTTAAAGTTTTCCATGGTCGAAGGAAAGTCGATTTTTGAATAGACACACGAGCTTTTACTTCTGCTCCATAGTTTAGAAGATGTTGAAATGAAACTTTTTAAGAAGTTTCGGGTCACGTGCATCATCGAATAATTCCCCAAGTCTTAGGAATACTTCGGTATGACCCTGAAACACAAGAAGGGGAAATTTTAGATGGATGACTTGATGGTGGAAATTACCATAGAGGAGGAACACAAGAAATAAAAGCATGTGGTTCCTGTGGACATTCAGGCTAAGGTCAATTTCATGACCTCGAAGGGCAAAGGTAAAAAGGGAAAGGGTAGTAACAACAATAAAATGAAACCAAAGGACAAGATCTAGATGAAGGCAAAGTATAAACCCTACTAGCACTATAATTAGGTTGACCATTGGAAGAATGGTTGTCCATCTTTAAAGGCTCAACCTAAGGCTGCAGATGAAAGTCCACAAGTAAATATGATCACTGTTGAACTTGGGGTTAGCGAGGGGGTATGTCTATGTAAAATCTGAACTATACTATATCCATGATCCAAATGAGTGGCTCATGGATACGGGAGCTAATGTACATATATGTTCTGACAGAACTTTATTTTCTTCTTATCAGACCTGTAGGGGCAGGACTATGAAGATGGGGAAGATTCTGCTTCCAAGGTGCTCGGGTCAAGACAAGTCAACTTGAAGGTCTCCTTTGGACATGTCTGGACTTTGCACAGGGTGTTGCATGTCCCTAACGTGAAGAAGAATATTTAATCTGGCTCCATCTTAGTTAGAAATGGCATTGAATTAAACTTCAAATGTAATAAAGTTGTTATTCTGAGGCATGACATTTTTTTTATGGAAAAGATTATTCGGTAGACTTTGACTTGTTATTTATAATTAGATGTGATTCAGTATACAGTGATGCTATGAATGTTCTAAATTCTGAATGTTCTAATTATGTGTATGATGTAATTAATAATCTAGAATCATGTGATCTGTGGCATGGTAGATTGGGACATATGAACTCGAAATCAATTAAAAAAATGATGAATTTGGAGTTGATCCCTAAACACACTATTGATAAAACTCAAAAATGTGAAATAGTTGTGCAAGCTATGACACCTAGGAAGTTTTTTCAGTCTGTTTTCTAGATATAGTGAGATCTTGGATCTACTGTACACAAATATATATGAATTTAATGTTGTGTTGACCCGAAATAATAAGAAATAGTTTATCACCTTTATAGATGATGTCAGTAGATACTGCTATGTATATCTAATGAAAAATCAAGGATGAAGTCTTAGAAAATTTTCTTATATTTAAGAACGAGGCCAAGACACAAACAGGAAAAGTGCTTAAACACCTTAGATCAGATAGAGAGGGTGAATACACCTCTATCTTGTTTGATGAACAATGTAAGCTGTTTGGCATAGTTCATAAAGTTACGATGCCATATTCACCACAATTAAATGGGATAGCAGAATGGAAAAATAGGACCTTAACTCTGACATGATCAATGCTCTCCTACAGAGTTATGGACTTCCAACCTATATGTGGGTAGAAACATTGAATACAGCTTGCCATATCCTGAATAGGGTTTCTCTAAGGCATATAGAAAAGTGTCCGTTTGAATTTTGGAGAAATAGGAAACCAAGCTTAAAGTATCTCAAAGTGTGGGGCTGTGTCACTAAGGTTTTAAATCCAGAATACAAGAGAAAGAAGCTAGATCCTAAAACTGTTGATGTTGTCTTCTTAGTTTACTTGTAAAATAGCTATGCATATAGGTTCTTGATAATTCGGTCTGAGATGCCAGGCATAGATGTCAACATTATTGTTGAACTCTTTGATGCTACCGTCTTTGAGGATGTCTGATGCAGCATGAAATTTACATATAGGGCTTGAATTTTTATCTGTTAATTAGAGTGTAATTTTATTTACATTTATTCAAGTCATCGCAAATTTTATTTAAATAAAAGAGATCGCGTGTGATCTCAAAATTTAGTTAGTCAGTATCAAATTTGAATTTCAAATTTAAATTTAGAGTCAATTAGGATCGAGTCAGATTTTAATTTGATTTGAATTTGATTCACTTTCTATTTTTGTAATTCCACCTTCCTATATAAAGGGGTTGGTAGTCTATTGTAAAACAACAGTTCAGATTATAAGAAAATTGAGATTTTATCTCTATCTCCCTCTCTTGTCTCTATCTTCCCAACGCGATCTTCGTGATTCTCTTCTCCAAAATCCCTCGTTCTCCGACGAGTCTTCTCTTCACAACCACTCCATTTTCTTCTCCACCAAAAATCCACAAACAAATTAATTTTCCATCATCGTAAATTTCCATTTGCATCATTTGGTATAAGAACATGCAACCTAATTTGTTCTCAAGATTCGACGGTCCTATCGTATATTGGAGGATGAAGCTCGATCAAGCAACACCATCTCGTACCTCGCATGCGTGTTCGTGTCAACAAAAATTCCATAATCGCCTCCAGACAAGCATGAAATTCAACAATGGATAGAATCATGGTACAACGTTGATATCTTTATGGTACAAGTTTACGACGAACAAAATCTTGCCGTCGACAATGATCTATGCGTTGTTCATATCGTTGTGGATGGAAAAAAATGGTAACAGCGATGACCTGCTCGTTGTTTGGACCGTGCCAGGAGAAAACAACAACGCCAAGGATGATTTGCTCACAGTCCAGACAATTGCGGAAGAAAAAAGAGTCGAACTGCTTGCTATCCAGGTATTTTCAGACTTAAAACGCCGCAGAAATCGATCTACTACCCATGCGCAGCCCTCTCGCGGACCCCCTCCACCATCCTCGGACCTCTGACACCTTCCCCGATTGCAGCAACACCCCTTCCAGCCCCGTATTCAGCTCATTCTGCCTCCCCGCAACCTCACGATGCATTTCCCTACCCCAACGTCACTTCCTGCCCCTCCTCTCGCTACACACACAAACCAAGACCCTCTTCCTGTCGCACCTTCTTTCCCAACCCCAGTCCTAGTCCCGACAAACCCCTCTTTCCCTGCTCCCCTTCCAGTGTCGTCCTCGCTTCCCTAGAACCTCCCCACGTACCTCCCGCAATACTCGTCTCAGCCCCAGCGTCGACACATCCCCCTGCACCCGCACCCCCAACGCCTTCTCCTGCCACAACCCACGCACCACCGCCGACCCCCTTGACCCACAACTGTCACCACCCCCTTCCACCGCAACCCCCTCACCCCCAGCAAACTCCCCTCCGTCACTGCTACACCCGAACCGCCAACGAAACCCTTGCCACATCCTACGCCCATGCCCTTCCCTTCCCCCTCTCCAATCCTGTCTCCCCTCCCATCCCTCACGCCATCCACCAGCCCCCAACTCTCCAAACAACGCCCCTCACCACCCGATGTTGCCAACAACTCACCGCAGGTCCTATCTACAGGGTCCCTGCGTTACCGCGCTCTGCCGCCATCGGAGAACTGCGCCACCGCCCGTACGAGATCGTGCGATGTATCTCTGACGCAATCTCGAGCCGCCGATACCGTTGGAACCCTAGTCTGAGGGTTCAGCACCACCTTTGTCGATGGGAAGGAGAACGAATCCTATGGATCGTGATTTATTTCCCACGAAGAGGTCATCCCTTAGAATTAGGGATTTGGAGTGGATTTCAAAAAATTGCAAGAATCTCCCTAAGCTTAAAACCTTTGGTATAGAGGTTAAAGTTAATGGGAATGCAAGAGGAGATAGTTTAAATGAAGGGGTACGAAAATTACAACCCACCTCTCTATTGCAACAACATTTAAAGGGGAGTGTTGAAAGGAAGAAATCCGGGAGGCTTACTTACCCAATTAGGATTAGGAGTTTGGGTTTCACCTATTTAAAGACCCCAATGGCTTAGTTCATTGGCCACATTTCCTCCTCTATTAAATTTGTGCCATTGGTTTGCTATAGGATCTTCAAAAGGTGAGACGTTCAAGATGAAGATGCATCATCAAATTTTTAAGCACCATGTCAAGAGGAAAAAATCCAAGTGGGCGCCCGCATTCGTGCCACACATGCTATTCTGTCATGAAGCTAATGGCTCAAACCTTCGCACCACGCATGCCTGGATTCCACCATTTGCTCAACATCAGTTCTTCCTTGGGATGATCGAGGACACTGAATTAAATTTATCAACCTTCAAGCCTGCATATCCAGCAATTCGTCAGGAGACGAATTTTTCAAGGGGAGGAGAATTGATGCAGCATGAAAGTAACATATAGGGCTTGAATTTTTATCCGTTAATTAGAATCTAATTTTATTTACATTTATTAAAGTCATCGCAAATTTTATTTAAATAAAATAAATCACGTGTGATCTCAAAATTTAGTTAGTTGATTTTAAACTTGAATTCCAAATTTAAATTTAGAGTTAATTAGGATCGAGTCAGACTTTAATTTGATTTGAATTTGATTCACTTTCTATTTTTGTAATTCCACCCCTCCTACATAAAGGGGTTGGTAGTCTATTATAAAAAGACAGTTCACATTATAAGAAAATTGACATTTTATCTCTATCTTCCTCTCTCGCCTCTCTCTTCCCACGCGATCTCTGTGATTCTCTTCTCCAAAATCCGTCGTTCTCCGACGAGTCTTCTCTTCTCAACCACTCCATTTTCTACTCCACCAAAAATACACAAACTTTTGGTAGACTTATATATGAGTTCACACCCCAAGCTCTCGTAGCAGTAGTAGAGATGAGGAATGGAGGGCCACACACACATGCATGCGCGCTCCGCTCTGTCTTTGACTCCAGCTCGGGCTTGGGCTTCAGCTCAAGAGTCAATTTGGATCTCGGATCTCGATACTTTTGCTGCAAATTTCATTTGGTTGGTCGATTAAATTAATCATACGGATTAATCTGGCTTCGATCACAATGGGAATCTGACTCGACTCAAACAACTCGTTTTAGCCACGGTTTCGAAATCTGAAGGGGCATACCCGTAGAGTGGTATTAGGAAAATGGAAAGTATTGCGCGCTAGGGAACATATGCCTCTTTATATACTCATTCCCCGACGTTGTTTTCTTTACTCGCAAGAAAACCTCTCTCACGCTGCCTCCTCTATGCTTTCGTTCTTTCTCTCTTACGGACGAAACAACTTCTCTTTCTATCAGCTATAGTTCTATAAGGTACATTCGAGGACAATCTCGTCGGTGTGTGCAGACGAAGTTTGTGTGCTGTCGTATCCTGGGAGTGGATTGTCAGTACCCTACGCACCGATATTGTGGGGGAGATATCATCTCTAAGGACAATCCATTACATGGATGCTTCGGTGATTTCTAATCTAATTTCTTTATCATTTTATTTGCTGCATTACGTTTATTACTTTGGTTTTCTTAGATCTCTCCCTATTGATTTATTCCGAATAACGAAAATCGTTAATCTATGGTCTTATTGGTTCATGCGTGCATATCGTCATTGTCATATGAATCGGAAATGCTTGATGATATTTTTGTTAATCTATAATGCATTGATTTATATTGATCTTGTCATATATTATTTTATATATACCGCGATATTAATCCTAGTAGCAACATAATCTAGGCTTACTAAAACATAATTATAAAGATATGATCAACTTGTACTCATTTATTCATTATTCTTTCCACCCTTATATACTTGATACAAATTATATCTTCGTTTTTTCTATTATACTATGACAACATAACACATGCTAAGTGGGGATGATGTTTTTTATTATAGTTTCTTATTTTTTTTACTTACCAAATTCACAATATAATTAAAAACCTTTTATTGACTAATAAGATCCTAAAATAATTTTAAATAAGTGTACATAAAAGTCGATAAAATCTATAGAATCCTCGTATAAAATTCTTTTAAGTGTATATAAAAAGCGATAAGGTTTTATAAAATTCCTTTATAAAATCCTTGTATACTCAACAACTAATAAAAATACTTATTCAAAATCCATAAAAAAACAACATTTATAGAACATTTTAAAAATGGAAAAATTGACACAAATCCAAAAAATCCATTAAAACTCATAAAAATATGCAAAGTTCTCATTCATAAACGTTTAAATCTAAAAAGTGTTACTTCGTAAAAATGGCTTTCATCCCAAATTGCATTCTGTTGAATAAGTTTGACTTTTAACCAAAGACTAGAATATTAGGCCACAATATGGTTAAATTAGAAGAATCAGATTAGGAACTAGAATTTAAATTCTCATGTTTCAGGACTTAGTTGTTTGAGTTTTACAAGACTATGTCCATGAATCAACTTATGTGTCTAAGTAGGTTATTTCGTGTCATATGTAAAACTCTTAAGAATTGAACTTGGTCGAGACTCTTGCATTTTACATTTAGCTCGACCCAAAAAAACTGTGTAAATGATGTCTCAATTTAAGCTTGGTACGTAAAGGACTAGTTCGTCATGCAGATAAATGACCAAGTCATGGAAACTGTAGAAAGTGAAATATCCCCAACTTTGTTTAGTAGTTGGATATCTAAGGAGCGGAGTCACAAATAGAAATAATGCTTTAGATGAGGAATAATTTGCTTGCATGCAATCATGCAGATCCATATGGCATGAAAGGCGTATATTAAGACTAGTTGCGCATCTTTTCCCTCCTTCCACCACAATAAGAGCAAATACTCAACTAGCCCAAAAATATAAAAAAATCAGGAAAGGTTAAGATGGGGGGCAATTGTAGGGCAAAAGAAAAATCAAGAAAAATCAAAAGCGCATGCGTAAGGAGACCTAGATATACTGAACACATCTAACGTCCCATTTCTTTGTTGATAGAATTGAAGTTAGAAGAAAATATCATGCTCCTTGATAAGAATGTCGCTTAACAAATGAACTTAGAGGTGTAATGCATGTTTGGTCTGCTTACTCATCTCTTTAAATAGGAAAAGCTAACATCCATCACAAACAGAACAATTGGCTTCACTTTTGAAAGAGTGCAAAATGAGGAAGTAAATTTGAGTTGAGTATTAGTGTGAATTTGTATAGACTTTTGTATAATTAGAGCATATTAAGTCTAAAATCCTAAACCTAATCAGGTTTTGACAAATCATTAGTCTAAAAGTGTTTCGAGTTATGGCATCAATCTACTCCAAAGCTTAGCCTCCAACCTTTTCGATGCATGATATATCAAAGGAAACTATTCCCTGATGAATTCTGGATTCATCAACCTAATTATTGCATCTGGGATTGAAATCCATATCAAACACATGTAAATACAATCTAATATCATGTTCTTGTAAATATCTTGTCACAAATAAGAACCTTATGTTAACACTAAAATCCCATAATAAGAATAAAATCAGGAAATGAAATAAAAAAAGAGAATCTATCACATGTGAATACGTACAAACTAACCAATAAAAATGATTAATTAGGATGTCATATATACTTTATGAACTCTAACCCCGAAACCACTCAATCTGATTGGATGGACAAAGAACTAAAGGAGAAAAGTGAGAACATACCAAAAATGGTCCCGCAACTGTGTAAAATACCCATAAACAGTATGGACAATCTTTATGTCGCCATAAATTTTTTTATATTAAATATTTTTACATGAATCTCAATCGAATCGCCATGGGTAAAAATAAACACAAAAAATTAAAAAATACTAAAATTATCAATGTATGCTAAATAAATCCAAACTAGTTTCGGTATGCCTACATTCAAAAACTAGTATAGCATAAGAACTCGTCTGACACTTTAATCACCTTCAAAGTCGAATGCACCAAGTACCTAATTTTATCCCTATTTGAAAGGAAATAGAGTTCATATGTAGAATGTACAACATAAAATCAAACTTTAATATTTTATGTATAAGAATGTTTTAGCATCATTTTACCATATTGTATTTTTTGTAAACTTGTTTTAATAGTATAGTATCATGTAAAAATACAAAAACTTATAAAAACATGCAAAAATAAAAAGAAAGAAATTAGAAACACTTGTACGTATGCATATTTCCTGTATATAAATCTTTAACATTTTCTATACCACACACAAAACAGCATCAAAATCCAAAAAAATAAAGAACATGTATAAAATATAGTATAATTACAATAGGACACAATATATATATATATATATGTTGTAATAAAAAATAAATCAAAATATGAAAAATCACGTATTTAAAATTATGTTCATAAAAAATTCTTCAAAATTGTAGTTCCATTTTCAAACTTGCAATTTACCTCCCATGAAATTTCTTCTTCTCGTCAAGATCTACAAATGTTATGTTAAACACTTTTTTATCCGAGGCCATATTCTGGACTTGGACTCTTAGACTTTTTATTTCACGACCTTAGACTTAATGTTTTTATGCTTAGGTTTTTTAGGAGGTTATATTATTAAATATCTCCAAGATGTGGATTCTTTCATTATGAAATATTTGCAAGTTTAGGTAATTTTTTATTAAAAATAGTGTTATTTTTACTTCAATAAAATTTCAAGTCAATTCCCTATGCCGAGATAGCAACTTGTATTTGGCAGACAAGTAGGTACTTAAGATACCTCCACACACCCAAACCAAATTTCTCTTTATCCAGTTATTGGGATTGTTCCGTGTTGAAATTATTTCCTAATTTACCCCTTTGACTTTTAGTAGCCCAAACCACTTACTATATTCAAGAAATAAAATACTTCTATATAGGTTATACTTTTTAGCTTTTACAATTATAACTATTTGGTATAAAAAACATGCAAAATTGCAAAATTATTTTGAAAAATCCCTTAAAAAGGACTTCCAAGAATTTTAAAAAAGTTAGATAATGTAGGTTTTTAAAATATCCAAAACATGACTAAAATACAATACCTTTGTCTTGAAAATTCAAAAACACTATTTTTTGCAAAAAAAATCCCATAAACATCCACATCATTCAAGACTCATAGAAGACACCTACTTCTGTAAGTGAATAAATTCCACATATTTTAAAAAGATCCTCATAAAATCTATAAAATGTAGCTCTTATAAGGCATGGAAAACCCACATTTTCCTATAACGTATTTTCTTTAAATACTTTATTAAAAACCAAGTCAAAATTTCCAAAAATAGTAAAAACACATAAAATCTTTAAAAATGGAAAAAAGTTTTATTTCTTATTTTAGATGCTTTTATAACTTTTTCAATATGGAAACCAAATTTTTATACATGTTGTTTAAAAATAAATATTTATATTTTCATGAATAAAATGGAAATTAGAAATTTAAAAATAAAATAACAAAACTAAGATTAAAAAAGATAATATCATAAAAAATGATAACACACATATATATACCATATGGTTATAGGTACAACAAACATATGAAAACATCACAAAATCCCCTAAAAAATAATTCCAAAATCTGCGAAAATCTAAGATTAGAATAAGGAAACAATATCCTAGTCTATGTCTACGCACTACTGATTCAAAGTTTTCTTTTCCGAATCCGACCTTGGATTTTTGCAGGTAATTAAAAGAAAGAGAACTCTTTTGACTCACTACAAAAAAATCGTGATTGGGGTGTACATAGTGGCTCGTCATGTGCAAGCCCACATGTCGGGTGAGCACATGTGCTCGCTCAACGTGTGCTCGCAGGTAGTGATGAATCTCCATTTCATCTTTATTCTATCATTTTGGCCTTAAAACCCCTAGTAAATGCTTGTAAATACCCCTTAATTCATGCATTTTAGCATTCACGCATTGTTGTGTAAATAGTGTATAAAATATTGTTTTTAATGCTAAAATTATATAATGAAGAGAAGAAAAAAAGAACAAAATATTGAAGATATTTTAAAATCCTAAACCCCGAGATCTAGGCATCTCGATGACTAGGTCGATAAGGAATAAAGTAGGGGGAGATATGGGCCAAAATACAATAAGAATCCTTTTTATTTAATTCATTTTTATTCATTTTTGGGGCCTATTTTTCGTTCCACGCTTTATACTTCAAATAAAGAAACTTTGAACATGAGAGTTTTAGATAATAAAATATAGAAAAATACAAAATTAATTTCACTCAAAAATAATATATAGTGTAAAAGATACAATTAGAATAACTTTCCAAAATACCAACTTCTCTGACCCGCCCTACAACCTCTGACACCATGCATTTTGACATCCTTTCTAGGACTTTTGGAGGCCGCATATTGCACCATTTTGCGATCCGCCCTTCACGACTTTTGTCCCTCGATCATTGTAGATGAACGCCCTTAGCTTTCCTCGAGCCGAGGATCATTGATTCGTTGGATCTCTCTCGATCTTCAACACGTCCCCACTCTCTATATAAAACCTCCCCTCCATTAAATCTCACCTTTTTGATCCCTCTTCGCCATTTTGCCCAACTTCTTCCTGGTGACAACAGGAGGGCCTTGCGGGTCTTCTCTTGTTTTAGGGATGGAATCGAGGACGGTCCAGCTCTGCTGCCGTCTCCGCCCAGAGCTTCGTTCCAGGCGAGCCTTGGTGAGATTTTCCCTTTATTTCTATGTTCTTTTTCATTTCCTAGCATAGCAGTAGCTTGTAGGTGTAGCTCATTCCTGTTGGTTGTCTCAAACTTAGTGTGAATCTTGAGATTGTTGGCTGGCGGAGTTCCATCCCTGCCAGCTGATTCCGATCGCCTCCGACATCATCCACCTCGCCAATGCACCCCATCATCCTCCCCTTCACCTTCTGATGAGTCCACGATTCATCATCTTTATTCTTTTATTTTAGTTTTATTTCCTTAGTCAAATACCTGTAAATACCCACCAATTTCATGAAATTACCATTTTGCATGCATTTATTAAATATACATTTTCACCACTTTTTATACTCAAATAAAATAATAAAGAAAAAAAACAAAAAGAAAATAAAAGTAAAGGATGTATTTATGAAATAAATGCAGACTGACCCGAACCTCGAGAGAAGGTCATGACTTGACCTGATCAACCATGAATAAACTAGGGGGAGATAGGGTCTTTAATCCAAAAATAATTTGTACATTTATTCCTTGCATATTTGTATTGAAATTATACTATTTTATTTATATACAAATTGACCACAAATTAAATATTTTTCTAAACAAAAGTTGTAAATAAAAATATTTTGTAAATATAATTGCAAAATAAAGCCGTGTATAGTGTAAAAGTATCCCCACACTCAGAAAAAGTCGTAAAGAGATAATTGAAAGACCAATTCTAGCTCAATACGAACTCAAATTGAATAAAACTCACTTCCATTGTACTCTAAATTTAAGGGATTTTTACCCAGCAGACCCTATAATCTTTGCCAATTATCTCTACGACCTTTGAAACATCATAATTCCTCTCTCGACCCCGTAAACTTGTTAACCTTTACCCTACAAACCCTGTGGTTAACCCCCATCCATTTGACCGTTAAAAGTAACCAGATTCTGTTATCTTCCTTTACATTATACCCATTTTATTTATGAAAATTACTGTAGGTGCCACTCCCTCACCCACATCAGCCCCTCCATCTCCCCTGGCCGTCGTCTCCCTGCTCGAAGCCCCCCTCCCCCGCCTACCGCCTCCCCCTGCTTGAAGCCCCCTCCCCGCTGGCCGCGCGATGCCCCGCTCGGAGCCCCTCCCCTGGTCGCTTCCTCCTCCAGCTCGAAGCCCCCGTCTCCGCTGATCGTACGAGGCTCGGCCCACCGCCTCAGCTCGAAGGCCCTCGCCCATCGCCCCAATTCGAAGCTCCCCTCCATGCGGGTTGCGCGAGTTCCCCCACCCCCCGGCACAGCTCGAAGCAGGTGAGAAAGGCCCCCTCCCTGTCGATCGCGCGAGACCCCCTCCCCCCACCGCCCCAGCGCCAACCCCCTCCCTCGTTGGACGTGCGAGCCCCCCCTCCCTCCCTCCCTCCCCCTCCCCCACCGCCCCAGCGCCAACCCCCTCCCTCGCTGGACCTGCGAGCCCCCCTGTTGTCGATCGCGCGAGACCCCCCCCCCCGGCCCAGCTCGAAGCGCGCGAGGCACCCTACCTCACTGTCGGTCGCGCGAGACCCCCCCCCCCCCCCCCGCCTCAGCCCAGCTCGAAGCAGGTACGAAAGGCCCCCTTCCTCTCGGTCGTGCGAGACCCCCCTTTCGGCCCAGCTCGAAGCGCGCGAGCACCCCAACCCCCTCCCCCCACCCCCCCTCTCCCCCTCGCATGCTCGGAGTCCCCTGCCCACTGCCTCCCCCAGCTCGAACCCCCCCAGCCTTCGTTGCTCGAAGAAGCCCCCCCTCCACCCCCACCAACCTCCTCCCCTCCAGCCCCCAGTGGAACCCAACCCAAAACATGACCCTGCCCACGGCCAACCTCATTCCCTCCGCCCGTGGAAGCCTGATCGTTCACGCTCACCTCCTCCATCCTCGTCCAGTACCCTCGTGCGGGCGGAGAGATGGAAGAGACGATGCAGGGAAGCTATTAGAGGAGAGATGAATTCTCTTGATTGATTCTAGCCGTCCGATCGTGGATTGATTAGATTAACTCGTGAAGTTAACTCTAGATGTGTCGATTTAACGGTAGGGTTCGTGGGGTAAGATAAAGCAAGTTTACGGGGTCGAGGGAGGAATTACGATGTTTCAAAGGTCGTAGAAGTAATTGGCAAAGATTATAGGGTCTGCCGGGTAAAAATCTCAAAATTTAATTATCTTTAAAATAGCTTTGGTTTCATAATTTTTGGAGTTACAGTTGAAAAGCCGATTTTTTGGGGTGATTTTTGTAATTTCACCAATTACCTATTGTATATATTTATTCATATTTATTTTTATATATAGTATAAATAATTGTAAATATTCTCTTCATTATTAAAAATAAAATTAAGAAAAATTATTTAAAAATAATTTCCGTATTTGTACATGTATATATTGTACTATATGTATATATTACTTGTATACAACTAATTTCCATACATAAAAATCACCAAAAAAATTAAGATGGCTAATTAATTTGTACAACTTATTTATTTAGTTTGTTTATTTATTTGATTTGAAAACCTACCTTTATATAAGATTTGATTTATGCCTTTAAATAACTACCATTAAGGTGGATAATTATTTTTTTGTAAATTAATTATTTTAATTATTTTATTTAATTCCGAGTTTTATTTTTAATATATTTATTTATTTATTTAACCAATAAACACATTCCTTATTTATACATATTTTTTTGTCATTATTCCTCATCTTCTTATTAGGCTTCTCCTCTCTCATTTGCTCTAATCTATCATGCGGAGAAGGAGCCTGATTCCCGAAATCCCATCGATCGAAGAGGAGCCCAGTCTCTGAGCCGTCCGGTGATAACAGACCGATTGTCGTTGAGACCATCACGATGCCTGCCTCCCTCAGATTGGATCCATTTTAATTTCCATCATTCTTCTAGATAAATTTTAGATTTAATTCGAGCTTCAATTCTATGATTAAATTTTAGATCCTAATTCCAAAAAAATATCCATCCCGATTTGATCCGTCCCGATTCCGATTTTTCATCTCACATTCTTGATCTCTACATTTCTTATTCTACCTAAAGAAATCTCTCATCTCCGGTCACGTAAGGTGACCGGATCTCCAGATCTACCTTCCATTTCGTAGGATCCGCATTCGTTCACATTTTTCCAAATTTGATTTTACTTGGATCAAGCCGTCGTGCTTGCATCTTAATCTATTGATACAAAATAAAAAAATACATTTATAGTTCTTTTCCTAACATTTGTTTTGCCGAATAAAATAAAAAAATAAAAAATTAAAAAATTAAAAATCTTACTTTCTATTTCTGTTTCTAAATAAAAAATAAAATTTTTATTTAATTTCTATTTTTACAATTGAAAAAAATAAAAAAAAACAAAGCGCAGCAGCCACTGCCCTCCAACCGCTGGCGGTACTCCCTGCCTCCATCCGCAGATCTGGCTGCCCATCGCCGTCCCTCCTCTGCATTCACGTTGAAGAACGGAGGGCGTGTGTCACCCTCTGTCAGGAGGCCCAGCTCCAACCGTCGACAATACCCTCCAGCCCCACTCGACCTCCGTTGTGTGGTGTACGCCGCCTCCGTGTCTGCTGCCTGATCGCCGACCTCCATGCGGTCCACCGCCATCTCATTCGCCTCTTGCCAGCCCAGCGCTCCCACGCTCGGTACACCCACCGACTCCATCGCGAAGCCGCTCGCCATCTCCCGTCTGTCCTTCGCCTTAAGTGGAGTAGTGCCTCCGCCGTACCTAGATCCAGCGGCAGGAATCACCACCGCTGTGCCCTGTGACCCCCACCATCCATCACAACGACCATGATCTCGGCCCTTAGCGCGCATCGTCCCACCTACCACGGCCAACCGCGATGCCAGCCGTCCACCTTCATCCAAACCCACACGTGGGGAGGAAGAAAGGAGGCGGCGCCCCCCATCGCCCCTTGTTGTTTGAGAAGAGATGAAGAATCCCAGTAGGGGGAAAGAAATATTTTTTTTGAAAAATTTGCAACTCAAACTCTGGAAATTTCAGATATTACGAAAAGTCCCCGCCAGATTCAAGCGTGTGCCACGCACATGTTTCTTAGGTAAATTGCGTTTTTCATCCTGATTTCATTTTCTTGTTATTTTCTGATGCAAAAATATTGAATATTTACATTTCAATCCCTGTTGTCCAGACATTTATTTTGCTTGTTTTTTTCACTGAAATAAACACTTTTATTGCTCAATAAATTCTAGGAAATCATGTTACATTCCTGTCACTTTGTTCTTCATTATGTATAAATTTCATTGCATTTTAAATTCATTAGATATTATTAAAAAATAAAAATAATATATTTTTCTTTGCCTGAAATTTGAAAATCATAAAATTCGAATATTTCTCTAAAAATTCAAAAAAATAGATTACATGTTTTTATTGTCTTTTATTTTCTGACCAATTTTCACGCATTAATTATTTGTAAAATCTAAAAAATTTACAAACTACTAAAAATCTTAGAAAAACTGTAGAAAATTAAAAAAAAATAAAAAATAGTGATTTCAGTCCTTATGTGTAGATATTTGTATATATTTTTTATATAAAAATCATTCAAAGGAGTTTTGGCATTTAAAATATTTTTAAGTTGCAAATTATTCCATACTGTGCACTCTTTACCTTGTATGTTACTGTTTGATTTTGATAAAATAAAAAAATATCAGAAAACTTGGAAATTTTACCAAAAATATTTGAAAACCTTTAAACCCCAAAAATATATTTATGTAATTTTCTGAGTATTTTTTAATATTTTGAAAATACAAAAAGAATGTGGTGTGCGTATTTGTTCCCTTGTGCATATTGTTCCTTATTTGAAAATTTTAAAAATAAAAATAAAAAACCACTAAAAATCCTTTATTTTCGAAATTTCACTATTTAGTTTTTCAATCGTGGTCCTTGCGTTCGACCCTAGTCTCTATACCAGGTAAATTGAATAGCGAAGACCGTTTACACTTTTCATTGATTGATTTTTCTCTCAATTGACTTTTATTCTTCTCGTTGATTACGCTTGGTGATTCGGGTTACAACGACCCTTGATTATTTGCATACTTAACCCGAGTCGCAAAACACAATCATCAGAATGGCGCCATTGCTGGGGAGCATGTCTTAGTAGTCATTTTTCAGCTTTACTTGTCTCTATATATTATAATTGTTTTCTGACCATCGTCTGTTTGAATTCTTGGTGCGAGGAATCGCTTGGAGGATAACTTGGAGTCTTCTTGGAGGACTTGCACATGAGGAAGAGCATGGAAGGATAAAATATATTTATTTTTTTTTGGAGAACAATTATTTGTATTGTAATAAACTAGACTTTGGACTTGTTGGACACTTGGATATTTTGGGGTCTATTTCGCCAAGTGCCGGTGCACTTGGGGGACTTCATCGATGTTTTCTCGTTTTTTATTTCAACGCCTTACTTTCTCCTTGATTCCCATGGATTTGGCCCCTAGACTTAGGATTTATTGATTGGGACGTAATCAACTAAGGTCCAACAAATAATTGCTTTCCTGTACCCATAGATCGTAATTATACCTAGCTAAAAATAAACTAAAAAAGTTAGCTTAATTGGATTTGATACCACATGCCGTGAGGAGTCACATACAATGCTAGTAGGATCCGTTGTGGCGGGCACCGAGTGATTTCCAAGATCGGACTCCAGACTCGATTCGATTAGCTAGCTATTATTCTTCACGATTAATAGAAGTTATTCGTCTAAGGCCAATTTCCTCGTGCATCATATAGTTATTTTACTATCAGTCTTTAATATTATGCGTGGATCATATTGCATGTAGACTGCTAGAGTAAGGTACACATTTCTATCTCTGCATGCATCATTGGATTTCATTGCGCATTGACTTTTTCGATTTTCTCCCTTGATTTCACTCACATAATTCAAACAAGAAATTGTAAAACTCGTTAGACGCATTATTGAAAAAAATCAAAAAAGAGAAAAATCAAAAAATTGAAAAATTGGGACTGTTAATTGAACTTGACTCTTAAAAATAAATGTAATTGATTCATCATTATTTTGGGAGAGTAACCCCCTCATTGTTTGCGATTTTAATTGCTCGTGAAGACACTAAGGAGTAGTGCCCAAATCCCGTTAAGCCTCCTAAGTGTTTGTGCAACTTTTGTTTGATCACATAACTCTAAATTTTAAAAGATAAAAGACCAGATCTCACGGTCTTCACATTGCGTAGAGTTGGTGAATTGCGGGTTTGCATTGTGTTTGTGTGTGATTGGTGTGAGTTGGTTCCCTAGATCATTAGCAGTCACCCTCTGTCTTCCTTCTTTCCTTCACTCCATCTCTACTAACCCACCCTCCCTCCCTTCATTTCTCTCTGTTCATGATGGGCCATACTCCATTTCAACCGGATTTTGCGGCTTCTTATCTTCATTCCCATCATCTTCCATCACCTTCTAGGGAGGTAGGGACCCTGATCGACTTCTCGTCTCCTTCTCTTTCTGCCCCCTCCCCATTCCATCTTTCTATTGGGCATGTTGTGCTGACGCCCACGGAGATGACACTGACCAGATACGAGACCAGGGCGATTTCATTGCTAAGATCTTGGGAGCATTTTCAGACATTCCATATTCATGAGATGATTTACTCGAGACAACACACGAGGGAGATATGACACCAGTTGAGTGTTTTGGTACTTCATGCCGATTTAGACAGCACACACCAATCGTAGGATATGGATTCTACTGCATTTCAGATGACGGACGTGTTGACCACCAATGTGGGTTCCCAGAGCCGGACACTAGTAGAGTTCCCATTGGTTTTACAGCCAGATTTTGAGCCAATCATGCACTTTTACGTCGAAGATTCTTGGATTCTAGATCTGCTAGTATCCCAACAATTAGAGGAGGAGCTCACATCTCATCCATCCTTTCAATCATTCCAGTGTCCTTGTCTAGTTGATTCAGTGTCCTTTCTATAGAAGATCTTCTCAGATTTAGATACACATTTGGATCCATCTCAGCATAGAGAGATTGATGACATACACCATTTTGATTTGATAGACCTACAAGTCTCGTCTTTGAGCTGTGATTTTTAGAGGACCTGATATTTGGCTGCATAGATCTCCAGTTCGATTCTGATTCTACTTCCCCCATTGATGATTTTGCATTACTCCCCAAGGATTATCTACGGGAGGATGTTGCATACCTTGTGTACTCGGTTTCACTTTCTGGGAGTGTATCCGACTTGTCGGATCATGAGACCGAGTCTTCTTATACTTTTGATCTTGTCGAGTCTGAGTTTTCTCTCCTCGACGACCCTCGTGAGGATGAGCCAATCTTTAAGGTATTCGATGATTTTACTAATTTCTCTACATTGCATACATCCGATATCAGAATTTATAGTGAGTCTTCTGATCATGACCTTCCGTACCTTTTTGAGATGATGATTGACGTGGAGAATTCCCTATCAGATCCTTCCTTCTCTACGTTCGACTTCTTTGTCTCTGCCTTCCGCTCCATTCTGATCTTGATTCGATGAGTTCTTTTGTGCTACCGGAGACCAATTTCATCTTCACATATCTTTATCTGGTAGCAGACATCCACTTTATTGTTTACTTGGGTGTCATCATCTACATTGTTGAGTTCGTTGTTGTTCTCCTACCGAGACTGCGACAACATTACGGTATTCGCCACACAGATACCGTCCTAAACCTCGATACTGCGTTATCCTAGCCTTTGCGCCCAGTCAGGGGTGTAAACTCTGGCGCTTGTTGAGAGGCACCTCAACATTGTTCGCAGTTGTATAGATCCATTTCTCCATATCATACATTCTTTTGTTTAACGCCCCATCTACATCTTGTGATTATGCTATATTTAGGATGTATTTTACCCTAAGTATAGGGGGTGTCAGACTCGTGATTATCTATTTGATTATATTATCTCTATTTTGTTGCCTATACTTGGGGATATTTTACCCTAAGTATAGGGGAGGTAATATATGTACATCCTATTCCTCGGTTTTCCCCTTGTGTACAGTCTTCTATACTTAGGATTACTTAATTCTAAGTATAGGGGGATCACCAATTTCTATTGATTATATTCTTTTATTTTTCCTTGTAGTATAGTATTATTTTCACTTCCCAATACTCAGCACGAGTTATGTCTTCCTTTGTAGCTCTTTGATCATTATGAGGACATAGTTTGAGCTAAGTATAGGGGGTGTCATATATAATATATATACTTTATCCATAACTTGTATTTCGTATTTTTAATAGGGATAAAATATTGTATAAATACTTGTAAAATTCAGAAAAACCAACTAATAAAAGATGCAGGTATTTCCTCAAAATCCCTTTTGTATATACTGACTAATAAGTCAGGTTAAAATATTTTGAAAAATATTTTGAAAGTAGTTCGAAAGCCTTTTTGAATTTTTTTTGAAAACTATTTGAAAAATATTTGAACATATTTTCAACCTTCGTAAAAAATATTTTGGCTGGTAAAAAAATTTCTTTTTTACGTGAAATAAAATTATTTTGTAAAACTATTTGCAAATATTTGGAAAATGGTTGAATTTTTTTTTGAAAATCTATATATACTATTTGAAAAATGTTTGCACAATTGTTTTCAAATGTTTGTAAATGTTTGTAAAATTTTTTAAAAATTATTTTGAACTATATTTTTCAAATTATTTATAAATTTATTTTTCAAATAAATTGAGCAATATATGCATCACACAAAAAATTTAAAAAATTGTGTATATTTATATATCTAACCATTTTCTGTAAAAAAATCCATGAAAACTACAAGACTAAAAATCTATAAAAATTTGCATAATTAAAAAAACATTTTTTTACATGTGCAACATTTTTCAAAAATAAAAAAAGTTTAAAATTAGAAAATTGTTCCACAAAAAGATTTTCTTTATTTTCTTTGCATTGTACATATTTCTTGCATTTGCATGTGCATTTTCAGGATAATATTGACATTTAAACTAAGATTAGAGTAAAATTGAAGAACGGAGCTTACTTATACCTTAATACACTTAATTTCAGAGGAACCTTATGAGAACTGGAGTTAAGACTTTTCAGGTCCTAGTGGCTTAATTCTTTCAGTCCATATGACAATGTTCACATGTCATCTTGATTAGTCTAAGTAGGATATTTAACAACACACGCTTGATTCTTTCAGACCATGGCTTACCTTGGACAAGCACTCTACACGTAGCTCTTCATGGAGGAGGTAGTGAGGGGCAGAATCTTTTGGCTTGGGGTAGCGTACGAGGGTAGTACATCTAGGCGGAACCTCTCGTCCTCCTCTAGGGAAGGAAGAGTATCTCAACCTATTTTGGCAATGTTGAGGACTAAAGACAAGATGTTGTGGGGTTGCAATAATGCTTCAAAAGAGGGATAGTCTACTAGTTCAAGAGGAAAAACTCCTTGTATACATGCTGGACCTTGTATATATTTTAAAAAAATACAGAATCTCCAAAAGTAGACATGCCTATTTGAAAAGTAAAATGCATGCCGGAGTGTATATACAAGTGAAAAAAAGAATAAGAGCTTCAAAATCAAATGTTTGTAAGCTTGCAGCAAATGACTTGGCTATACTGGTCATGCATCCAAGGATAGGTAGCTACACTGGTTATCGTCCATTCTCTTCTCCATCCCCTTTTCTTGAGCTGTTGTACTTGAACTTAGATGGGAATATCCCCGCTCCTCGAGGAAAGAGTTGCTAGAATGGGGGATTAGAGTTACCTTGTTGAGAGAGGTTGTTTCTTTTCTACTTTTGAGATGAGAAGCTATATTTCACTTACACAGTACAAGTAAAGATTCATAGTCATAAGAGTTTGTGTATGTAGATTTGTTCTGACCTGACTGTTGAGGAGACTTGAATAGGAGTCTTGTGGAACTTATAGGCTGTTAGGTTTTAAATCAATTTCCCATTAACGTTCCGCCACACTAATAATCCAAAGGACCGACAGAGCTCCATACAACAATTTTATGAAGATAAGTTTAAAAGCCAACATTGTTCTAATTTCTTCCCCTTTTCTTTTCTTTATTTTTATTTCACTTATTTTCCAAATATGTGTTTGCCAAGGGACTAATAAAGGTAAAATATAGGGGAATGATGAATCCAAGATTCATCGTCTTTATTATTTTATTTTAGCTTTATTTCCTTAGTCAAATACCTTTAAATACGCGCCCGCTAATTTCAAGAAATTACCATTTTACATGCATTTGTTAAATATGTATTTTTACCACTTTTTATACTCAAATAAAAGAATAAAGAAGAAAAGAAAAAAGAAAAGAAAAGTAAAAGATGTATTTATGAAATAAATGCAGACAACTACCCGAACCCCGACCGGAGAAGGTCAAGACTTGGCCTAATCGACCAAGAATAAAGTAGGGGGAGATAGGGTCTTTAATCCAAAAATCCAAAAATAATTTATACATTTATTCCTTGTATATTTGTATAGAACTTATATTATTTTATTTGTACACAAATTGACCTCAAATTAAATATTTTTCTAAAAAAAGTTGTAAATAAAAATATTTTGTAAATAATAAAAATAATTGCAAAATAAAATCATGTATAGTGTAAAAGTACCCACACTTAGAAAAAAACCATAAAGCAATAATTGAAAGACCAATTCCAGCTCCATACGAAATCAAATTGAATCAAACTCACTTATATTATAATTTAAATTTAATTATCTTTAAATTGGATATGGTTTCACAATTTTTGGAGTTATGGTTGAAAAGTCGGTTTTTTGGGTGGTTTTTGTAATTTCACCACGCACCTATTGTATGTATTTATTTATATTTATTTTTACAAATAATGTAAATAATTGTAAATATTCTCTTCATTATTAAAAATAAAATAAAAATAAAAAATTATTTAAAAATTTCCTTATTTGCACATGTGTATATATATTACTTGGATACAACTAATTTCCTTACATTAAAATCACAAAAAAAATTAATATCTAACATTAATTAATTAAGGGGGAAAATGGGGCTGCCCCCTAGGGGAAGCCAAAATGGTTGTCCCACCTCATTTTTCACAAAAAAAATTTATTTTTTGGAAAAATATCACCATGTATATTCATCCTATATCCCTCATATATGTCATTCGAATTTCATCAGAAACAGAGACTCCTACGGCCTCCATCCAGACGTCATTTTTTTAATGGTCGCAGGATTTTTTAAATCGACCCTGTCTGGATGGAGACCGTAGGAGTCTCTGTTTTTGACGAAATTCGAATGACATATATGAGGGATATAGGGATGAATAACATGACGATATTTTTCAAAAAAATAAAAAAATTTGCCCAAAAATGGGACGAGGCAGCCATGTTGGCTGCCCCATCAATCCCTTAATTAAATTAATATAATTAGAAAAAATGGATTTATTTATTTAATTTCTTATTTATTTGATTTGAAAACCTTCCTTGTATATAAGGTCAGATTTTATGCCATAAATAACCACCACTAAGGTGGCTAGTTATTTTTTGTAAATTAATTATTTTACTTATTTTATTTAATTCCGAATTTCGTTAGTTATTTGTTTAACCGATAATTAACATTAATTTTCCTCCTCTTTTTATTGGGCTCCTCCTTCTATTTGCTCTTGATCAATCTTTAGTGGGAGAAGGAGCCTCATTCCGAAATCCCGTTGGTCGAGAGAGGAGCCCAACCTCGAGCCGTTCGGTGACAGCAGATCGGTTGTCATTGAGGCCATCATGGTGCCCGCCTCCCGCAAGTTAGATTCATTTTAATTTCCATCCTTCTTCTAGATAAATTTTAGATTTAATTCGAGCTTCTATTCCTTGATTAAACTTTAGATCCTAATTCCAAAAAATATCCATCCTGATTTGATCCGTCCTGATTTTGATTTTTCATCTCACATTCTTGATCTCTACATTTCTTATTCTACCTCATGCAATCTCTTATCTCCGATCATATACGGTGATCGGATCTCCGGATCCGCGTTTGCTCACATTTTCCGAATTTGATTTTGCTTGGATCAAGACGTCATGCTCGCATCCTAATCTATTGATACAAAATAAAAAAATACATTTGTAGTTCTTTCTCTAACATTTGTTTTACATGATAAAATTTAAAAAAATAAAAAAGATTACTTAAGTTTATGTTTCTAACATAAAAATAAAAAAAGTTTTATTTAATTTATGTTTTAATAATTGAAAATAAAAATTTAAAAAATTAAAAAAACAAAGGGTAGCATCCACCGCCCTCCAGTTGCCGGTTGTACCCGTTGCCTCCATCTGCAGATCCGGCCAGCCATCGCCGTCCCTCCTAAACATCCCTGCCGACGAACGGAGGGCGTGTGTTGCCCTCCACCACAAGGCCCAGATCCAGCCGCCGACAGTACCCGTCAGCCCCACTCGACCTCTGTTGTACGCGGCACCCACCGCATCCGTCGTCCGCAGTCCGATCGTCGGCAACCTATGCAGTCCGATCGTCGTCTTCACACCTCATCTATTGATCGCCCGGGGAATATCTAATCGTGGCCACTCATTGTGAAGCGGCATCGTTGCATGAGGTGGTGACATGTGGCAAGTGAACTCATCTCAACTGTCCGCCAACGTCTTTAGCTTGGATATTTTGCATTTAACCCCAGTCATTTTTTAAATTTATTATAAAGAACATAAAAATCTCACCTACAATATAGTTTATTTTGTAATATTTGCACCCAAACCCTCAAACGTTTGAGATTTGCAAGTAGGTCCAAGCCATGTCACCTCACGCGACGCATCACGTGAGGGGAGATTTTGCGGCTGACCCCCCTAGGATTCCTTATATTTCCAATTAAATATGAATCTTTTTATTTACGTTTATTATTTTTGGAAAATTGTAAACTGACCCTCACATTTTGGATAATTACTTTTTGATTCCTACTATTATGGCTCATGTATTTATACACTTGAGCTTGGCTATTTTGCAGTAGACTCCTCGTGGGTCTTGGATTTTGTGATTGGTCCAGAAATTTGAATATTCAGTTATAATCTTTTGGTGAAAATTACACTTTATCCCTGGAGATTTCTACTATTTACATTTATGCCCTTGCTAATAGTGTAGTTTATTTTTTCTGTCTCTATTTATTTTAAATAGAAATTAAATTCTAAAAATTCTCAAAAAAATAGGTTTAGCTTTCTGATTGCATCTAGTATTATGCACTATTTTTATTTTGCAATTTAGAACCTTTTTATTATTTATTAAAAATCCAAAATATGACTTTTTGTCCTTGTTTGCAATAGAAAATCCATAAAAATTGTAAAACCTTTTTGGAAAATTCCACAAAAATATTTTTTTTGTCTATTTATGTGTTTTTAACCTTCAGACAAAAAATAACTAAAAATTATAAAATAAAACTCAAAAAGTGAAAACCCATTAAAACCTTTATAAAAATATAAAAAATTCTTAAAAATCCAAAAATGGTGTTTTCTATTTTATATTTTCTCTATATTATTATATACCGATAAAAATTAATTTGGAACAATTTTCATACTTTTTGGTATTTTTCTCCTCCATTTTAATTTCAGCTATTTCTTTAAACCATGGTTTAAGGTATTTTTGACTTTGAAAATATATAAAAATTGGCAAAATTTCTTAAAAAATCACAAAAATAGTAAAAATTTATCTAAAACCCAAAAATATTTTATTTTCATTATTTTATTTGTTTTTGTTAATTTTTTATATCAACCCTATCTTATATTGTATATATACTATATATATAGCCTTATATCTATATTATCTATTTCTAAATGAAAAAGAAAATATAAAAAATATAAAAGATAAAACAGAAATTTAAAATAAGAAAATTTAAAATAAAAATACAAAATTTAAAATAAAAATACAAAATTTAAAATCAAAATAAAAAATAAAAAACCCAAAAAAAATTGCAACTTGGCTATGTGTTGGAGAGATAAATTGTGCTTTGATTTCTTATCTTGCCTGCTTTATTCCCTTACTTCGTATGTTCGACCCATACTTGCTTGTCATTATACATTCATAGTAGATGATGAAGCCACATTTCATCATCTTTATTCTATCATTTTGGCGTCAAAAACCCTAGCAAATGCGTGTAAATAACTTTAAATCCTGCATCTTAGCATTCATGCATGTGCATGTAAATAGTGTATAAAATACTGTAATTAAAGCCAAAATTATGGAATAAATAAAAGAAAAGAAAAAGAATAAAATATTGTAAATATTTTATGACCCAAAACCCCTAATAGGCATCTTGATGAATAGGTCGACAAGGAATAAAGTAGGGGGAGATAAGGGCCAAAATACACTCAAAACCCCTTTTATTTAATTCATTATTTATTCATTTTGGGACCTATTTTTGGTTCTACTTTTTATACCTCAAATAAAGAAACTTTATACATGAAAGTTGTAGATATTTTCATATAGAAAAATACAAAATTGATTTCACTGAAAAATAATACACATATAAAAAGTTATGGTCTGAAAAAGATTCCAGAACTCTAACTTCCCAGACCTGTATCTTGAAAATAAAAACTCGAAATGTACCAAAATCACCTTTAATTGTATATAGCGTAAAATAATCTATTTAATGGAGGTGGTTTCGTATTTTTCGGAGTTACAGTTTGAAAGTTGAGTTTTGAACCCTAATTGTATACTTGTACAGATTAAAATATTTAATTTATTATTTATTCATTATTTTCATAGTTTCCTATTTTTATAATCTTTTAAATATTACTTATAATATATTTGTATATTAAAATCAGAATAAAAACCTAAATAAAATACAAAATTAAAATACATGTATATAAAATACATAGGTATTATGTCTATACTTATACCTGTATACTACATATTTATATTTTATTAAATGTACAAACACTTCAGAAAAATAAAATAAAAAATATATTTAAGTTTATAAAATTATTTTATCAGTTTAGAAAATAATAAATAAAAATAAATACATTTAAAAACACAAAAAAATAAAAGAATAAAATATATAGATATTATACCTATAAAGGGCATAAAAGGAAACTTGTAAATTTATACTTCATAAAAATAATTAAAAATCACCATAAAGAACTTTATAAAATAATAAATATTTTTTATTTGATAATCTAAAATTAAATAAGTCATTTTCTATTTTTAAACGAATTAATAAAACTTTTTCCCAGGGTTTTTCCTCGTTGGTCCACGTGGACCAACCAGGAGGGTCTGAGGGTTGACCGCGGGTCAACTCTCTGGCCCGCCCTTTGTGGCTTTGTCAGAAGTGAGTTTTGACTCCTTTTCACCCTTTTTTCGAGGCCACTCGTTACATCCTTTCATGACACATCCTAAAGAACTTTTTCTCCCGTATGATCCAGCTTACACGCCTTAGGCTCACATCGGGGATTGCATCATCGATTCGCCCGTTAACCATCGATCTTCGAGCCCTATCCACCATCCTTCAAAATACCTCAGCCACCTTCATTTGATTTTTGAACCGATTTTGGGGGCGCCAAAAACCTCTAGGTGAGGGTTGAGCTGAGCTCCGGTGACAGGGGAGTCTCCCCCCATCTCAGTCGAGGTGCGGCGAAGCACCTAAAGTCGAGTTCCACCATCTCCGGCGGCTGCGCCGCCGTGAGGTTTCTACCTTGGCCTTCCAGCCTTCGAGGTTTGTTTTTATTGCTTTTTCTTTGCGTATTTTTGTTTCCAGTAGGTTAAACGTCCATCTTCCACCGTCCATTACGCCTGAATCCACCCGAGCAGTCCATCGATCACCTCACCGGAGCTCGCTCCGGTGAGCTCCTCCCTCTGCGTGCTACGCCCTTCTACCACTGCCAGGTGAGGCGAGACATTTTTCCCTCGCCTCCCTTAACCTTTTTGAACAGGTCCTGCTACATTCACGTGATCTAGAGCACTTCTAGGCAGTCGCCGGAGAGACCTGAAGGGGTGCGTCTCCTCCGACCTCGCTGGTGCGCGCCGGACGTCCTCTGGCCATCATTCGAGCTCCAGCCAATAGAGAAAGACTCCAGCTTGCACCCGAGCTTCCCAGCAGCGAAGGGAGGCGGCGGAGAATGTCGCGCGCGGTGGTCGAAACTCGTCGGGCGCTTGTTCCTCGTCCGTTCTTCCTGAGCCCCTCCGAGCTGTTGGATTGTTCTTGTTCCTCAAGACGTACAGGCGCCGTCGGATCTGATCTACCCCAGCCGTCCGATCGTTCCATCAGGATTTAATCTCAGCCGTTGCGGGCGAAGGGGCATCGCGCCACCGAAGGACGCCACGTGTCTAAGTGGATCTTATCGGCTGTCTGATCTGTTTGGGTGGGGGTATTTTGCTGTTTAACCCATCACATTTTTGTTATTTAGTTAATAGTACTGAAACTTTTATTTGCCTCTCATAAGTTTTGTAAAAATTATACTCAGACCCCCACGCTTTTCTATATTACATCTAGGTCCCTCGCTAAGCGCGTGCAAGTCATGCGTGCCTTGGAATTTTGCAAGGGGGCCCTGGGCTTTTGTTTGTATTAGTTTTAATACCAAAACTTTCAATTGTAGTTATTTAATTTCTGGATGTTTTGCAATCTAGCCCCTTAGAATTTTAGATAATTGCTATCTAGTCCCTGCCAGGTGCGCGTGCGTGTGCACGCGAACTTGGTGTTTTTGCAGGATAGCCCTTGCAGCTTTTGCTATTAATATTTAGTCCAGAATTATTTTGTTTAGTTATAAATTTTTTTGGAAAATTGCAACTGTGCCCCTGGATGTTTTGATATTTGCACTTATACCCCTGCTAGGCCTTGAATTTTTGTATGCTTTCTTCGGTTATTTAGCGCATCATTTTAACTCGAAAAATTCCCAAAATAATACCTTAGCTCCTGTTCTATCACTCTTTCAAGCTATATTTTTGCATTGCATTTTTTATTGCATTTTAATATTTATTAAAAATCAAAGACATGGATTTTTCCTACTATTTGCATTAGAAAATCTATAAAAATTATAAAAACGTTTTGAAAAATTCCAAAAAAATTATATTTTGTGTATTTTATCATATTTTAGTCTCAGTCCAAAAATCACTAAAAATTTCAAAACCAAAACCTTAAAAATTAGAAAACCCTAAAAATCTTTATAAAAATCTAAAAAATCATATAAAAATCTAAAAAATACAAACTCAGGTCCTGGAGTTTCCTAATTTATTCCCTTTATTATAAAATTAATTTGGGAAAATTTTGTTACTGTTTAGTATTTTTCATTCCCATTTTAATCTCGGCCAGAACATTTATTCGCTATTTTCTTATATTTTGGCTTTTAAAAATACCAAAAACATTTAGAAAAACCCCCAAAAATCACAAAAATAGTAGAAAATTATAAAAAGACCAAAAACAAGTTATTTTCTGATTTTTGAGCATTTTTACCTATTTTTATAAATGCCATATCCTCTCTTTCCTTTATTTGTATATATATATATATATCCTATTATTGAAAAAGAAAATACAAAAAAAATAAAAACATAAAAATAAAAGATAAAATCAGAAACTCAAAAATGAAAGTACAAAATTTAAATTTTAAAATAAAAAAATTATAAAATTAAAAACCCACAAAAATATTTGCATCTTGTAGACAATTAATCACATCACATTTTTGTGCATCTTTGCTTGATCTATCCTGCCTTGCTCCCTGTGTTCGAACTCTCTACATACTTACACCTATACCTTATTTATGTAGAGTTAAAAATAAATTGACTCCACATCTTATTTGTCATTGTTTGATTTATACTTGTGGGTTCATTATTGATTAAATACGGGATTTTAAAGTGGTCAAGACATCGACTGTTGATCCGCCTTGTGGATCAATACGACCGCTCTCGATTCCGTGTTTATCAGTAGGGTATAATAGATTTTAAATCTTGCTCTTAATTACTTAATTATTTGTGGGTTAATTATTGAATAACGAGAGTATTCAAGTAGTCTCCTCGGTGACAGTGAGCCTGATTTGTCAGGCAATTATTTAGCGATTCCCATCTTATCTTTTTTCAGGTAGCCATGTCACAAGGGTAGGCAGGAGAGCACCTATGTTTGCTAGGTACTCACTTGCCTTATGGGTGTGCAAGAAGGCTTGCAAATGGCTTGCCCCCCACATAATATGACGAGCGGTCTATGAGCCCTGGGCGAGCACATGTGCTCTCCCATCCTGTAGTGCTGAAAAAATATACAGGTTTGACAGGGTTTAGACACACCATCGAACCCATAAAACCTACCAAGATTCCACTGCATGTACTTATGAAAGTCGAGAAAAGTACCTTGTAATATTCCTCAAGCCAACATCCTCTTATACATGTCCTACTAAATTGTTTCTATCAAACCCAAATAATATATATGAACTTACTTACAAACTAAACATATAAGTTCATATAAAACTTCAATATATGTAAACACATCATATTGAAGAGGTAAATTCATACATATATGTGTACACACACATAACAAATATTTGTTCTAAAGGTTCTATATTTAAATTATTCTACAAATACAACTGCATCTAATATCAAAATTCTATAAATTTAAAGACTTGCTTGAAATTCAACAACTAGACAAGACAAAAAATCAATAATAATTTTTTCATTGATCTAAAAAATTTAAAAATCAAACTCTCTTTTGATTTCCTTTTCTCCTTCTCCTTAAACCTGACATAGTATGTACCTCTTCTTCTAGGTCATTCTGCTCATCGTCATCTGATACAATCTCCTCATATTGAGATGCACTCCCTTGTGACCTATATTAAGATATATGTGTGTGTGAAATATATGCATGCGAAGATAGAGAACTATGAAATTACTACTCTTTCCAAGTAGATAGTTATATGTACATCGTGAAATCTTTTTGGACCTTCATCACCTTCTCCATCATCACCGCCATATGGGGCTCCATCTGCAATGATGGTTGTGATGACTGTGGATGTGAATACGATGGCTGGCCATAAGCAGAATACGACTTACGATGCTCCTCCACCACCAAGTGTCTGCTTCCGATTCGCCATAACATCCCTCCTCTAACACCTATTAAAATTTTCATTAAAAGTTGAATAAAATAAAATAATCTTTTCTATACATGTTTTCGAATTGCTTTATCAAATGACGGTTATTCCCTATCAAGAGTCCCACCCTATTTTTCTATAGAGAGTCTCAAATAACAATCCTGAAATAGAAGTTGAAAAAAATAGAAGAATAAATTGTAATATAACTTTCAAATTGCTTAAAAATAAAAACACTAACCATCAATTTTCCTACTTCAGGAATGGACCATTGAGACTCTCCTACCTTCCCACTCATGTGTGACCTAGACCATTGCTCCAGAAAAGAGGGTTCCTTTTCCAACCTAGCCCTCTTGAAAAATAAAGATACATAATAATATCACATCTATGATACAAATATGTATTATTAATATTAACATTAGAGATCATGTCACTAGAATTAATGTGAAATGAGATGTAGATAACAAGAATCAAACAAAAGAACAGCATAACCAGAAATTTTGCATCTTTATGATGTTATTATTTATCACCGATTCACCAAGCATGAGATGAGATGAGGACTTAGTTACCTTACCTTGTGTGGTCGGCGCCGAGACCCGACTCGAGAATCGTTGATCAAGTATTCAAGTTCAAGAGTTTGTATCATGCGACAGCGGTGATCTGAAGACTCCAAATCAGATGACCAAAGGATCGCTCATGCCTTTGTTGGTGGTTTTGACAAGAGAGGAAGGGACATGATTCCATGAACACGGAATCAGTGTGAGTCATGCTATGGTGGTGACACTGTCTAGATGAGCCATGAGCTATGGCTCATTCAAGGGTGGATCTAGAAAGGGAAGGGTACGAAACAAGCATGATGGTCACCGGACTAGACGAACGTTTTGTTGGACTTGCATGCCTAGTGGGTTGTGTAACTTGCATGTGTGGTTTCTACTTTCTATGGAGATTTTTTTTTCGATAAAACAAGAATTATCAAGTATCATAGGTGATACTGTGATGCTTTTATTTCTGTTGATGTAGTTCGCAATGTTAATAAAGTTAAAGCTATCCAGAAGTTTTAGTTAAAGCTACCCAGAAGTTTTAAAGCTACCCAGGGGCGCAAAGGGTAGAAGGGGGCAATTGAAACACCTCCAATTTTCCAGGTTGGGTTTGCTAACGTGGTCCACCTCCAACTGAAGAGACTTCAAATTTCCAGGGGACATGTGCCCCACTCGACCCCAACATGGGTTCGCCTCTAATCTTCTGACATGGTAAAATAGATTTTTTTCTGCTACATTGTTCGTAGTTTGTACTATAATGGTACTCGATTTCCTCCACCTGAATGGCAAAAGTCATTTTTGTGGTCACCGTTGGGAGAGAGAAGCTCTAGAGAAAAAAAGAAGATTTGGAGGAGATGTTGATTTCTTCATATCCACGTCATTCTTATCTATCATGATTGGTTCTAAAGCACTTTATGATGGACTAGATCCTCTTTTCTACTATTTTTATGCAACTTTGAAATATGTTAGCTTGGATTTTCGAACTTCTGTCATTGTTCTTGTGTGGTGGATTTTTCTAGCACATATACTTTGGTCTTTGGTGTTGGTGAGGAAGACAGCAAGTTCTAATCTGGAGAGAGGCTTGTGAGTGGAAGTTTTTGGGAAGATCATGGTGAGAAAGTGTTGAAAGATTTCAAAATCACGAGAAAGAAGAGGTTTTGATCCATTTTGTTCTAATTATTCTCGTTAAAGATGTTCGTCCACTTTTGGAATTTCATTTTTTGGTATTGGGGAGAAGAGGTGGCGTCAGATCCACTTTCTTGGGATTTAGTTTTTGATGGCTCATTCAAGGGAATCACCATCCACTTTAATGATGAGTATACATTTTTTAGGCATTGAAATATAGATAAAATCTGAGGTGAAACATGATGCGGAGGCCAATAAAGATATACCAAGGCCTTCTTTTGCCTCTTTTATGCGTGAAAAAAATCTCATCCTTTTGGGGAGACGATTCCTACTAGGGATGGAAAAATTCTAAATGAGGAGCATATTATGGAAATTACAAAGGATGAGGTGGCTCACCTTCAAAGGCCCTTTAGTCTTGTTTGGTTTGGTGGCCGAGTTCCAAACTTCTAGGGCGGAATTAGTATCATTTAGGAATTTTTGAAGAACAAATGAGAGATACATGGGAAGATTTTCTTGGGCCCCCGGGATGCTAACCATATCCATATTCCATTTGGATGTAAACAGGACTCTGTTGAAGGTTATAATTCAAAGTTGCAGTTTGGGTTGATTTGCCCTGCTTCACGTCCATCTCCAAAATCCTGGCATTATCAAATTAATCATCAAAGTTATTGGAAAATACACCTGTATTGACAAAGAGGTTAAAGAATTCTCAAGGCCGAGCTATGTTTGAATGTGCGTGGAGATTGATCTTTCTGCACCAAAAGTAGATTTCGTGTGGACTAAGAAGGCATCTCAAGCTTTTCAAGTTATGCACTTCTTGTTTTATTGTTAGGCACATAGTGGGTTGCAGAAATGGTAGGAAAAATGGAGATGGAAGAAAAAACAGTGGCCAGCAAAAAAAGCTCTTGGCAACAGAAAATTCAGAGGAGAATTTAGAGCAGCATTTAAATCAGGAGCAGCAGCAGGAAAATCAAGAGCAACAACAAGTGACTCAGGATCAACAATAGATGAGAGAAAAACAATAATCAAGCAAACAAAATGATCAAGAAGAGAAGCATTCGTAGGGACCATGAATTTGATGGAAACCAGATTGTGGACAAAGGTAAAGCCCCTTCTCTTGATGGATACAGGACTTGAACCTCCAGCATAGATAAAAAGAAAGGAATGACGCCGCAATTATTAGTGAAAGAACAGTGGAAAGATCATTACGAAAGGAAATGGCAGCCCCATAACCTTCAACATTTAATTATTACCAACCTGGAAAAATTAATGAAAAATAAGAAATCGAAGCAGCGAAAGCAAGAAGATAAAGAATAGACTCCTTTGGAGAAGGTAACGCCTTCATTGTCTAATTAACTTTGCTTATTAAATATGGAAGCCTCGGCGCCTTCACTCCCTTAGCTAAAGTATGAGGTCTTTTCTTAGGAGAATGCAAGAGAAGATGATCGTGTTAGATATTCTGAGTTGGATTTTAGTGAACCTTATATAAATTGATGCAGGCAACATGCTAATGAATTCCACAAAAATACGAGAGAAACGGGAATCAATGAAGAGGACACCAAAGTTTAGAAAAGCAAAGGAAAAAGTTTCATATGTACATCATTGTATTTTTTTAATAAAAATGGGCACCTGACCCCATAAAATGGGGATAATTATTAAAAAAAGTCATTTTTGTCCTATTTGATCTTGCATCAATGGCAACATCCTAGGCGACGTGATTTGACTGGTGACACAAGGTGTTCAGTAAATTGAAATGAATGACCACGGTGTCAGTGGTGGTCGATCAAGAACGCAGCTCTAATTAGGGTGGAGAAGTGGGTCAACACAACCCAAGCCCAACTCAAAACACCCGACCAGCTTTCGGCCAATATTTTATGTGGGTCGGGCCCCATTTTAATTTTGGGCTTGAAATTTTTATGAGCAGGGCCGGTCCAACCCAAGTTTTGGGTCTGCGGGCCTAAATATAAAACTTTAAGAAAAGGAAATTTTGAAGGCCCAATCCGACCCAACCCATACCAAATTTTCAAGTCTTCTGCCGAGCATGAGCCCTAAACTTCCTCAGATTTCCGAGCCTTGGGCTGGACCGAGGTTGGTTCAATTTCATTGTGTGGGCCTTCTAGGTTCAGGGCCTGATCCAGGTCCATGCTCCACCCTAGCTCTGATATGACTTGAATATGTATTCCCCAATCTTACTTGAGAAGAACTCCCAATAGATCAATGTATTTCTCCTCCCAATAGGATGTATATAGGGTGTAAACTGCTTGCCTCATACACCTTTCTCCGTGTTTCTGTTGTCAGCGGTCTCTCTTGAACTCACTCAACCACCATCACTGGCGGTTACTTGACCTAGATGTTCCCATGAACCTATCAACATATCCCATCTTGCTTCTCCAACTACAATGTTTTGCACATGCAGGTGAACAATGTTTCTGCCGATAGTAGAGGTGTTTGATGCAGCATTCAAGCTTGAATTTCTAAGAAATGCATTCTCCTGCAAACCTCATCAGAAGCAGCATTGAATGCTGCAAAATAATTAAAATGAATTCTTTCATAAACCAGTTCAATGTTTACCAACTCAAGTATATTAAAACCAGTCCCACTCTTTAAGCTTAGAAGAAATGACACTCACATCCACTTTAATCCACTTTACTGTCAAAATATTCGGTGAAAATTTGGGGCTTTTTTATAACACCACTTTCTATAAAGACATAATCTGTTAAAGTAACCTTGGCCGATAACAAAAGCAGGTTTCTACACAACACTAGATCAGTTTTCAGATGGCATAGGTTTCTGAACATCTGATTACGCTGCCTATCCAGTCTATAATCTTATGCAGATACAGAAATCCATCAGATCAGAAAAACTTGACACGCTAAGTTATTCAGTTACACAGAACCCAAGAACGGAGGACGAAATCTCATCAAAAGCCAGAATCATCAACGATCATATGAAGCAATTATATTCTATTTTCCTTGTGTGGTATCATCCAGAATATCAAAATTGACATACCACGAAATTTGGCAGATGACAAAACAAAATCATCAGATCAGTTGCTTCTCTCGAGTTTCTTTACAGCAAAACTTACGAATGGGGTAGATGGAAAACAGTAGCACCTCAGGTGCTGAATGTGGAAGAAGCATGCCATGTCCATTATCTCTCCTCCTTGACCCTCTTAGAACCCTTTCGACGGGGGTGATTATCCACTGACCCGGTTACCTGCATAGAAATTTCCACAGAATAGTTTAGTGCTTAATATAAATTATAACCCCACATAAAGTGGGAAAAGACTAAATTGTTGAAACAAAAAAATTACTATCCTTGAAAAAGCGAGAAAAAAGATCACGAGCGTTGTTGCAGCCTCCAGCTCTCAGGTTAAAAGAGAGGATGGTAGAAGAGTGGAGATACAATATTCACTCAAGGTTGCAAAAAGCAGTAGTCGGTATTCAGTTGGTGGGTCACTGATTACTGATTAAACGATGTGCGGGAGTTTAAAAAGAAATTAAACGGGTTATGCATCTTTGTATTTTCTAATTAATAAATAAATAAATTGAAAAATAAATAAATCAAAAATACAATCACAAATTCACAATACAGATCAGATATTGTCAAATTGAAGGAATTTTTCATCCAAATGTCAAAAATAAATAGCATAAACAACTAGAATCCATAGCCAAATGTCAAATTTGACAACATAACAATTACAATTCATAGCATGAATCCAAAAAAATCATGGATAACACAGAGTTTAAACGGTCGTTTAACGTCGTTTATGCGAACCACTCATTTATGAGCCCGACTTTAACTAGTCGGTACGATCGAGGGCCGCATACGTTTAAACGATAGTTTAAGCCATTTTTTGCATCCATGGTTTACTCACACGTTTCATATTATTGTGGAAACATTTCTTGACAAGCTCTTAAATGTAACCTAGTTCACAAATAGACGGATTACACAATCTGCCTGGTGTGCGGTAGCAGGCATGATGATGTGGCACTTCTAGAGCTGCCCCACACTCGCCTAGTTCTAGATTCTAGTCACTTATACCGGTAAAAAGAATTAGGCTCCTAAATGAATGATGAATGTTGGAAGAAATGGATGTGTTGTTTATTCCACAAACTCTAGGCTCTATTATATAGGAGAGGCGCCTATGGGTAAATTATAGAAAGAGTACATAAGAAGAAAGAAAATAAGAAACAGTACAAAATAACATAACCGTATAACATAACATATATCTCTACACTCCCCCTCAAGATGGAGCATAGATGTCGATCATGCTCAGCTTGGACGAGCACTTCTGGAATGGTCCTCTAAGTTGGGCCTTGGTGAAAATATCTGCAGTCCGGTCCCTGAGCTAACATGAGATGTGGAGATAAAACCCTTCCGAATCATATCTCGTAACAATCAACCTCAATGTGCATGGTGCACATGAAATGCTGGATTATTTGCAATGTATATAGCAACTTGATTATCACATTCCAGTGACATATGAAGTGGTACATCTATATATAAATCAGTCAGAACAGCTTTAACCCACATCATTTTTTTACTGACCTGGGCCATAGCCCTATATTCAGACTCTGCACTGGATCTGGCTACAACTGTTTGCTTCTTGCTTCTCCATGAGACGAGAGAATCCCCAACATATACAACAAATACAATGGTGGACTTCCTATCTTTAGGACATCCTGCATAATCTGCATCTACGTATGTTGAGATAGTGATCTCCTTGCCTTTCTTAAATAATAGACCTGCACCTGGAGATGATTTAAGATACTTGAGTATCATATGTATAGCATCCATATGTACCTGAAGTGGTTGCTCCATGAACTGGCACACCCACTAACAACAAAGGATATATCGGGTCCGGTAATGGTAACATAAGGAAGTTTTCCAACCAGTTCTCTGTATCTCCTCCTATCCACTTCGTCAGTATCATCATCATATAGTTTCATGCTTGGATCCATAGGCATAGTGGCAGGTCGACATCCAAGCATTCTTGTTTCACTCAATAAGTCAGTGAGATATTTCCTCTACGTCATCACGAGTCCTCGTTGATTCCTGGTAAATTTCAGTCCCAGAAAATATCTAAAGGACTCCAAGGTCCTTGGTGACAAACTCACGACCCAGCATTTCTTTTGCCCTCTTGATTCCTTGTATATCATATCCTGTAATAAGAATATCATCAATATATACCATAATTGCAACCGTACCTCTGGATGTCTTCTGTATAAAGAGGGAATAATCTGCATTGCGTTTGTACCCCTGTTTTTCAAAAAAGTCTGGAAGCTTTTGGGAACCAAACTCTAGAACTCTATTTAAGGCCATAGATCGCCTTATGAAGTCTACACACTTGTGAATATTCCCCCCTCAACAACAAAACCAAGTGGTTGTTGCATGTAGACTTCCTCCTGAAGATCACCATATATAAGAATACATTCTTAACATCTAGCTGAAATAGTGGTCAATCTCGAATAACAACAACCTATAGAAGAATCTGTAAGGTGGAATGACGAGCAACATGCGAGAATATGTTAAGATAATCAACCCCATATGTCTGTGTAAACCCTCGTGCAACCAGACGTGCCATGTATCTATCGATGCTACCATCTGGATTTTGCTCAAGTGTAAATACCCATTTATAGCCAATTGTAGACACGCCCGTAGGAGCAAGAACAAAACTCCAGGTACCTCTCGACTGAAGAGCAGTCATTTCATCCTTCATAGCTAATCGCCATCTACTGTCCTTTAAAGCCTCCTAGTAATTCTTAGAATTTCCACAGCAAATAGGGCAATAGCAAAGTTCCTGAATTCACGATACAGACGATCAAAAGAAACCAAAGATGCTATAGGATATGACGCACAGCTACGCTTCTGTTTCCGAAGCGCAATGGGTAGATCCCAAATCAGTAGCCTCCTCATCTGTCCCCTGTAATGAACCCTGCCCAGGTAAGCCATTAGATCCATCATTAGAATTTATATTCTCAGAACATACCTCATGCGAGCTAGATGATGAGCGATGACCATGAGCAGATGCAGGACGACGGGTATAGTGGTGTGGCAGAGATGGAACAGGAACTGTAATAGGAAGAGAGGACAATGTAGGCAGAGGTGGTGGTGGTGGTGCCGGAGATGGGTATGGTGGAGGTGGTGGCATGTATATGGCTTCACCAGTGTCAGAAGACATCAACCTATCACCTGAAGGGGAGAAGTACATAACAAACTCAAAAAATGTAACATCGGCACTAACATAATATTTCTTGCACAACGGATCATAACATTGATACCCTTTTTTGTGTCCTTAAATATCCGACAAAAACACATTTGACAGCTCTAGGAGAGAGCTTGTCAATATCATGAGATAGCTGGTGGACAAATGCCACCGAGCTAAACACACGAGGAGTAAGTGAGAACAATTCCTTTTTAGGAAAAGCCACAGAGAAAGGAATCTTCTCGCCCAAGAATGACGAAGGCATGCGATTGATAAGATAGCATACCGTTAAAACAGTATCGCCTCAGAAGGAATGAAGAGCACGACTCTGTATGAGAAGTGTCCTAGTGACATCAAGCAAATGATGACGTTTCTATCTGCAACTCCATTTTGTTGGGAAGCATAGGCACAGGTTGTTTGGTGAATAAATCCTTGAGTAGAAAAATAACTAGAGAGAGTATTAGTACAAAATTCTAAGGCATTATCAGTCCTCACAATTTTCACAGAAGCAGAAAGAACATTACGAACTTCATTTATAAAATTTTTGATAACATTTCCATCTTCAGATTTATTCTTCAATAAGAATACCCACAACAAACGAGAAAAATCATCAACGGCGTGTCCCTGATGATCAGGGACACGACTCGGACCCCAAATGTCAACATGAAGCAACTCAAAATTAGAGGTACTACTCCGACTCTGACGATTGGGAAGGTAGACCAATAATGCTTTCCTAACTGACAAGCCTCACATTGAAAGGACGTGTGAGGCGAAATCTGGAGCAGAACACGACATAACTTCTGAAGCGGGATATGACCAAATCGCAGGTGCCACATAAATGGTGAGATAGGTCCAGCAGGTAGAGAGGAGATTCCAACATATGGAGGCAAATGGTGAGATAGGTCCAGCAGGTAGAGAGGAGATTCCGGCATATGGAGGCCGAACAAGGCGATAGAGCCCCCTGCTCACGGCCATGACCAATCACGTTGCATGTAAGGATGTCCTGAAAAATAAGAGAAGATGGATCAAAAATGGCTCGACAATGTAAATCCTTCGTAATCTGGCTAATAGACAACAAATTCATAGAAAAATCGAGTGTATGCAACACATTCTTTAGATGCATAGAAGGTGTCAAGCTAATCTCCCCCTGATCAGTAATCGGGGAGTGGGATCCATCTGCAATAACCACAATGCGTCCTGGGGAAACTTGTTTATATGCTGTAAGTTGATCCTTGTCTCCACACAGATGATTTGTAGCACCAGAATCCATAATCCACTCTATAGTATCAAAACCACTACTGCTAGTGAGAGCATAAGTACTACCTGAGGTACTAGAGGAGGCTGAAGCAGCAACATCTGGATGGCTCTCGGATACTGGCGAAGGCATCACAGGACCAGATGGAGGTATAATACCCCTCAAACGAGCTACAAGATCATCAAAGCGTTGATCAAACGAGGAAGCAGCTGGAGGCTCAATCTGTTCAGCCACTCGTGCAGAAGCCGGGAATCCATGCTTGGAATAGCATGTATCCTCAGTATGTCCGAAGCGATGACAAAAAGTACATGGTTGGCGAACACGATCTCCGTTCTCCAAGGATCACGATCACGAAACGAAGAAGAACCACCACGACCTCGGGATGCTGTCATTGCTGAAAATGTATGATTTATGGTAGAAGATGGGACAGCTATATGACTGAGTCTGCGAAAAGCTTCCTCCATAGGAGGAATAGTAGAGTCTGCCAGTATATGAAAACGTGTTGCCTCATATTCTGGATCACGTGCTGCCAGGAATACACCTACTATGGTGGCATTCATATAGGTCTTCTGCTGCTCAGGAGTAGACGTAAGAGGCATAAAGCTATACAGCTTCTCAAACATCCCAGTAGGGATGTATATAAAGAGTGTAGTGGCCGTCTATTCTGTTTGATAGTGAAGATATCATGTTGGAGTTGTAAGATCTTCGTCTCGTTCTTAGCTTGTGAATATGTAGCAGCAAGAATATCCCACGTCGCTTTGGTTGTGGACTGATGAAGTATATCATTGGCAATCTCTATTGCCAACGTACCTGAGAGCCATACGTTGGCATATGCATCATCCACCTTCCATGAGGCGTTAACTCCAGTCTTCTCGGTCGGTTCTTCCTCGGTAAGAATGTGTTACTCATGAACTGCATACCCCACAGTTCATAATTTGATCCATCCATCTTGACTATGGGCGTGGGACCTCTGAAGGCGTCTGTGGAGGGAACATCCACCTTGTTCTCTGACATATCGGCTTGAGAAGACTAGGACTGAATACTTGACTGGATTGTGTCTACACCAACATAAGGAGATTGGATTGCATGTGTAGACTCATGTACCCAATCTCAGCATGTAAAAGAACTAGATGACGGTGAAGATTTGCACACAAAAGCCCGCGTGAAGAAGCAAGGGCTCACGGGGCTACGCGTGCAATCACGCGCGGGATGGAGCACACAGCCGCACTAGGTGCACATCGAGCTAAGGTTGGGCGCACTAGCCGCACTAAGGCACACCGCACTTGGGGCTGGGAGCGTGAGTGCACTGATGCTGAGCATGCGAGCGCAAGAGCACTGGCGCATAAGCATACGGGAGAGAGGTGCAGCGCGCAGGAGAGGACGGAGCGGCGTGCGCATGAGAGGTAGCGCGCAGGAGAGGGAGAGGCCGGCGGGTGGGGATTTAGGGTTAGATATTCGAGCTCCGGTCTAGGACCGCCGTTATGATACCATGTTGGAAGAAATGAGTGCGTTGTTAATTCCACAAACCCTATGCTCTCTTATATAGGAGAAGCCTATAGGTAAATTACAGAAAGAGTACATAAGAGGAAAGAAAATAAAAAACAGTACAAAATAACATAACCGTATAACATAACATATATCTCTACAATGAAGAATAACTCCTTCTGGACAGTAGTTAAGAAAAAGCTCATGCTGATTGTCTTAGGAAAAAAGCCGGATCAGTGAGCCAGGAACACAGTAGGGAACTGCACTCCCCACCCCATAGATGTGAGTATCCCATACAGAGAAAAGTACATAGTGCATATTTAATTAGTCATGTAGAAACTTATTTATGTTACGTTTTATTGTTTCGTAATTACTACTTATGTTTTGTAAGACTCTGTAATTTACCCAAGGGTTTTCTCTCTATATAAGAGACCCGAGGGCTCTATGGAATAACACATCAGAGTATTATTTTACCATAACATGGTATCAGAGCCCTAACCCTAACCTAGGGTTCTCTCCACCGCCGCCCCCCCTCCCCTTCCGCCGCCGCCGCCGGCCTTTCCAGCCTCTCCCGTCGCCACCGCCGCCCGCAGGACCTCCACTCGCCGCCGCACAGCCCCTGCCGAAGCAGCCCAGCCCCCTCCCGACGCCGCCCAGCCTCCTGCCGGCGCCGCCCAGCCCCCTGCCGTAGCCGCCCAGCCGCCCCCCGGCCTCCAGTTTGCCGCTGGGACCTCCCTAGCTGTCGTTTCTTCGTGGTAGAGGCCTTCAGAGCCTCTACTCGTCACCGGGGTTCACTTCTTCACTCGGTCTCGGATAGATGTTGGATTCAAGTGCATAACGTCTACATATGCACTTGAATCCTAAAAGGTCTTGGTAGACAACTTTCTTCTGGGTCTATCAGTGGTTGTTCTTCTCCGGCATTATGTCAGAACAAAAGCTCGACATGCCCGCCATAGGTGCTTTCAAGGGTTCGGCACCAATCGTTAAAATGGACGGGACAAATTACGAACTGTGGGCGATGCAGTTCCTTAGTCTCATGAAGTCGTGTGGTAAGAAGCGTATTCTTACCGAGGACGAACCGCCGGAGAAGACAGGGATCTATGCCTCGTGGGAGGCTGATGATGCGTACGCCAAGGTTTGGCTCTCAGGTACGCTCACGTCGGAGATAGCGAATGATGTTCTTCACCAGCCCACCGCCAAGGCGATGTGGGATATTTTAGCCATGACATACTCACAGGTGCGCAACGAGACGAAGATGCTCCAGTTGCAGCACGACATATTTACCACGAAGCAAAATGGGAAGCCTCTTCATTCCCTGTACACGTCGCTTCGTGGAATGTTCGAGAAGCTCTATAGCACCATTCCGCTCACAGCCACGCCGGAACAGCAGAAGACGTTCCGCAACGCCACTATGGTTGGCGTATTACTCGCTGCCCTTGATCCGGAGTACGAGGCAGCACGATCCCAGATCCTAGCAGATGCCACCATCCCGCCGATAGAAGAGGTATACAGGAGGCTCAGTCGAGTCCCTGTTCCGTCTAGTACAGCGAATACATCTCCATCCGCAATGGCAGTTTCCAGGGGACGTGGTGCTTCGTCCTCATTTCGTGACAGAGGAAGTGGTGGACGTGGCCGTGGAGGTCGCATTCGTTCCATGTGCACTTTCTGTCGCCGTACAGGTCATTCGGAGGATACATGCTATTCTAAGCATGGCTTCCCTCCTTCTGCACGGGTAGCGGATCATACTCAAGGTCCATCTGCATCTACTCCAGATCACAGGTTCGAGGAGTTGGTGGCACGACTTCGTGATATCATGCCACAATCGTCGTCAGAGGATGCTGAGGTTTCTGATGTTGCGGCTTCAGCCTCAGCTAGTTCATCTGCCTCAGCCAGTGCCTCAGGTAGTTCTTCAGTCTCATCTACTAGTCATGATCTCACAGGATGGATTGTCGACTCCGGAGCTACTCATCATCTATGCCGTGAGAGAGATATTCTGCAGTCTTACAGAGTTGTTCAGCCTGGTCGCTCTGTACTCATTGCTGATGGCACTCATTCCCCTATCATTGGTCAGGGGGAGACGGCTTTGCTTCCCTCTATGCACTTACAGAATGTGCTACATGCTCCAGAATTCTCTATGAATCTCTTGTCGATTAGCCAGATTACACGTGATTTGCATTGTCGTGCTATTTTTGATCCATCGTCTGTTATTTTTCAGGATATACTAACGGGCAGGGTGATTGGCTGTGGCTCTGAGCACAATGACCTCTATCGTCTCGTCCATACTTCTTACGCTGGCGTCTCACTGCATTCCCAAGGCTCCGTATCTCCGTACACCTGGCATCTTCGGTTGGGTCATCTACCGCTGCAGAAAATGCGTCATCTTCTGCCTCAGGTCTCTCCGAGTTCCTCTTTTCGTTGTGACGCGTGTCAATTAGGGAAGCATCATAGGTCTAGCTTCCCCAGTCGTCAGAGTCGGAGCAGTAGCTCCCCGTTTGAATTACTTCATATAGACATTTGGGGTCCAAGTCGTGTCCCGGACCATCAGGGGCACAGGTTCTATTTGGTTGTGGTTGATGATTTTTCTAGAGTTTCATGGACTTTTCTTCTGAAAAATAAATCTGAAGCAGGAAATGTTCTTCAAAATCTTATTAATGAAATCCAGAATGTTTTTTCATCTGTTGTTAAGTATGTGCGTACTGACAATGCCTTAGAATTCTGCACTCGCTCTCTTGCTAGTTTCCTTTCTTCTAAAGGCATCATTCACCAAACAACATGTGCTTACACCTCTCAACAAAATGGGGTTGCTGAACAAAAACATCGACATTTTCTTGATATTGCTCGCACATTACTGATTCAGAGTTGTGCTCCATTATCTTTTTGGGGAGATGCCATACTTACAGCATGTTATCTGGTCAACCGAATGCCTACAACTGTTCTTGGGGAAAAGTCCCCGATCTCTGTTCTTTTTCCCGACAGAGACTTGTTTAACCTTACCCCTAGGGTCTTCGGCACTGTTGCGTTTGTCCACCGCTTATCTCCGGGACTTGATAAGCTCTCTCCTAGGGCTATCAAGTGTGTGTTTGTGGGTTACTCCAGAACACAAAAAGGATACCGTTGCTATGACCCTGTTCATAACAAGTACTACGTGAGCGCAGATGTTACATTTTTCAAACCTGTCATGTACTTCTCCCCTGCAGGTGACAGATTGGTCTCCTCCACATCACCAGATTCCACGGTCTATGTTCCTCCACCTCCAAGTCCGAGTCAATCCTCTCCTCCACCGAAACCACCACCACCACCACCATCACTCTTGCCACCACCTCCAGTTGTCCCTTTCACTAAGTTCTATTCGAGGCGGACATGCCCTGCTCAAGCTACAAGTCAACCATCCAACACGCCTCAGGTATGTTCTGATGTTAACACTAATGATGGGTTAGATAATGCACCTGTGCAGGAGCCTTTCCTACAGGAGGAAGTTCAACCAGTTAGAACGGTCCTGGATGATTTGGATCGCCCCATTGCTCACAGGAAGCAGCGAAGACAGTGTGCCTCCTATCCTCTTGCCTCTTACGTCTCCTTTCATCGTCTCACTGGGGACTTCCAGCGGTTTGCAGCTGCCGTGTCGTCAGTCGAGATTCCACGGACATATCAGGATGCCATGAAGACTGACTGCTGGCGTTTAGCAATGGAGGAAGAGATGTCTGCCTTGCGTTCTAGAGGGACTTGGTCTCTTGTCCCCATTCCTCCAGGTGCTTCCGTGGTGAGTTGCAAATGGGTATTTACGGTAAAATATCATGCGGATGGTCGTCTAGACAGATACAAGGCAAGGCTCGTGGCACGAGGATTTACTCAGACATATGGGGTTGATTATTTGGATACTTTCTCACCGGTGGCGAGACACTCTACTCTACGCATTCTTATGTCTGTTGCTGTGGTACGTAACTGGCCTATTTTCCAGCTTGATGTCAAGAATGCTTTCTTGTATGGTGACCTACAGGAGGAAGTCTACATGCAGCAGCCACCCGGGTTTGCTGCTGAGGGGGAGACTCAGATGGTGTGTAGACTTCATAAGGCTATCTATGGCCTTAAACAGAGTCCTCGGGCATGGTACCAAAAGCTCTCCCAGCTTATGGAACAGCAGGGGTTCAGAAGATCAAATGCGGACCACTCACTGTTCGTCCTGAAGACCCCTAGAGGTACTATTGTCGTTATGATATACGTTGATGACATATTGGTCACAGGAGATGATGCTCAGGGGATTGAGAGAACCAAGTCCATGTTGGGGAGCCAGTTCGTTACAAAGGATCTTGGCACAATACGTTACTTTCTGGGGATAGAATTTGCAAGAAATGCACAAGGAATGATGATGACTCAAAGAAAATATGTCACAGATTTGCTAGCTGAAACAGGGATGACTGGATGCAGACCTTCAAGTACACCTATGGACCCGAGCATGAAGCTGTACGATGAGGATACAGAGGAGGTGGACAAGAGAAGGTACAGAGAAATGGTGGGTAAGCTCTTATACATTACCATAACTCGACCGGATATTGCCTTTGCAGTAAACCGGGTGAGTCAATTCATGGAGCAGCCGAGGCAAGTTCATATGGATGCTGTGCATATGATATTGAGATATCTGAAGTCTTCCCCAGGCGCAGGGTTGCTGTTCAAGAAAGATACAGATCTGTCTATTTCAGCCTGTGCAGATGCAGATTATGCAGGATGTCCAAGGGATCGTAAGTCTACTTCTGGATTTGCTATCTTCATAGGAAGCTCCTTAGTCTCGTGGAAAAGCAAGAAGCAGACTGTTGTGGCGAGATCCAGTGCCGAATCCGAGTACAGAGCCATGGCTCAGGCAACCACGGAGATGATGTGGGTTAAAGCAGTTTTAGAAGATCTAAATGTTGATGTCCCCTTGCCTATGAACCTTCAATGTGATAATCAGGCAGCATTATTTATTGCCAATAATCCAGCCTTCCATGAGAGAACAAAGCACATCGAGGTGGATTGTCATTATACTAGGGACATGATTCAGAAGGGCTTCATTTCCACATCTCATGTCAGTTCAGAGGACCAGACTGCTGACATATTCACGAAGCCATTGCTCAAAGGACCTTTCCAGAGATGTTCGTCCAAGATGAGCATGATAGATATCTATGCTCCATCTTGAGGGGGAGTGTAGAGACTTATTTATGTTACGTTTTATTGTTTCGTAATTACTACTTATGTTTTGTAAGACTCTGTAATTTACCCAAGGGTTTTCTCTCTATATAAGAGACCCGAGGGCTCTATGGAATAACACATCAGAGTATTATTTTACCATAACAAGTCAAACGGACAGATTCCCCCAAATAAAAAGCATTCACTAGGACAATCATCCAACTGTTCACAACTCAATCGAGGGGTCATACTTAAACCTGATTCAAGAGCTCCTCAAGCTCCATGGATATGTCCATAAAAGATGGGCGTCTGGCTGGGACAGCTTCCCAGCACCTCTGCATCAACTCCAAAAGCTTAGGATGCGTATATTTTGGACGATCAGGCCGCCTGCCCTGTTAAAAACAGTGCTTTAATGAGCTATCCCTGTTAAAAACAGTGCTTAAACAGTGCTTTTAATGAGCTATCGGAATTTTTATTGCTAATATATTTTTAAAAAATTATTGCAACTAAAGCTCCACAAAGCAGCATCTCTTCGCATGTAAATATGAATATAATTTCCATTCCTCCATGCACACGTTGGAAAAATCCCACTCTTTGACCATTCGAAACTGTTTTTCAACAGTTTTTACCTCCCTCAATATGAATAATAGTATATACTTACCATATAATATATGCATGTAACTTATGCCGTTAGAATATAAAAATGCATGTAATTCTACAGCCTTCTTAGGAAAAAAACTTCCGCAGTCAATAACTGCTTGTTTTGTTTGGTGGTAAGGCTTAGTATACCTGCATAGAATTTTGATCATTTCGATCACATTTTCTTCTATCACCCCCTCCCCTCCCCTCAAGGCACATATATCGCTAATTCGATTGAAATTTGTCAAAATTTGATGCCATGAATTTCACAACCTATCTAAGAAACATTATTCTGCAAAGTCAATAGTTTGTATGCCCCTTTAAAGAAATTCTCCAATATAAATTGGACTGAGTAAACAAAGAAGTAACTGATTTGCCTTGTCTGAACTGCATGGGATATTGTCTCGATCTAATACTTTGATTGGGTGATGTGTGGCATTTTCTCAACACAAATCGAATTCAATCTAAATCAAATAGCTAGCCAAACACACTCAAGAATGATCAAAACACCCATCCCTATAGCTCATAGTTGGACGGGTAGGTTATCTTTGAAAAATGAACAACTAAAGATGTTAACTCGTTACATATCTGAATGAGGCAAAATGATGACTTTAAAAGTCAACAAGCATAAGGTAAATACAAAAAAATGCTAAAGCTTTTCAGAGTTATTTTGTATATGTCTATCTCTTATATCTTTCTTATGTAATTTGCCATATGGGATTTATCCTCTCTAGATAGGAGACCCATGTGGACTGTTGCGATAATTGTATTATTTATTTCTTTTGTCATGTTTATGTTATTTACCCATATAGCTTTTCTCCTATATAAGAGAGCTCTAGGGTTTGGAATAAACTACAATATTTTCTATGCTAGAGTCAAGTACATTCGGTCTGATAATGCTCTAGAATTTTGCAGTACCCAACTCTCTCAAGTTCTTAAGTTACATGGGATTGTTCATCAGACGTCTTGTGCATATACCTCCCAACAGAATGGAGTGGCTGAAAGAAAACAACGTCATCATTTGGATGTGACCAAAACTCTCTTGATTCAGAGCCATGCTCCTCATTCCTATTGGGGAGATGCGGTTCTAACTGCATGTTATCTAGTCAATCGTATGTCTTCATCTGTGTTAGGGGAAAAGATCACGTTCTTAATTGCATTTCCCAAGACTGATCTTTTCTACCTTACACCACGGGTCTTTGGGTCGGTCGCTTTTGTTCATCAATTCTCTCCTAGTCTTGACAAGCTCTCTCCCAGAGCTGTCAAATGTGTGTTCGTGGGGTATTCCAAAATCCAAAAGGGATATCGTTGTTTTGACCCTATTCGACGAAGTTACCATGTCAGTACGAATGTCACCTTCTTTGAGTCCATTATGTATTTTTCTCCCACAGGTGACAGACTTACTCCTTCAGAAAATGGAGAAGAGATCTACATGCCTCCTCCTCCGTCCTTACCGTGTTCTCCTCCATTACCACCACCACCACCGTCTCCTCCAGCATCACCACCACCACCACCACCGTCACCTACGTTCTTTCCTCAGGTCTACCAGAGACGACCCCCTGCTCCTGTGCCTCTTCCATCATCCAGTACGCCTGAGGTATGTACTGAGCATTTAAGTTCTTCTAATGGCATGGGTGATTTGCATGTTCAGACTGAGGTACAGGGCTGCGATGATATCTATACTCCTCATGTTGATGATGTAGATGTCTCGATTGCTCTTCAGCGGCAGAAACGTACCAGGACAATGAATCCTAAATATGGGATGGACTTTGGTTCTCATGTTTCCTTGGAACGTCTGTCCAAGGATTTCCAGCACTTTGTTGTTGGCTTGTCAGCTATAGAGATACCACGATCCTATCAGGAGGCACTACAGAGAATCCAGTGGCGCTTAGCGATGGAAGAGGAAATGGCAGTGTTACGATCGCGTGGCATGTAGAGTGTAGTCCATCCTCCACCAGGTGCGTCTGTGGTTGGCAACAAGTGGGTCTTTACTGTGAAGCATCGGGCTAATGGTAAAGTGGATCGATACAAGGCAAGGTTGGTTGCTCGTGGGTTCACTCAGACATATGGGGTGGACTATCAGGACACGTTCTCCCCAGTGGCACGTCACTCTACCCTACGGATTCGTATTACTGTTGTCGTGGTAAGAGATTGGCCTCTTTTTCAGTTGGATGTCAAGAATGCCTTTTTGTATGGTGATCTGCAGGAGGAGGTCTACATGCAACAACCACCCGGGTTTGCTGCAGAGGGGGAGTATAGTGTGGTATGTCGTCTTCATAAGGCTATATATGGTCTTAAGCAGAGTCTGAGGGCTTGGTTTCAGAAGCTCTCAGAATTGATTGAACATAAGGGATTTGTCAGATCTAGTGCAGATCATACTCTTTTTATAAAGAGAAGCCATCAAGTTTGTGTGGTCATCTTGGTGTATGTGGATGACATTGTTATCACTGGCAATGATGAACATGCATTCAAGCAGCAAAGGATCTCCTTAGACAGCAATTTGTCACCAAGGACCTGGGTACGCTCCGTTACTTCCTTGGATTGGAATTTGCATGAAATCGACAAGGTATGATTATGACACAGAGGAAGTATGTTACTGATCTGTTATCTGAGACAGGTATGACAGGATGTAGACCAGCTACTACTCCTATGGATCCTAATGTGAAGCTTTATGACGATGGGTCTGATGAGGTGGACAAGAGACGATACAGAGAACTAGTGGGGAAACTATTGTATGTTACTATTACCAGGCCTGATATAGCGTTTGCCGTGAGTAGGGTTAGTCAGTTCATGAAGCAACCCAGGCAGGGTGACATAGATGCAGTTTTTATGATCCTGAGATATCTGAAGTCATCTCCAGGTGCAGGTCTTCTGTTTAGAAGAGATACGTCTCTTTCAGTTACAGGATGTGCCGATGCAGATTATGCTGGGTGTCCTAATGACAGAAAGTCTACCTCAGGCTTTATTGTGTTTGTTGGCAGCTCACTAGTATCATGGAAGAGCAAGAAACAAACTGTGGTTGCTCGATCTAGTGCGGAATCAGAATATAGGTCAATGGCCCAAGGCAGTACTGAGATGATGTGGGTTAAATCAGTCCTGACTGATCTAACTGTTGACATACCTCTACCTATGCATCTTAAATGTGATAATCAGGCAGCTTTGTGTATAGCTAATAATCCAACCTTTCATGAAAGGACAAGCACATTGAAGTGGATTGTCACTATACTCGAGATCTGATCCAGAAGGGGCTCATTTCAACATCACATGTATCATCAGGAGACCAGATCGCAGACATGTTTGCAAAGGCTCTTGCTAGAGGTCCTTTTCACAATTGTTGTTCCAAGCTTAGCATGATAGATATATATGCTCCAGCTTGAGGGGGAGTGTTGCAATACTTGTATTATTTATTTCTTTTATCATGTTTATGTTATTTACCCATAGAGCTTTTCTCCTATATAAGAGAGCTCTAGGGTTTGGAATAAACTACTTTTCATTCTCCTATTCCACATGGACCTACGAATTATCAATCTATTCATTTCTTTTCACATGATATCTCTTATGTCCATCTCTTAAGATGGTTTGATCATGTGATAATGAGCTCGGTTGATGCACCAGTTAGAAGATGCGAGATTTGTGATGTTGAGCCAGTTAAGAGAAGGCAAGGAAGGCCCAAAAAGTATTGGAATGAGACTATCCGGAAGAATCTTAGTTATTTGGATTTAAGCCAGAGAATGACCTAATATAGATCTGAATGGAGGCAGAAAACCTATGTAGTCGACCCTACTTAATTGTAGGAAAAGGCTTTGTTGTTGTATGGAATCAAAGTGGTGGTCCTAGGAAAGAGCCATGAGACCCTCAACCTAACCCCATCCTCCTGCCCCCACCGTCATTTTGTGTCACCCTCGCCACGTGTTGCATCCCCACTTAACTCTAGTGTCACCCTCACCCCAACTTGTGTGCAACCCCTCCCATCGCCCCTCCTTCGCGTGGCCTCTTCCTCGCCATGCCACAAATGCATCCAACAGCCTCCTTGCGGTGTCGGAACCACCTCCAATGGCAACCTTGCCATGTTGTGGTTGCTACACAACTTCCCCCTTGTTGTCCAGCGACTTCATCATGTGGATTCAGTCTCCGAGCAGTTTGATTTTGGTGCTTCGATTCTAGGGTGATTTCAGACATATAATTTCACCCCATCAACTCTAACTCACCCCTAGAGTTGATGAAAACGGTTGCGCTCTGAGTCTGCATGCACACCCAATTCTCTCCATGATTGTGTAGACATTTTCGAATAGTTCTACACCTCAATCATGTCCTTGTGATCTTTTTATCTCCATGTCAGAAAGCAAGGTTGATGTATCCTCCTCCTGGGCCTTCAAAGTCCATATGTGTATTATCAAGATGGATGAGACTAATTATGCATGCAATTCATGAACATTATAGAAATCAACAAGGAGTACATTCTGAAGCAGCCTGAGATAAGCAACAAGACTGGAGTAAATGCTTCTTGGAAGCAAGATGAACCATATGGATGTGTGGCTATCTGGTACTCTCACATAAAAAAATAAATGATAATCTCCAACAATCATAGCCGACCCTACTTAATTGTGGGAAAAGGCTTTGTTGTTGTTGTTGAATCTCCAACAATCAACTAACAAAGTAAAGAAGAATATCCTCGCCGCCACATATTCTCAGGTGAGAAATGAGAAGAAGATCACGCAGCTTCAATACAACATTTTCACTACCAAGAAGGATGATCACCCTCTGCATACTTTCTACTCCTAGCTGAGGGACAAGTTTGAGAAGCTTTACACCTTCATGCCTCCGAACGTTTCCATATAGCAGCAGATAGTGTACAGGAATGCCACAATCGTAGACGCATTTCTGGTGGTGCTTGATTCACAATATAATATCGCATACACCCAATTTCTTACAGGTGGGACTATACCTCCCATGGAGGAGGCATACAACTGATTGAGTAGGATCATGATGTCCTGTACAACCACCACTTTGCAATCGCTGCATCTCGAAGAAGAGGATGATTAGCACAGTTCAAAGGATGTGGTGTACGTGGTAAGGGCGTTCACACCAGCAGTGCACCTGCTACCACTAACTTGGTCATTATGAATAGACTTGCTACCAGAAACATGGCCACCCTACGTCTACATGTTTTGATGAGCAGGTTGAGTCTATAACCACTTCTATTGATCATAAGTTCGAGGACCTTGTCTCCTTTCTGAGGGAGATCATGGCTCCTACATGTCTTCAAGCTCCTTTGGGACCTACTGATGTTGCAGCCTCTGCCTCTGCCAGTACCTCATGTATACTTATGCACTAACATAGTTGCCACATGACAGACATTTCAGACTGGATTATAAACTCCGAACATTTGATAATCTCTGCATAGTGAGAGAGAAAGAGAGAAATTCACTTCCTACGGATCAATACCTCTAGGCATATCTATAATCATTGCAAATGGGACACATTCTTATTTTACACGACAGGGGAGCATCTAATTTTTCTATGAACTTATCTATTTAGTCAATTTACCAAGGATCAACATTGTCGTGCCATATGTTGACCCCTTTTCTATTATGTTTCAGGATATACTCACGGACAAGGTGATTGATGTGTCTGTGAGAAAAGGGGTCTCAACAGATCGGTCCGATCTCCTTATGCATGCACATCTTTCATTCTTACCGGATCAGTCTCTCCGTACATGTAGAATCTTCAGTTCGACCATCTTCCTCTGCAGAAACTGTGTAGAGTCCTCTCACCTATTCATTATGTTTAATTTTCAGCACAAGGCTTGCCAGCTTAAGAGGCATCACCATTCCAATTCGTGTGGTTTTCTCAGTCATACCAGTAGTCATTTATTTGAGTTAGTTCATTTTGATATTTGGGATCCTATTTGTCCTTAATCAGCAAAGGCACGTGTTTTATCTAGTTACTGTAGAAAATAGTAGTGTGGAAGCCTATCAGGGATAGAGAAATATAGAATGTGAAAGAACGATGGGATTTAACGTGGAACCCCACACCGTGAGGAACAGTATAAAACCACGGGAGAATGCCTCTCAAGCTCTGGATCTGTATATTGCTTTATCTCTTTCTCAATTGTTACAGTAGCTTTAGGGCTTCTTATATAGCCCCACCAATAAGACCGAGTCTCACTCACAATAGATGTGGGACTAAACCAGTCGATGTGGCAATTAGACCCTAAAGGGATCCAATTACCCATATATGAAATGATGCGTACTTTAACACCCCCTCAAGCTGGATCATGCAATGCTCTATTCGGATAAATAGAAAGAAATCATTCTCTCACAAAATACAGAACACAACGAATATTATCAACTCAATGCAAACTCTGATGGATGCCAGCTCGACCTCATCTCCTTTTTCTTGGCCTTTTCTTCATTTTTTTTTGCAGACATGACCCACCGAACCCAAAAGTGCAGCCCTCCTTTTTTTGGTAATATGCCAGCCCACTTGGGCCCATAATAGGCAAAGCAAGTCCCCTCCCTTTTTGCTTTATTTCATTTAAGCAGCAGCTTCATTGGGCCTCCCCACCCCCTTTCCCTTTTTTGAACTGGGACACAGTTGGGCCTGGAAATAATATCTTCAGCAAAATAAAGCCTATTAGGGCCATATTTAAGAGCATAAGAGCCACCTCCTCTTCATGTGCATACAGGGTTTCCACGTGGGAACCCATCTAGCTGCCTCTTGCACCTTCGCAGTGGTGTCTAGATCGTTGGCACCAACACGCAAAAGCTTGCCATTGGTGTGGCTTCGATTCTCGTGGAGGTAGAGAACGTAACAGGGAGGTGTTGGCAGTAGCATCACCGACTGAGCTTTGACCGGAGCATCTTTGATGGCTTGGAGTGGCTAGAGATGCAGCCTGGAGGGAGCAACGTGGGGTCATGAAGTGCCCACGAGAGATATGTTGGATGATGGAGCCATGGGGGCACACCACTTGGAAGTGAAGAAGCACCGTCACGCCTCACGTTCTGTTGCATATCCGATTATGGGATCTTGTTGTCATATCTTGCCTATCATCAAATGATGCATGATTGTCTTCCATTCCTTGGAGCATATTTCAAATATTGAAAAGCTTGTTCCGGATCTCTCGTTCTTCTCTCGCATCCCTTGGCTTTTTCTTCTTCTAATGGCACATAGAATATCTCCAGCTTCTGATCACTAGCTCTACATGTACCTTCAGCACAATTGAATCCATATTCTGTCCTTCGGATGAATATCTACGACTTCGCTCAGAATTAGGGTTCTGGGAACCCTAGATGATTCTCGAACTCACACGAATCGTGTGGAGGCTATGCGAAATTGGGGGTTTGCCAAAAACCCTAGATTTTTCATGATCTTGATGACGATCTTCTGACCTTACAGATAAAAAATATGGCATTGACGATGGTTGCAGCCTGGATCAATAAACCCTAGAACCGAATATGTGGAATGTTGGAGTATATGTGTTATGCGTTACTTATGGTGTAGATGGGTAAATGAATACCACATCCAATTGTTTAGTCCCACATCGACCGTTTGTAGGATGTGGAGACTCGGTGAGAGCAATACAAGAAGCCTCACACCCTCTGTATTCAGTGAGAAAGTGCAATGCATACATCAACCCTTTGAGGAGTTCTCCCGTGGTTTCAACCCGCTCCTTAGGGAGTAGTGTTCCACGTTAAATTCCGAATTCTCAATGTTTTTATCCTTATTTCTCTGATCAAGCTTCCGCATTATATTTTCTAACATTATATCAAAGTGGGTTCAATTCTCAAGGTTTTTCATGTTCTTTATTTCTTCGAGATTCGGTTGTAAGTGTTTGTACTTGAAAATTCATTCTGTGGAGATTATTTCTTCAGGAGAAAGTTCCGATTGTTCTCTACAAGGGTTTCAGAAGATATTACAGCACCTTGAAACCATATTTTTGCATGAAAGTGATGCCTAGGGTTCGTTAGATCGAAACCTTAGAATTCAAGGCACCAGTTTGTTCCAGCTAGGGTTTCTGGAACCCTATAGCATTCCGTGCCTCCTGTTTGAAAGCAGCAACTCCGAAGAGCACCTCCATCCTCCAAGTCGGAGGCTACTCATCCACGTTCATCTTCAACCCATTTCAAGCGGCGAGTGCACGAGAATTTCCAGACCCAACGAGCGCAGAGCTCCATGTTCGAGGCAACAATCCTCCTAGGTGAAACCCCTGACGTCCTTGTTCGAATGCTCCAGCACTGGACTTGGGCCCTTCCAAAATCCCATGTCATCGTCGTTCGCATGCTCAAGAGTGATGCATCAGGCATCGTCGCCACATCCAGACCAACAGTAGTGGCCCATCATGTGGCGGTTTTCTCACTGATTTAGGCGGCACCGCCGCTTAGGGATGCACCTCCGATCTTTAGCTCAACCACGGCACCGCCTTCACCTCCGAACTCCTCTCCCTAGGCGGAACCCTCCAAGCTACCAGTGGCAGGCGATGCCCCTTCGCCTGCCTCCATCGCACGCGCACCTCCCCCTCAATAGCATCTTCGCGTGGGAACCATCTTGCGGTGCAGATCTTCAAAGCAATCGCTCGAGGGGATCGCGCACAACTCCTTCGCGCGAGCGGCGGTGTGTTTGCGATGGAAGGGTTCCCAGGGAACCCTAAATAGAGCCCAAGGGCGATGCGGGCCTTAAAAAATTTCCCTTTGCTACATATTCCAGCCCAAATGGGCCATGTTTTGCTAAAGAAAATGGGAGAAACAAAATTAGAAAGGGCCCAAGTGGAGTGAATGATTTTAAAAAAGAGAGTGGAAAAAGAGAGAGGATAAAAAAAGGGAGCCCAGTCCGTGTTTAAAAAAAGGGGATGTGTGAGCTAGGATTTTGGGCTCAAGTTGGGTTGGGGGAGAAAAAAAGGAGAAAGAAAGATAGCCCAATTGGGTCGTGTTGCATTCTTTGTCCTATTTGGATCGTGTTTCAAAAAAAGGAGGAAAAAGGTACGTATAAAAAAATCATACACAAACAAAAAAATGCGAAAAAAAGACATCAAAAAATGAAAGGAATGCCTTACTTTAAAAAAATATGAAGGCTATCAAAAATGAATGAACTATCCAGAAAAGTCTTATTTGAAAAAAATGATTGAGAAGAAACGCCGAGAAATTGTGACGGCTTATGTAATGCTTTGTTTCTCCCCATCTTCGTATGTTTTCTCCCAACTTTGTCGATGCCATTGTTTTCCAACAAGTATGGGAGAAAGGGGGGTATTGTGTAGAGTCATAGGTCTGTTCCAGATAAAGATGTAAGATTCCATGCCAAATTTTCCCGACTCTACAGAAGTTCCAGACTCGATGATCAGATTCCGAGTCCTTAGTCAGATGTGCACATGTTTGCCATCACTATTTGTGGCCCCCATATTTGTTTATGGTCAACGTTTTCATGTTTTTCATAGGGAATCCAGAGTACAGATCTCATTCCCTATGCCAAGTGGGCTAGGTTTTCATGTTGTTTTATAGAAACTCTGAAGTGGAGATCCCATTCTCTGAGCTAGTATGGGAGAGACCCAGTTCTCTGACGATGAGATTTCTCCATACTCCATTCTCCACTCCAGCAACCATGGGCTCTGACAAGGATGTCTCTACGACTTTTCCAGTTCGGCACTTCGAAGATGAAGCAGTTGTACACATGATCCAGTCTTTTACATGTTGCGGGCCAGAGTTCTCCAAGTGGAAACTCATTCAGTTTCAGTGTCTCTGACAGGCGCAGTTCAAAGCACACTCAGTTTAACTCACACTCCAGCATGTTTGATCCTCTTCACCTGCATGACATGAGAAGCAATGTCCTCAATAGCATCCAAAAGTTGTGCATGACGAGTTGATATTGTTCGCAGTGTCCTGTAGCATGAGTTTGAGATTTCTTTCTATTTGTCCAAGTTGAGCATTGCATGCCCCAGCTTGAGGAGTGTTCTAACTAAATTGAGATCACACATGATCTCTTTATTTAAATAAAAATGCGACAATCGAATAAAAATTAATGGATAAAAATATCAAGCCCTATATGTTAATTTTGTGCTGCATCAAGATGAGATCTAGTTGTTTAGTCCCATATCAATCGTTTGTGGGAGGTGGAGACTCGGTGAGGGCTATATAAGAAGCCACACATCCTCTATATCCAGTGAGCAAGTGCAATGCATACATTAGTCCTTTGAGGCAGCAATGCATACATTAGCTCTTTGAGGCATTCTCTCGTGATTTCATCACGTTCCTTAAGGAGTAGGGTTCCATGTTAAATCTCGAGTTCTCGATGTTTTTATCTTTATTTTTCTGATCAAGCTTTCGCATTATATTTTCTAACATGGAACAATTTTTTTCTCGAACTTTCTAATATATCTTCAATATCAACGAACAACATAATATAACTTTAAGAACAAATCCAGAATTAAAACCTACTCTAATACCATGTAGAAAATGGTAGTGTAGAAGCGTATCAGAGAAAGAAATATAGAACTTGGAAGAACACTGGGATTTTACATGGAACCCTACTCCGTAAGGAGCATGATGAAATGATGGGAGATGGCCTCTCAAGGGTCAGATATGAATATTGCTTTATCACTTTCTCAATTGTTACAATGGGTGTGGGGCTTCTTATATATCCCAACTAATAAGACCGAGTCCCCCTCATAGTAGATGTGAAACTAAACTAGCATATGTGGTAATTAGACCCTAGAGGGATCCAATTACCCATCTAGGAGATGATGCATACTTTAACAGTTACTGCAGATTTTTCCAAACATTCTTGAATTTTTCTTTGAAAAAACAAGGTTGAGGATGGTTCTGTTATTCAAACTTTTATTATAAAATAAACAATATTTTTCTTCTATTATTAACTATGTCTACCCTCACACGATATAGGAGTTTTTTATCATTCATCTCTCATTCTTGTTTTTGAGGTGATGCGATCATTACTACCTGATATATGGTCAACTATATGGCGTCGTCTGTGTTAGGAGAAAATGTTCTTTTTTATTGTGCATCTTGATAAAGATCTCTTTTCTTTAATATCTTGTGTCTTTGGCTCTGTAGATTTTAGTCATCATCTGACTCCTAGTCGTAACAAGTTCACTCAGAATTATCAAGTGTGTTTTTGTTGGTTACTCCCGGAGCTAGAAAGGGTGGTTCTTTGATCATGTCAGACAGAAGTATATATCAGTGTTGATGTCACCTTTTTTTGAATCCATTATGTAATTTTTTTCCCACAGGTGACAGGATGACTTCTTCTGAATCTGGTAAGGAGGTTTACGTTCTACCTCCTTCCTCTCCACCTCTCACCACACCTCCTCCTCATGTGGATCAAACTTTGCCATGTTGCTACATTCATAAGCTGACTATTATACACCCTGCTCGTGTGTCTCTCATCATCCACCATGCCCCGATTATATTATGAGTACTTGGTTTCGAATGATGGCATTGTTGATTTGTCTGTACAGCAGGAGATTTTATAGGTTGAGCATGTAACACCTCAGGAGAGTAACGTACATGAGATAAATTATCCAAAGGATCTTGATTAACCCATTGCTTTTCGAAAGAGGAGGCGACTTGTGCTACGTGTCCTCCTACAACCCGTGTTTCATTTAGGCGTCTTTAAGAGGATTTCAAGAAGTTTGTGGTGGGATCGTTTATAGTTGTGATCCCATGCACATATTAGGAAGATTGCGAGACAGTGGCATCATGCTATGTAGGAAATGGTTATGCTCCGGTCACGTGGCACATGGAGCTTAGTTGTTGCGTCATAAGGGACGTCTGGGATTGACTGTAAATGGGCATTTACTAGAGATGCAAACTCTTGGAGTATATGCGTCACTCTTGTATAGATCGATAATTGGATCTCTCCAGTGTCCAAATACCATATCCAGTGGTTTAGTCTCATATCTATTATCTATGGGACTTGGAGGGTTAAGGGAAGCTATATAAGAAGCCCCAGACCGATTGTATCAGATGAGAGAAAATGCAAGGAACACATCAGCCCTTTGAGTCGTTCTCTTGTGGTTTCATCCCACTCCTCACGGAGTAGGGTTCCACATAAAATCATGGTGTTTCTTTAATGTTTATTCTGTATCTCTGATAGTACGCTTCTGCATTCTTCGTTTTCTAACATGGTATCAGAGCAAGTTCGATTCTCGAGGATTTACTTTATGTTCGACATTTGTTCTTGAAGATCTGTGTTTGAAGATTATTATTCATGTTCGTGATCAAGTTCAAGATTTTGTTCTAAGGTTTCTTAAAACCCTAATGTTCATTGTTAACGCTAATCTGATCATTTCCAGAATCTATTTGGATTTCTGAAACCGTATAGAAGTGTGTGCTTCAGTCTGTGCACAGAGCGGGGTCGGTTTTGTTTGGAAAATTGCCATCAAGAAAGTTCTTGGGTTCCTTATGCAACCCTAAGTCTCCAGAAAAATAACTTCCAAGCATCGATCTACAATCTTGGAGGTGGCTTCCTCACGTTGCGCATCTTCCAGGCAACAAAGATGGGTTCCTGTCAGAGAACCCATCTCCAAAGATCCTAGCACAACCATGTCGTGTGATCTTCCAGTACCCTCTACAAGCAGCAGCATCAATGCATCCTCAAGCATCCAGCCGCAGTTGCATTGTTGTGATGCATCTCCTCAAAAGTTTCTCAAGTACTCCAATTAACATTATATCCAGGTGCTACCCTCTCCTGACAAGTAGCAACATCTCGATCAACCTACTAGGTTCCCAAAACCCAACGATAGTGTAATCAAGGTTTAAAATCTAGATTTGGATTTCAATTCAAGATGGCGAAAAACGAAACAATTCTGAATTTTCACCAATTTCAACCAAAATCGGTCTAGATTTGTGAAGGGTTCATATAAAAATTTCGATTTCGGTTTTGGTGGAGTATCGAAATCGAAGTTTTGGTGAAATTTGGTCAAAATTTCATGAAATTTGAAACACTTAGCATAAGACGAAGAAGAAATAGCAAAGGTGACGTCGGCCACCAACACCTTCTCTCGTGTCATCGTGTGCAAGCCCTTGTCGAGAAACACAACCCCGTCACATCTCCGCCACAACCATAGGCGGCATTGACTATTGTACCTTCATACAATAGCAGTATGAGGATGTTGGCTGTGAACAAGAAAAAAATACAACGACGAGACACTCTGAGAGGATCCCACGTGCACCATCTCCTGCCGAGCAGCCATCTGCGCCAACCAAGCATCATCTCCCAGGCGATTAGTGGCACCAGGACGCATGCAAGCATGCCTTCCTCTTCAAATTCCCAGACGACGACGGCATCTCACATAGATGAACCCTATCGGGGGCTGCAAGATGGGTTCCTCCCAACGAAGGGAAACCCTATTTCTAAGAAGAGAAGGAAGGGGCCACATGCATTGCTTGGCATTTCAAAAATTAGAAAGTGGGGTCATTTATTTTCGGCCAATGATGGGTCATTCTGCTCTGTTTAAAAAAATTGAGGGGGGAGAGCAGCCTAGTTGCTCTGCTGTAGATTTGTGCTCAAGTTGGGCCCCATTGCTTTAAAAAAATAAGGGAAATTTTCTTTTGAAAAAGAGAGTGCGTAATAAAACATACGCTAAAAAAATACAAATGAAACAGCTATAACAAAAAGAAGAGGAAATAGTCGAGAAAAAAAGATCATACAAAAAAAATACATACGAAACAAATGATTTTTAAAAAATTTGCGAGAAGAAAAGCCGAAAAAATGTGAGATCGACTTATGTAGTTCATTGTTCCCCCTGTCTTCGTGTCTTCTCCCAATTTGGTTGACGTCATTGTTTTCCAACCAGTATAGGAGAAAGGAGGTATTGTGTAGAGCTCTATAGACCAGATTTTAAGATTGTCTAAATTCCTGACCAACCAGATTTCAGACTCTACAGTTCATATACAGACTCGACAAATTGTTTCAGTCTTCAATAAGATTGCAGATATGTAATCATCAATTGTGTGGTCCCCGTCTTTATTTTTGGTCTCAGAGTTTTCATGTGATCCATAGGGACTCCAGAGCAACGTTTTAAATTTCGATATCGGGTATCATATTGATATCATGTCAAAATAAAATTTCGATGAAACTTCGTTGATATTTCGCAACAACTTTTGTGAAGGAATGACCGAAAATGCTCTCATATCGACATTTCACTCGAAATTTTGATTCCTTCTCAAATCAAAATTTCACGAAATCTGAAACCATGTTCCAGAGTAGAGATCACATTTTATATGCCATGTTGGCTAAGGTTTTAATGGGATTTCATAGGGACTCTAGAGTAGAGATCACATTCTCTGAGTCAGTATGGGAAACACTCAGTTCTCTGACGATGAGACTTTTCAGACTCCATTCTTCAGTGATCTGGACTTCGAGGAGGATGTTTCCACAGTTTTTTCAATTCGACCCTTCAGAGATGGAGCAGTTGTCCACATAATTCAGTCTTCTACATGTGTCGAGCTAGAGTACTCCGACGAGGAGACACATTTCAGTGTTGTTGACTCTGACAGACGCAGTACAGAGCACATGTTCTCCGATGAGGAGACACAGTTCGACCCGCACTCCAGTCGTTTGTTCCTCGTCATTTGCACGACATGAGAAGCAACGTCCTCGACGTCAACCGACAGTTGTACGTTGAGTTGATATTGTCGGTAGTGTGTTGTAGCGTGAGTTTGAGATTTCTTTCTATTTGTCCAAGCTGAGCATTGCATGCTCCAGCATGAGGGGGGTGTTGGAGTATATGTTTCACTCTTGTGTAAATGGGTAATTGGATCCCTCCATTGTCCAATTACCACATCCCATGATTTAGTCCCACATTTGCTATCTGTGGGACTTGGAGGGTCAGTGGAGGCTATATAAGAAGCCCTAGATCCATTGTATCGGATGAGAGAAATTACAGTGAACACATCAGCCCTTTGAGGCGTTCTCCCGTGGTTTCATCTTGCTCCTCACGAAGTAGGGTTCAATGTAAAATCCGGATGGTTCTTTAATTTTTATTATATATCTCCGATATTACGCTTTTGCATTCTTCGTTTTCTACCATAAATATATACAGGGATATACGTATCTGATATGCTACGATACCCGTTTATATATATTTTGGCATGTCTTTGTACCGATATGAATAGCACTTTGATATCTGCAAACGTATGTATCCGTAACCATATATACGTTTTCATATAGATATCAATGTAAATTTATTTTTAACCATATATAACATAATTTTATACTTCCCCTATAGTTGGTATAATTATTGCAGCATAAGAATATTTAGTATATACATATCATGTGTATTCCATCAAATATATATTTATTTAAGCCTAACTATAGAGTAAAAAAGTTCTAAGGCTTATCCCACTATGAGTAGGATCAGGGCTACATGGATTCTTGATCAAATCCATGTTGAAAGATTAGACTATTTTTACACCGGTTGTCGACTACCTAACACAACCCCTGCAATAGGAGGATTTGAACCATGATCTTTTTGGTGGTAGACACACGGTACTACCAGCATACCATTTTAAGTGGGTAAGCCTAACTATAGAGCATTTCTAATATTATTCATATGTGACCATGGTATGAAAAAACATGCCTTAAGGCGTAGCCGATCCTTTTTAGCATCGAGGCGTGTCTCGGTCCAGTCCAGTGAGGTGTGTGCCTTAGGAGGCTGAGGCGTAGCCTCGAGGCGTTCCGCTTCGAGGCGGTCAAGGCATTTTGCGAGGCATTATTGCTTTTTGAGGTATTTTTTATGATTTTAATGGTTTAGTTTGAGAAGTTTATAAATATATGCTTCTTTAGAATAATGATTATACGAGATAAATGCCTAAATCTGATGTTTCTTTTGTGCCTATAACTTCATATTTACTATTAGTTGTGTCCAACTATTTCGCAAATTCTTACTATTTCTCTTTTAATAAATGAAATCATAAATATCAAATCAAACTGTTAAAAAATAGAGAATGCGGAAGCGAATGATAAATAAAGCATAATCAAGAAAGAATAAACATGGAAGAACAAGGATTTTTACGTGGAACCCTACTCCCTAAGAGCGGATGAAACCACGAGAGAACACCTCAAAAGGCCAGTGCGTCTATTGCACTACTTCTCAATAGATACAGGAGGTCTGGGGCTCCCTATATAGCCTCCACAGAGTCTCCAAGTCCCACCACTGGTAGATGTGGGACTAAAGACTGGATGGAGTAAATGGATCCTGAAGAGATCTATTTACCCATCTCCCATACATATGGCGTACAACCAAATACTCCAACATTGCCCCTCAAGCTGGAGCATGTAATGCTCAACTTGGACAAACAGAAAGAAACTCAACTCATGCTACAAGACACTACGGACAATATCAACCCAACGCGCACAACTGTCGGCTATTATCGAAGATGTTGCTTCTCATGTCGCATAGGTGAAGAGGACAAATGGGTTGAAGTGTGAGTTTGTTGAATCTCCTCGTCGAAGAGCATGTGCTCTGAACTGCGCATGTCAGAGTCACTGCAACTGGAAATGAGTCTCCTCGTCGAAGTACTATGGCCCGCCACAATAATGTGGGCAACTGCTCAATCTCTGAAAAAGGGCCTAACTGAAAAAGGTCGTGGAAGTACAATCCTCGTCGAAGTCTACAGTTGCTGGAGAATGGAGTCTGAAAGAAGTTGCCTCATCGGAGAACTGGGTCTCTCCCATCTGACATAGAGAATGGTACTCTACACTGGAGTCCCTATGATACCACATGAAAACCCTTGCCCACATGGCATAGCGAATGGTCCTCTGCTCTAAAGTCCCTATGGCTCACATGAAAACTCTGTCCTGACAACACAAGAAGAATGATGGGGACCACGAAATTGAAGATCTCATACATGTGCGTCTTGAACTGCAGACTCCGAAACTGACGTCGAGTCTGAACAACTGATTATCTGTAGAGTCTGGAAAATCTGAAGGGCCTCTGGAATCTCTGAATCTGGACTCTACATAATACTTCCCTTTCTCCCATACTTATCGGAAAAACAAACATCGACAAAGTTGGGAGAAGATAATATAATACATAAGTATGTGGAGAAAATAAAACATCACAAATGCATATTTCAATTTTTCAAAAAAAAAATCCGACTTCTCAAATTTTTTTTTGAAATTTTTTTAGTGGTTTCAATCATCATTTTTTTCCGGCTATTTCCAAACATTCATCATTTTTTTTCAAAACAATTTTTTTAACTTGTGTACGACTTTTTAATTTTTTAATTGTACGCGCCTCTTCTTCTTCCTTTTTTCTTTCTTTTTTTTCCTTTTTTGAATGCGTACGGCTTTTGTAGTGTACGTGCTTTTGTTTCAAAACAATGTTTCTAATACACACATGGCCCAAATTAGACTAAACTTCTCTCTCAAAAAAACTCTCTCCCCCTTTTTTTAATACATGGTCCAAATCACGTTTTTTTTTCTAAACAGACCATAGTTTTAAAAAGCGCCGCCTCAAGGCGCTGAGGCATACGCCTCAAGGCGCTGAGGCATACGCCTCAAGGTGATGCGAGCCTAAAGCACCTCGAGGCGTGCGCCTTGAGACCTATGCCTGTTGCGTACGCCTCACCTCTTCGTGAGGCGCTCGAGGCGTGAGGCGTTCGAGGCAAGGCGGAGGCGTAAGCCTCGAGCATGAGGCTTTTTTTTAGCTTTTTGGTTATGTGTTTTGCACATGACCCTATTTTTTTCCCTAAGCATTATTTTTTTAATGTTTGTGTTTTTGTTTCCATGTTAAACCTTGCATAATGTAGCTCCATACAAAGAGAATAGATAGCTTGCAACAAACAAAATTACATGATCTTGTAAATATCATGTTCAGTTTATCATACATCTGCACATACTAGTTCTATTGCACACATATTTGAATTTGAATTATAATAAGTATTTTATATTAGTTGCAAGTTTGAATGTTGCTGGCTCTATGATCAGCATCTTTCTCACCAAATCTTTAGCATATACCATATTGAGAGCCATGGCGTAGTTTCCAAATATATGGGTCCATGTCCATCTAGTATAGCTTGGAAAATTTTCTTATCGATATCTGTGACATACATTACATTAGCCACAAAGAGCTGGCACATCAACATTTTTGGCATTAATATAAAGTTGTGAATATAAGAATAGTTATTATAAGATGATAAGATCGTTAGTTGCGAATCTTAGAATAATCGTTTATGTATTGTTTGTATCTCTTGCTAGTGTGAAATTATTTTTGAATGTGATTTTGGCAAACTTAAATATTATTATATTTTTCTAATGTATTTTGCTTTAGTTTTATTTTTTTCAAAAAAATTGAGGCTTACGCCTCGACCGCCTCGAGGCTTACGCCTCGCCTCAATTTTAGAGAAAACGCCTCGGACTGCCTCACGCTTTTTTAAACCTTGAAACCGACCCAACAGGACCCTCCCTCTCCTCATTTCTTTTCTTTTTTTATAAATAACCATTGGGCCTGTCTTAGGGTTCCCAACTCTTCACATCCATGCCGCCCAAGGGGTTCCCAATGGGGAACCGTTTCATTTCTCGTCGTTGCTGGAGGAAAACGTGGAGGGAGGCAGTGCCCTTTGCGCCGCTGCTGTCGTGTGGTGGTGTCACCTGGCGCGAGAAGGGGGAGACCTGCGAGCTGAGGAGGACGGATGGCTTCGCCTGGACCCTCTGTTGGAGGCCTTGCGCTCTCGAACACCGCCGCCCCTATCGGGGCTTCTTCTTCATGTGTCGTCGTCGATGGATACCGGCAGGAAGGAGGAATCCGCCTGGAGATCTGGAGGTCAAGGAGGGCACGTGAGCCTGAGGGTTTCGTTGGAGAGTGCGCAGAGGAGGTCTTCGCATGTAGGCACTGTGCGCGGAACCTGTGCATAGGGATGAGGTACGCGTGACCGAGGATGCACCGCCAGAAATCGCGTTGGTTGGAGATGAGCAAGGGGTTGCTTCCAAAGGGGCTCTGCGACCTGCTTGCTTTGCGCGAGGAGGATGGGTCCTCCGCTAGGGTTGGGTCTTTTGCTTTCGCGCGCGAACTTCTTGGGTGTGGAAGATGCATCTCCTGGAAAGAGAAGGGCACCATGAGTGCCCCCGCCTACTGCTGTAGAGGAAGGCGATGCTGCCGCCTGCGGGATTTGAGCACTGTTGTGTAGATGACGACAGGACATAAACATAGATTAGGGTTCCAGATGGGAACCCTAGAATCTTAGATCTTGAACTTGATAAAAAAAACTCTTCTCGAACAATCTTCAAGAAACAACCGAATCTCGAAAAAATAATGAACATAAAAATCCTCGAGAATCGACCCGCTCTGATACCATGTTAGAGAATAGAGAATGAGTAAGCGAATGTTAAACAGAGCATAATCAAGAAAGAATAAACATGGAAGAACAAAGATTTTTACGTGGAACCCTACTCCCTAAGGAGCGGGATGAAACCACAGGAGAATGCCTCAGAGGGTTGGTGTGTCTATTGCACTTTTCTCAATGGATACAGGAGGTCTAGGGCTCCTTATATAGCCTCCACAGAGCCTCCAAGTCCCACCACTAGTAGATGTGGGACTAAAGACTGGATGGGGTAAATGGATCCTGGAGAGATCCATTTACCCGTCTCCCATACATATGTCGCACAACCAAATACTCCAACACAAACAATACTCATAAACTTAATGAGCTTTGCAATATATCATGTAAAACGAAATAGATAGGGTTCATGATTTATCATGTTTTCATATATTATATGTTTGACATATAACATAAATTTCTTCAATGTGTATTTAATCGTACTTTTAGTTACAATAATATTTCAAAGGTTTGCTTGAAATGGATAAGATTCACGGTTTCTTATGCGGACATATATTAGACACATAATATAAATTTCTTTGACGTATATCTAATCGTACTTTTAATTACAATAATATTTCAAAGATAGATATGTACAGTTTAATTCTTTCACAACATTTATAAACAATGAATTCATCTTTGATTGGAAGAAAATGTGTAACAAGGAATAAGATGTTCTATCTTCTATTCAGGTGTTCTTATCTCTAATATTTCATCATATTTTATAGTGTAAGTATTATATACTGGGCAAATAACAAATAATTACATTGGCATATATATAATTATAGTTTTTTGTATATCTTTCTATATAAATTGAGGCTTACGCCTCGACCGCCAAAAGACTACGCCTTACCTCGATTCCGAGGAAAATGCCTCGCTCTGTCTTTCGTCTTTCCAAACCTTGTATTTGATCCGTATCTGTTTTACATATGTATCCATTTATTAAGGATATGATACGTAGTTTTCATATCCGTCAATATCCACATCCGTATTTGTATTTAAAAACAAATAAGGATATGGTATCACCTATATTAGACAAGGCCGTAAATGTTGGTTTCGATCGTCATTTCTGTGACTAGCCGAAACAGAATTTCGGTGGAATTTCGGTCAAAATCGATCAAAAATTCGGTCATTTTTGTACTAGGATCCCCATATTTCGGTCATTTCGACCATTTCGGTCGAATTTTGATTTCGACAGGATATTGATATTCGACAGAAATTCGACCGAATTTCGCTGAAATTTGAGGCCATGATATTAGTATATGTATCCATATGTTTGCATCCCTAGTCTTTACAGTGAAGCATTGAGTAGAAGGTGGTATTTATCACTACAAGTCTAGGTTTGTGGCACGTGGGTTCACGCAGACATATATGAACTATCATGACACATTTCTCGCATGGCTCATCATTCTACCCTTCGAATCCTCCTCTCAATTTTTGTGATAAGCTACTGGTCACTTTCCCAACTTGATGTCAAAAATTCTTTCCAGTATAGGAGGAAATCTATATGCAACAGCCACCTGGGTTTGCTACTAAGGAGTATCAGAAGATGTGCATACGTTAAACGACTATTTATGGCCTTAAACAGAGTCCCAAAGCATGGGTTTAAAAGCTCTCGAACTTGATACAATAGCAATCGATTGCAGATCACTCCCTCTCTGTACACAGGATACAGAGGTATTATTGTCATTTTGATTTATGTTGATGATATCATTGTTATAGGAGACGACCTACAAGGCATCAACGAGTCTAAGGCGTTCTATGGACATCAATTTGTCACCAATGATATTAGCGAACTACGATACTTCATTGGGCTTGAGTTTGCCAGAAACTAGAGAGGTCTTGTGATGACACAAAGGAAGTACGTTATACATCTCATTCTACAGACAGGGATGGCAAATTGCATACATGCCACTACTCCCAAGGATCTCAGCAAGAAGCTCTATGACGGTAATATGACGAGATGAAGAGGAGCTACATGGAGCTTGTTGGGAAGCTCCTCTATGTGATATCTAGGTTCCAAGCTGAGCATGATTGATATCTGTGTTCCATCTTGAAGGGGAGTGTTGAGAGTTACTTTTTATTTGGCTATCTCTTGTGTCTTTCTAATGTAATTTGTCATCTAGGGTTTCTCCTCTGTATATAAGAGAGCTCTATGACCCCTTGAATTCATTCATTTCTTTCCACAAAAGCAAATCTCGAAGTTTCTAATTATGGGATTTTGATTGTCAAAATTCTTCTTAGGGTATGAAGAGAATGATCAATTCTCACTTCCTAAAGCTTTTTTTTCTAAAAAGTCGTAGAATGCATCATCAGTAACCATATTTTACAAGAAAGTTACAAACCTCCCTCACACCTAATGCAGCTTGCAGTGGTGTCATGCCTTCATAAGGAAGCTGCAACAAGAAAAAGTGTAAAATTCACCCATATATTGTTGACATAAAACCAGAACAAATGATATCTTGTAGCATGCTTGGATAACCGAATGTGTAAAATGTACCCTGGATGTCACAAGCTCCCATAGTACTATAGCGAAGCTGAAAACATCTGCCTTCTCATTGTATGGCTGATGGTTAATAATCTTAACAGGCACCAGAAAAAGATTTTAGAAAGGGAAAAGTTATTTCTTGGCGAAGATAAAAAACACGATATTGTGATATATTATAAAAAAAATGACGGAATGCCAAGTAGCTATCCTTTAACGAATGCACTTAAATCAAAGCATCAAGGAATTTATTATATGATTCTAAAAGTAGCAAATATAGGATGGACATTACTTATTGCATAAGAAGCAATGGCTCAGATATCAGAACAATGATTGAAAACCATGATAGAGCAAGCACAAAAAGGATGATGAACTAATGCTGTTACATTGTTGATTTCCCCAGTTTAAAGTAATTAGTTTATTACTAAATGTAAGGATCATTTGGGTGCTTCCATTTTTATCCACTCTTATTATGTGATGTGAATGCAGGTACTAACCTCTGGAGCCATCCATCTGTAAGTTCCCGTTTCTGCAGTCATTACATCCCTCTGAATTTTGTAAACGGGCAACACCAAAATCAGATACTTTAACAACCTATAAAAAAATAATCATAGATCAGCTGTTGATCACATACATGGCTATTCCTGAATCATCGGAGTAGTAGTGTGATGCTTGCTTGTGAAACAACAATAATTGTAATCTATACATACTACTAAAGCTGGGTTCTCCCAGCTTTAGTCCTGGAAACGACACATGGTATAATGTGGGGTGATTTCTCTCCCTTTTTCCTTGCGCATCTTCTCCCTCCCCTACACCTCTTCGCTGACTCTGCAACCAGCTCCTCATGCGCCTCGCAGATGATGCAGGAGCTGCACCGCCCCCTCCCCATCCAAGACCTCCATCCTCGCCTGCCTTCTTCTCCACCCCCTCCACCTCCACTCCACTTCCCCTCTTCTCCCCTCCTCCTTGACCACCGCCCATTATCTCTATGACGTTCCCCTCCTCTCTCCTTCTCCGACGAGGGCTGCACGAAGGCCATTGCCAACACCGTCTGTGAATCTCCGGTCCTTCAAGCATCGTGCCATCATCGAGGTCGACAACCCCCATGTCTCTCGAGCTCACCAAGAGCCTGCACGTTACTGTTGCAATCATAATGCGGCCTCCGGATGTTCGACCAGGCCCTCTCCGCTCTTCCATGTGTATATCCCTCTTTGATTTACATAGGTATACTGCCATCTGCCATGTTTTTAATGTGTTCTTTGTTCTTATCGTCACCGACACATCTTGATCCCCCAAGTTTAACGACCACTTGCCTCAGCCTCTCTCCCATCTCCTTCTTCCCCTTCACTGACGAGAGGCGGGGGCTCTTACCTGTGTCATCTCGGGATGGCCAAGTGGTTCCAACTGCAGAAAGTCTTCTCCCTCTTCTAGACATCCTTGCCCCTGTCGACCGACATCTCTGTGGAAACCCTCTCCAGTGAGAAGTTCACGATAGGTACCTTCCAGACCCATTGGCCGACCTTCTCTCCCTTTTCTCCAACCTGAAATTTTTTTGGCTAATTGATTGATGCACACACAATCATCTCAATGGTGTAGTTCATGATGGCCATGGGAGATGAAAAAGAGGAGATGATCCCCAACCCCACCTCTTAGCTTCTTCCGGTGCACCTAGATTGTTGATGGTTATGAGATTATGTTCAATTTAATTTAGCTCCACAACGACGATGCAATTTTTGATATCTTCGATAATAAAATGATATTTTTGGGGGTGTGATTTATCTACTCTAGATAAGAGTATGTACTGGAGCAAGAATTCATTGTTACTTTTTGTGGAACATGGTGTTACTTTAAAGAGTGTTTGAGCCATCTTTTATACACAAAATAATGTGTGAACTCTTTATATTGTGATATTTGAAACTACATGTATCCTGTCACATTTTCATATACACTGAAATTGAACAGTCACAATGGTATAAAGAATTTGATTCTTTGTTGTTTTGTTTTCCTTTATGTTATCCATTTAAAAAAATATGGTCCTATTAGAAATGGTCATTCCTTAATTAGTATGTTATCAATTTTTTGTTAACGTTTGTATAATTTACAAGTGATATCGGACATGTAGAATATTTGGGTTCGTCACTGGTAGAAAGGTTAGTTAGAATTGTACTATATTTTTGTTTTATATATATAACTATTTATATCTCATTATCAAGTATTTATGAATGTAGATATCTTCAGGGATAAAACATTGTGTAATAGAAGTGTTGTGTATTTTTTTGTCAGTTTTTTTCGTAGCATGATGAAAAGTGGATATATTTAAGATGTTGTTTATGCTTCGTATACATTTTTAGCCACAACTAACAACTTTTGATTTTAGTTGGGAATTCTTTCATGTAATGTATTCCTATTCCTTTAAAAGTTGTCTAGATTGAATATATAAGAAATAGTTTGCCATTATCACTTTCTGATTGAATCTATAAGAAATAATTTGTCTTTATCACTTGATGACTTCATGTTCGTGTATATGAATTCATTTTTTAGGTTCTTCCTTTGTGATGTTTAATTTGTTGGCTGGTAAAGAATGTTATTGAATGATTATTTTTTCTTTTATTTGTCAAAGCTTTATTTATTGTTTGTTAATGAATATTATTGATGTATTGCACGCTAATATTAAATAAAATTGTTGAGATCATCATTTTTGGATATTAGTTAGGAAAGCTTAGGAAATGTGTTGTTAGCATCTTATGCTTGATGTCTTCATGTTTATACTTGGAAATTGTGTTTTTAAAATTACGGTGAGTTTGTTTTTTGTTTGTTCCCTGGTGACTGAGTTTTATTTGATGAAATAATATATCATTTGATTTTTATAATTTTACAAATATTTTGAAGACTGGCATCCAACCCGCCATGGAGCGCGGGCATGCACCCTAGTTTATGTTATTTAGGGTTTCAGCGTTATGGTTGAGACACTCTCCTTCAGAGGCATTTATATATTTTTCTTTCTTGTTAGTTCACCCTAACTTGGACATCTCTCTCTCTCTATAGAGAGAGAGGCATTGGCTTACATTTTTTAGGCAAAGAAGGGGGAACACGTGAAGGCATCTTCCCTAGAGAAATGTATTAGTGACGGGAAAATCATATTACAAGAGCCCAGACTCGAGGTAAGTCCTAGCTGAATTGATCACATTCTCCACATAGAAACGCTCCAAATGGAAGAAAACCCCATTATGTGTCAACCACAGATCCCACACCACCACACAAAAGAAAGAGTGCCATGTTTGAGCAAAAAGGTGCGCTAAAGAGGAAGTTCAACAAACAGCTTAAAGTCTAGCTGATCAATAGACAACTCCTTCCAGATTTCTTTAGCTCTGCTGCAAAGAAAGAAGAGGTGGCCAATCGTCTCCATCTCCCTCCCATGGAGAGAACATGATCAGTGCCCTCAAATAGGTAATCCCACATCTCAACAACCAAAAAAGTTCCTGAAACATGTTGGAATTTTCAGATCCCAAACAAATCTGCAGTTTAAATCAAATCTTCAAGGCTATAGTGCGGTTGGATATCAATAGCTTTGTATACCCACACCCAATGGTCTATGCCGCTGTGGGCCCTATTGGACCGCTAATCGCCTCCAAGAGATGTATGAATTCCCTGTAGGCGTTGATCAGAGAAGTCTGACTGAAAGGTTGGCGGCAGCCAGCAAATCTTCGAAACGAACGCATCACATTTTGTCACAAGAGCAAAGAGGCAGGGGAAATGAGCTGCCAAAGTTTCCTCATCAGTCCAATCATCAGTCCAAAAGGAAAAGGTGCAACAGTCATCTAGGACATGCGGAAAAGCCAACGTAATTGCGGAAGGACGATACAGATTCCCTTCCGGAAGGAGGAAAGGAAGAAAATACAATCGGTAATTGATGGATTATTGAGCTTGAACACCATAAATGGCCACAGATCAGCCTGTAACATAGGTCAATGCAACTACCCAGATCCTAGCAATCTACTTCAGAAGCTAAGCTTTATTCCGAGTCTAAACAAGGAACACCCAAACCACCCTCTTCCTTCGTTAGTGTGACAATATCCTATAGAAAACCGAGAATTCGGAAATGTATCAGAAATAAAGAAATATAAATAGGTAAGAACACCGGAGTTTTACACGGAACCCTACTCCATGAGTGGATTAAACCATAGGAGAAAGTCTCTCAAGGGTCGGATCTATGGTATTGCATTCTCTCAATTGTTACAATGGGTGTGAGACTTCTTATATAGCCCACCAAAATGAACGAATCCTACTGATAGATGATGTGGGACGAACTAGTAGATGTGGTAATTGGACCTTGGACGGTCCAAGTACTCATTTATCACACATACTCTAGCAGCTCCTCCCCAAGTCAGAGCATGCAATGCCCGGCTTGGACAAATAGTAAGAAATCACTCACTCAAACAATATCAACTCAATGCATACTCTACAGGCTGCATGTTGAGGACGTTTCTTCTCATGTCGTGCTGTGAGAAAGAACTAAAGGGTTGGAGTGTGAACTGAACTAGATTCCCTTGTCAGAGAATGTGTGCTTTGTATTGCATGTGTCAAAGACATTGAAACTGGAATGCATCTCCACCTGGAGGACTCTAAACTGCAATGTCTCCTTTACCGAAGACCGCTCCATCTCTATGAAGGTCCAAATAAAAAACACCATTAATTATCCATACGTAGATCTCCGAAGACGAGTCTCTCATAGGGACATTTAAGTAGGTTCTCTCTTATAGGAACCTTGGAAGGATCTTGTATTGGAGTTCATGATCACTGAAGAATGGAGTCTAAAACCGAATCTCTCTAAGAACTCAAAAAATTGTCTTCTAAACATTGAGTGCCCCGGGTCACTTGAAAATGAAGTGACTTAAACAAGAAAAGTCTGAAATCTGAACTGAAGATCTGAAGAACTTATGTTTTGGTGTTCGAGATGAGCGCAAGCGTGCGGCTGGAAGATGAAGGTCGTGATCAAGATGAGCGCAGACACCGTGATCATGAGCATTGCGAGCGCGATGAACGTGAGCGTTGTGAGCGTCATCGTCGTGAGTGTGATGAACGCGAGCGTCGTAAGCATAAAGTGTCTTGTTCGAGATGGACGCGAGCGTCGTGAATGTGAGTGTCCTGAGCATCGTGGGCGAGAGGAAGATGGCGACCGAAGGCGTGCAAGTGGTTGGTGGCGTGGAGATTGGGCTAAAAGGGAGAGGCTTCAGCGCATGATTCGTCGGGTGTGCGGTACTGGAGGTGTGTTGAGCTAGAGGCACCGTCGGGTAGCGGACCGGAGGTCAGAGGATGGAATGTGGTCTCCCTTCGCAAGCCAGGTAGAAAATGCTTCCGGTGTGGTGAAGTGGGGCACCTTGCGTCATCTTGTTTGCGAAAGTCACGTTGTTTTGCTTGTCAAGGTTTCGGTCACCTACGTGTGGACTGCTCTCTGAAGTCGGAAAGCAGAAGAAGGGACCAAGGAAAAGGAGCTTTTGGATGGCAACGAACTTAAGAAGGAGGAAATCTATCGAGGCGTGAAGAAGACGAATTTCAGTGGCGCGTCTTTCGCGAAGCTGGTCTCGGTGAGGCCTCTCCGCGAGCAGATCTGCTAATCGGGGTCTGGTAGAGAGAAGTGTTGTCGATCGAATCGATATGGGCAGGCATATCGTTGTTGTTTGGAAAGGATTTCACGGGTGACGTTTTGGTGGGAGAAAAGAGATGATGTGCTCGAGGCTTGACGGATGAGCAGGTGGCTCGTCTGCTCCATCCCGGAGGCTGTGCAAAAGTGGTTTGGAGCCGTACTACAACTGTTGATGGAGGAGAATCGTGTTTCGTCAGGAGGGTGGTCCAGTTGAGAAGGGTCCCTTCCTCTATAGGAATTGGGATGGCCATTTCTTGGCTCTTGTTGCGGTTGGAGATTGGCTAAGATTCTGTCTGGTGAATGTGTGTTGGGGTCGGATCCTTCGATCACCACTGTTATCATTGATTGTTGTCCTGGGGCCGTGGTTGCATTGGAGGTGAGTACGATGCTCCCGCTTAAGGTGTGGGCAGACGACTTTCCCGGTTTCGACAGTCTCCATGGCACCACCGCCGTCGTCGATGCATGAAGTTGAAGAGCCTGCGGAGAGTTCCATTTCGGGGAAGTCCGACGGTCGTGCCGCCTCGGAAGGTTCCTTGGATGTTGTGCCGGTAAATGTTGTGCCCGAAACGTGTGCTTTGGGATTTGTACAGATGGATTCCCCGAGCCCACACGGGGCTTTGCGTTGCCTGCTCTGTTGGACGAAGCTCGTTCCTCGGGTCGGGTAGAAGGGTCGCGGACCTTTCTCAATCTATACACTGTTCTCACTGGTCGCCCGATCTCTGATCGAGACCCTATGTTTGGATGGGGGCGATGGGTTAAGTAAGACCGTCCGTTGCGGCTCTCGTCTCGCTTCTGTTGGCAACTGCGAGAGACATACGTCTCTCATGATATCCAGCCGCAAGTGGGGAAACCTTGCCGCTTTGGTCTGTTTAGGAGTGCCCATTCTTCCGATACCTGTGGTCTTGGTGCAACGAAGCTGGTTGATGCTGACGGGGTTGCGCCCCCGTCCATCGCAGATGGCTCGGACTCTCGTTATCCTTTTGCCCTTGAGACGCGTGATCTGGAAGCGGGCCTCCAAGTTTCTGTAGAGGTTGGGGGTCGTCTTACCTAATCAGTAGGAAAAGAATCCTGACTCAAATGGATGGATCGATGCGGTTGTTCGAGCCCTCTATGGGGGGGAGTAGGGCGTGTCAAAAAGATACAGATGTCGGCGAAAAACACAAAGCTTTGGAAGCTAAGGGGTTGTGCTTAACAGAACAAAAGGCTAGGATGGCCTCTCTCGTTGGTGCGATAAGCACGGTGGTGCGCGAGTAGTTTCCAAATGAAGATCTTATCGTGGAATGTCAGGGGTCTGGGTGACCCCAATAAAGAGAGGAGCATTGTGTTCTAGATTTGTGGAGTGGGGCTATCAATGTTATCTTGCTTCAGGAGACGAACTTGATGCTTGCGGTTTGGACGTTTGGCGCTCTTTTGGCATGCCTTCAATGGTTAATTTCAAGACGATTGATGATATTGGCTTTGTTGGTGATCTTTGTGAGGCTTGGAAAGGAATCATCCTTTCGTTTTATTAAGGAGATGAAAGGGGCTCATGTGATTACAATTCTTTTGGAGAGCTCCAGATCGATGACTCGGTTTGCGTTCTCCTGTGTTTATGGTCATTGTTCGAGCGCTCTTCAGGAGTTGTGGTTGGAATTGCGTGCGGCGAGGCTTGTGTTCCCTGGGGTTGTGTGGTTGGTTGGTGGAGATTTCAATGTGACACTTTACTCCACGGACTGGCCTCTTTTGCGTGGTCGTCAAGATCCAGGCTCGGCTAGCTTGGCTAACCTCGTTGGGGACCAAGAGCTTGAGGTTATTGATGTATTGGATGTGAAATATACATGGAGAAGATCTGGCTCCCGATCTCGCATTGATTGATTTCTAGCCTCTGCAGAAATTCTCGCTGTTTTCCCTTTTTGCGCCGCCTCTTCAAGGCCCCGTTCCTGGTCGGATCACGCCCCTGTGATCTGGGACTCTGGATGTGTTACACCGCCAAGAGTTTTTTTCCGTCTCGAGCAGTCCTGGATGCTTGAAGATTCCTTTAGAGACTTGGTCTATGCCCACTGGTCGTCTACTGCAGTTGTCGGTTCTGCGGCACAGCGCTTTGCTGAGAAACTTAGATCGTTGCGCCAGAGGTTATGCTTATTCAAGAAAGAGACCAGGGAGTCGAGAAGGGCTAATAGACTCTCGGCGGAATAGGAGATTCGATGCTTGGACTTGATGGAGGATGTTCGGAGACTGGAAGCTGATAAGATTGAGCGCAGGTCGATTGCCCAGAGAACTATCATGGAAGGACGATCAGAAGAGGGTTTTGGATTGGAAACAAAGATCTAGATTTTGTTGGCTCAAAGAGGGAGATGCCAATACGGCTTTCTTTCATAGGGTTGCCAGTGGCAAGCATCAGGTGAACTCGATCAGCGCTTTGATGTTCGATGGCAACCACGTGGTCGGTGACCAAGAGCTGGGTAGGGCTGTCAAGGCGCATTTATCTGATTTTTCTGCAAATGCGGTGTCTAGGTTGTGGCGGTGGTCTGGCCTTGGGTCATCCCGTCTCTCGGAGGCATACACGGCTAGCTTGATTGCTTCTATCTCTATGGAGGAACTTAAGGCGGCGGTGTGGAGCTTAAATGTGAATGGTGCGCCTGCCCCGGACGGCTTCCCTATGTTTTTTCTACAGGGAGTTTTAGGATCTTCTTTGTGGTGAGCTGCTGGAAGTTGTTGAGGAATTTTGCAAGGGTAACGCGGGGTTCGAGCGGATTAACAAGGCACTTATATTTCTTCTCAGGAAGAGGGAGGTGACGACCGCGATCGGGGATTTCAGACTCATTGCTCTCTCTAATGGTGTTTACCTCATTGTTGCTAAGATCTTCGTTGCTCGCCTTAGCAAGGTACTACAACATGTGATTTGTCCTCTACAGTCTGTGTTCATCCCAGGCAGGCAAATTGCGGAGAGCCTAGTTCTTGCTTCGGAGATTATTTCTGATTGGAAACGTAATGGTAAGCATGCATTTCTATGGAAGGTCGATTTTGCAAAGGCGTATGACACTCTAGATTGGAAGTTCCTATGGTGCGCCCTCTCTATAAAAGGATTCCCGGATCTTTGGATTTCTAGGATGAAACGGTGTGTCACCACCACATCTCTTTCTGTACTGATCAATGGACGCCTGAGGGGGGCTTCTTTCAGCCTCAGAGGGGGGTGAGACATGGTTGCCCTCTTGTGTCGCTGCTTTTCGTTTTGGTTGTTGACGTTCTTGCATGTATGATTGATTGCACCCAGCGGTCTAACCTGTTTGTGGGATACAAATGCAGGGAATTGGTTATCTCCCTACTGCAGTATGCAGATGACACCATCCTTTTTGCCGAGGGGGGTGCTCCGGAAGATGGGGAGATGGCCCTTGCGCTTGAGATCTTTGGTAAGCTCTCGGGTTTGGGTTTGAATCTTGGGAAGTCTACCGTTATCACTTTTGGCATGTCCAATGACGAGGCCAATGCATGCAGCCTTGCGTTGGCCAAGGATTGTGGCAAGATGCCCTTTATGTATCTTGGCTTACCACTATCTTCAGGTAGGGCTAGACTGTCGGATTGGCTTCCGGTTATGGAAAAGATAGAGACAAAGCTGTCTGGACGGAAGGCGTCTCTTCTGTCGTGGGCGGTCGGCTAGTTCTAGTCAAGGCAGTTCTATGTAGCATTCCGGTGTTCTTCTTCTCTCACGCATCCTGTTGGTGGGCATCAGAGATCGGTTGGAGCGGCTTATGCGGAGGTTTCTGTGGAGCGGTGATGTTCAGGAAAAGAAAGGTATGCCCTTGGTGAATTGGGAGAATGTCACGTTGCCAAAATCTGGTGGCGGGCTAGGGGTTATGCGGATGGAGGCATGCAATGAAGCTCTTTCGCTGAAATGGGCAGGCCGATTATAGGGTAAGGATGATAGTCTGTGCTGCAAGGTGGTTCGGAACATCTATGGTGTGACTGTAGCAGCACCTACGCTCTAGAGAAGGAGGATGCACTTGTCCCCTTTTAGCCAGGGATTTTGAAGAATCTTCCCTGTTTTGGTGAGATGTTCAGACCGGTGATTGGGGATGGAACTTCTTTACGCTTCTGGCTGGATGACTGGACGGGTAGTGGTTTGCTTGCTACGTGTTTCCCTAGACTTGATGCTTTGGCTTCCAACACTAACGCATCCCTAGCTGAGGTCTGGGCGAATGGTAACTGGATGCCATCGTTTCAAGCCCCTTTCTCGGATCAGCTCTTGGAGGAGTTTCTTTGCTTGTTGCATTCGTTGGGTCAGGTCGACCGGCCCTCTTCGGGGGTCGGCCATTGGGTTTGGAAGGATGGTTTTTTCTTTGTTCGAAAGGCTTATGGGATGATCTCTCGACCACCACCCGCGCTACCTGATGATGTTATTAGGGATAGCAACTTTGTTTGGTCATTGCAGCTCCCGGAAAGGATCGGCTTCTTCTTGTGGCTCTTTCGAAGGAAACGGCTTCCTTTGCGATGTTTCATCGCCAATCTGGAACGTCGTGGGCTTGAGTTGGATCTGTGCTCTTTCTTTTGCAAGCTTCTGGGATTCAATGTGTGGTGTGGGGACTAGGCCGAGGAAGGAGCTCGTGACTCCTGTAGTTGTCATTTGGGCGGTGTGGCTGGCTCGGAACGATGTCCTCTTCTCGGGTCAGCGCTTTTACATTGAAAACGTCTCTTTCCATTACAAATATCTGGTGGACTCCTGGGTGTTGTAAGTTGTAGTTGTTTTTATAATTATTTTTTTTAAA